>VXAZ01003514.1:2232-140647 GCA_013399875.1 Gymnorhina tibicen
GGAAAATGAATCCAAACGCAGTCAGCAGGAAAATGTGTTATTTAATTAATTAATTATCCATTTATATGTCTTAATCCCATAAGGATATTGGTCAGTACTCCATCCACCCCTCAGGGTGATTGGGTGAGGTGTTAAAACATCCATCTCACCAGTGTACCATAACAAGACTCAGACAAACACCAGGTGCACAGATAGTTACAGGAAAACTTCTTATTGTTTTGATAGTTTGCATGAGAAAGAAAAATTCACACAGAACACTGCAAGAAGCTGGAAAATCCTTCTAACAGGCTTTTCTGTATCCACAAAAACTTGCTGCCACAAGTACTTACCTGGGTGTTGATTGAAAAGATATCTTTAATGAATGCACTTGGAGTTGGCCTTTGTGAACAGAAAAACTGACAGCTTGTCCAAGTATAATTTGAAGATATGCCTAATCTAATTTCAAAATACGCTTACTTAACTGAGGGCTCTCAGTGCAGGTGCAGTCTCAGTCTTCTTTGCCCTCTCCCGCCTGTGTGAAGAGTCGGATGGAAAATGAACAATTATTTTTAGGTAGGACAGGTTTTTTCCATCCCACACAGCCCCATTTCCTGCATACAAAACTGTTTAGGTACAGCCACCTTGTTCCAAAGTCCCAGGCATTCTCTAGTCATCCCATCACCTCCTGGGGTCAGTAGTAGCAAAGGTGTCACTGCTTGTCAGTATCTTCTAATCACTGCTTCCCTGGAGAATTTTTGGAGCTTCTGGTTTGATATTATAGTCTGCCTACTTGCTAATAACTTCAGTTACTTTGTTTATAGCAGGAATTCTGTCTGTATTTTGACTGAGTACATCCTAAATTACTTCATAAGGTATTTGTATTCAAGAGCATGACCATTCCTAGGACATGTCATTTGATAAATATCTCTAGTATCAAACCAGTACCAGACTGGGCTTCTGTATGCCTCCACTGGCTACTCCCTGATGCATCTTTCACCTGTACACCCAGACAGAGGTTTTTCTCATTAATTTTGTAATAGTCCTTCTTCCTTATGTTAAATAAGTATAAAATGAGATAATATAGCATTCTCTGTTCATTTCTGTAGCAGGTATTGCCTTGCCGTCAGCAGCTGTGGGATTGGCAGCAGAGCATTCCTGCACCTCTTGCTTCTGCTTCATCCACACTGCTCCACTTCCCTTGTGGTTTCCCTTTGTGCAAGGGGAATTCTCAGAGCCTGGGAATCTCTGGATCCCTATAATCAGTTTGTTCCAGTACCCAATATTTTTCTACCTGCTGGACCTCTGTAGGAGGTAATTAGCAAGGAACAAAGTTTTCAGCAGTCATTGGGATGTTCTGGCCTTCCAGTCTGTCCCAGGGTTTGACACAGCTAAGCTGGGGCTGAGTGGCAAGAACTGTTCCAACAGCAGCATTGAATGGCAGCTCCCACCTAACCCAAGAAGTCTGTTTGATTCATCCCTGGAGGTGTTCAGGGCCAGGTTGGACAGGGACCTGAGCAACTTGGGCTCATGCAAGGTGTCCCTGCCCATGGCAGGGGGTTGGAACAAGAGGAGCTCTAGGTTCCTACCAACCCAAAGAATTCTATGATTCTCTGATTCTCGCCAGTCCTTTCTTTTTCTCATCTCTGTGCTCTGTGTTAATGAGGGCATTATATTGAAATATGCAGAATATGTGCTATACTCAGACCTTTTCTTAATTCCACAAAGATCAGTAAGGGGATTATTGGAATGGTGAATTAAATTATCCTGCACATCTTGCCCTCAGTGTCACAGAGTATGCAATGAGCAGAGAGACTGTACTTTGAAACTCTTCAATTTCTCTTCCCTGTTCCTTGAAACTGTTGCACAACTTTTGCTGCCTCAGTCAGCCATCAGTGAAGGATTCATTGGGCCCTAAATGCCTGTTCTCTTAAACCCTTCCTTCATGTGCTAGAGCAAATGGTCTTTAGGGTGCTTACTTCTGAGTAGGTGATAACAATTAAATGCATTTTTGCACTTTCCTTCTCTTTGGAGGCCACAGCCTCTATTTCTAAGTGCACTATATTGCTGAAAATCCCTTGTGGTCATAGGTATCTTCGGTCTTCATGCTTTCCTTTCTATTCCATTTTACTTAATTCCATGATGTCAGGTATATGGAAATACGGCAAAATGAGAGTGAGAAACTTTGTGCCACTGTGGAGCAATCTTATATCTCAATGGCTGATTTATATCTGCCTGAAGTCAATGTCAGACAGAATATGTCTCTTCTCTCCCACAGGCTGCTTGCAAAGTCAGAACTAAGAACTAAGCTGATCATTTATTTAATCTCTTAAGTCATGATCTCCCTCTTCTTTTGCTCTTTTACAATTCCAGTTTGTGGGGAGTCAGGGGGAACTCCCCTCACTCCTGGGCTTTTTGTTGACTTATTGGGAAATATTTATTTAGTCTGAAAGTTATCAAATCAAGAATTAGCAATATGAACACAATGAAAAAATCAAGGGCATCTGTTTTCTTGTGAAGTCACTTGATGATGTTGTTTCTGACATGAGTAAAAAGAAATATCACTGGTATTATACACAGAAAATTATCTTTAAGGTAGTTTCATACTTACTGATATTTTTTCTAGATTATAACCTGATACAAGCTTAGGATTGTATCTTGTGTTACTTCACTACTCGATTTAAGATAGCAGAAGCAATTCAGACACATTGTTCATTCATAATAAGCATCTTTGATTTTTTGTATGTGATTCACAAAAAAAAATAATTATTGCAATCATGGCATTGTGTTACTGAAGCTTTTTGCCTTCTCTTTCCAGCTCTTTCACTCCCTTGTTGCCTGAGCTTTAACCCACTCTGTATCCCAATAGGAAGAAGACAGCATTTATCTTGTAGCTTATGACAATGGTTATATTATATAATATATATAATATATTTATATATATATAAAATTCAGGATTATTTACAGAAGTTCATGAAAGATGACGTAAGATTTATTCTTAGCTTAGAATATGTGCAACTTGTGCTATGGAGTGTGTCCATGAAGATGCTGTAATTTATAGATCACCATGGTTGCTTCCATGAGAGATGCACATAGAGGTCTTGAAGAATCTTTAGTTCTCACTTTTGGAGATTCTTCAGTTGTTTGAATCAAAAGTGGGAGACCAATAGAGAAGATGGGAAGGGAGCTGCAATCACTCATGGGCAGATAGAGGCTTATCTGGGACTGGGAACTGTAGTTCCTTTGGCTTTAGTCTTCCTGGTAGCACCACCTGATATCATTAATGTGATATAATTTATGTGACATTACTGAGACTTGGCAATGTTAAACCCTGGTGTGTGTTGAGCTTTACAAGCAAGCACTACCAGTCTTCAGACAATTGTAAAATGCAGAGGTTTCTGAAGAAATGAGTTCTCCATCTTAACAAATACATTTCCTTACTTTTCTGTAAAACTAGAAGAGTGAGGCTTGTCCACATGCCTCAGGAGGGTGTTGTGAAGATAACCCAGCTAAGATCAGCTTTCTTTTACAAGTACACAAAGCTGCTTTTATATAACAAGTGTGATTTATGGCTGGGAAACATTTGAACAGCCTGCCTCTCCTTCCCATAGCATGGCATGTATCAGACTTGTTCTTACAGGGGTGCAAGAGATTATGGGAAAAACAACAACATGCCAGATGCACTGGGGCAGTTCTAGTGCCTCCAAAAATATCTTCAAAACCAGTTTTCATTTATTTGTCATTGGAGACAGATTCTTATTAGACCACTGGCACTGCTTAGGGCTTGGGCTTGTCCTGCAGCAAGTTGTGAAGTTAGGTAAAATCAGGGTTAACAGACTGGAGCACGAGAGCTTTGGCTCTGCTGCTGTACTTCTGCCCTGGTAAGTGTCCTAGCAGAGACTCCAGCACATAAAGCTGTCCTAGCCAGGTTTCTGAAGACAGCACAACAAGTTTTGCAATATCCATGCTGCTACGTGGATGCCTGAACTAAGAAGATTCTGCTGTGGAACTGCGGATTTTGTGAATGGGTTTCTGGCTGACTGTTGACAGCAACAAAACCCTTCAAAGAAAGAGTTGTGTGCTGGCTGCTGTAGCAGGATTGGGAGAATTCCTCTTTGCTGAAGAGCAAAGTAGCTTCTCTTGTGGCTTTGGGTCACTTATCGCATGCAATTTTGCAATACTTCATGCTAATGAGGAAAATACTACAGTTGTGGTGTTTGGTGATATGGAACTGGTCTGCGTATGTCCAACACTGAACTCCCCTGAACAGGCATTCCTGAAGAAAGAGGTGCTTTGTACACAGATAATGGTGTTACTTCCCAGTTTGCAGAAAGTAGCCACTCCTACCCTGCATCCTCAGTTACGAAGGGTTTCTGTCTCTGAAATCATAAAGCAAATAGTCTCCAAGTTTCTTTTATCTGATGTGAGGTGTAGAAGCAAGGCAGGTGTGGAACTGTGCATGCTTGCAAACAAGCACACACCCTGCCATGGGCTCCTGGACAGGTTTGTATGGTTGGAAGAAGGGCTCTTTCCCAAAGCCACTGTTGATTATCAATTCATAATTGTCGATCTATTCCACAATATGATTGACTTGTGCAGACAAGTTATCTTACATATGGAATGTCTGACCTTCCTCACCTCCTCTGTCCTCCCTGCCCTAGGCCACATCCTCTCTATCAGAGTGTGGTATGACGCATCCCGCTAGAGACCTGCAAGAGAAAGATAACCGAGATAACAGAATAAGGTACTTGTTACGGTAATTAAGTAACTCAATGGATTAGTTGCCTTTTGTTTCATCTGACAGTTTCCAATCCTATTGAGAACCAAACACCAGAGATAGAAGAGGCCCATGAGCATCTGCTGGGTTCCACATCCGCTCAGGGGCCAGCCCAGGGTCGGCTGAAGGGATGTTCTGGCCTGCCAAGAGACATCCAGCCCTTTCCACAGCCTGCCCTGGGGCTTGCAAAGCCTTGCGGGGCGTAACAGTCCCATGGAGAAGATCTGAATATGCCGGTGGGGAGGCAGATGGTGAAAATATTTGAGGATGAAGGAGTGCCCCATTCCTGGACTCAAGCTTACAGGAGCTTGGGGAGGTCACCAGCGCAAGCAAACACTTGGCCATCAGCTCACAGGGGTTCAGTGACAGTTGGTAGTGGAGCTCTTATTTCAGGTTGCACAATCCTGCACTCAATGGTTTAAGCACACAGTGATCATTTCTCTCATGCAGATGCAAACTGAGGCATTAGATAATAGATGTTTTGCAGATGTATTTTCTTCGGTTTATAAGTTGGGGGTTTTTTTCCAAATTCCGTGCAAGAGTTTCCTATTGTCTCTTGACTGGAAATTGACTGAATATATTCTACTCTTGCCAGCTTATGTTGGACAAAGCTGAATTTGTTATGTATCTTTTGCTTGTGTCATGATTTCACCATTGCTGTATTTCATAAATTTAATGAAGTAATTTTGGGAATAAAAAGTATTAGACAAAGAATTTTTTTTTCCTTGCTGTCTGCAGTCCTATGATCTGGGAAGTCTTTTGCTCATCTGTAATAATGAATCAACTTCTTTCAGATTTTCCTCTTGCTACATAATATGTCTAGACACAGTGCTGGTGAGCTGCACACACAAAGCAAAACATCACGGGAAGACTGAAATAGCTTGGATTTGCACTTGGAAAATATTAACAAGACTGAATATCAATTTGGTAGAGATGATACTTAGAATTTTGAGATCTGGCATCATAGATTCAATAAGATAGATGGATGTTAATGAACCGTTTTCTTCTGCTTGGGGACAGGAGCATACATAAGCATTCTGCTGATTTGTCAGAAATGTGGATGATTTTTCTTTGCACTAGAATGCAAGAAACCAAATGGTTATTTAGGAGAGAGCTGTCTGAGCTGAATGGTGTAGAAAATGTAGGAAGATATGAAAATGTGAGAAAGATGAAATAGTTGTTTTATTTCTTGGTTTCATCTTTGTAGGTGTTACCAGACAATAGTCTTTTCTATTTTAATATTTATTATTTCCTTATCATATTTTAAATAGGTGACAGAAACACATGAGAAAATGCTTCTGATGTTACATAAGTTTAACTCCTTTTATATAGTTGTATCAGATGCATTTTCTATAACCCAGTTCTGTCTTTTGCCCAAGCCCATACAAATGGGAAACTTAACAACAGTTTAGTTGAGCATTTCCATCGTGCTTTTGATCCCAGAAACATGTCCATCCCATCAATGAAATAATGAAAAGGAATTATATGTTTGTTTCTCTTTCTTGAGGTCTGAAAAATCCACCCCACTACATTGGAGGTGGTGAAGATATGAGTCCTTGGAGATATTTAAGATATTCCATCTCAAAGGCCAGGTTACAATGCTTTTGTTTCTCTCTGAGCCACAACAGAGATGAAATCTGACCTCTCACCTGTTTGGGATTTTCCCTACTGTGAAGGGATCTAAGTCAGATGCTGGTAAGGCTGGACTAGGTGGCTGAGATAAGCATCTCCCCTTACACATTGGTTGGTTTCTTTTTCCGGAAAAGCTTCATTTTCGACTCTTCAGTTGAGCTGAGTGGAGCAGTGATAGAGAAGCATTTCTGAGCTCAAGGCACTATAGAAAAAAAGTCAGCATTGAATACGTCCTGAGAAAGAAACGGTTGTGCACAACACATTTCAAATCCATAACCCCATTAAGACCTTGTAATTAACGCTGGGTTTGGTCTTGTTTTTGTAGGTTAAGATGTTCATGAGTTGTCTACTACTGAATATTTAGAAGAAAAAAGTGGCTATAGGCAGGAAAACCTGCAACCTTGCAAGAAAGAAACTAACTGACTTGTCCATGGTGTGTAGATATTGTCAAAAAATAAGTGATGCAGAAAGAAAACACAGATTTTTTTGTTTCCATCTCAGGTCCAGAAATATTTCTTGTGCTGTACAGTGGGCAGAGTGTGAATTTTGCTGGAGCATCTCATATTAGTGAAATTGTTGGACTGGAGCTTTGCAGAAGCATTTTGACACCCACTGGTATGATAACAGGATATTCAAACCTTTTACCAAGTACAGAACATAAAATGAAGACTCAAATACTTTTTGTGCTCAGATAAATTATAATTTTATTGGTTTATTAATGGTTATTTCTACCTCTTATATTCCAGGTGGACAATAAATACAATAAATAACTCTTTTGTTCCCTGTTCTTTTCAAAGACTTTGGAGCTTTAAAAATCTTTTTTTAAAAAACCATTAAGCATTAAGCTGGTGATCTTTATTAATTTCTTGAAAGGTTGTCAGGATTGTTTTCAGAAATTCCGTCACATTTCCCTTGGTCTCATACTGGCATTGATCGCCATGTGCCAGTCTCTGTGAAAGAAAGAACAAAGATTGGGTTAGCAAAGATTTTATAATAAAATAAAGAATTTAGATGAATCAGTGAAAATATACATTATTTGGAGCTACATGGGGATTTCAAAAACATTTCCTAGAGAATTGTTCCTTGAGCAGTGACTGTAAGAGTGGCTTTTCATGGCGACTAAGAAGGTGGCAGGTGGATTGTCATATAATTCTGTATATTCAGTTCATATATTCAATTATAGCTGAAGTCATTTAAACTAGGCTGTTTCAACCCAGAAAACAGTGCAGATACCATGAGGAGCTGGGTAAGACTGAGGCAAGGGGTCTGCTCAGTGTCCCAAGGCCACCCTAGCTGTTCCTCCTTGCAAGTTTGAAGGCAGCCTAAAGGAGCTGGAGACACTGCATTCTCAGCATCTTCCGTGTCTCACTGAATCACACAAGAGCTTTGCTCAGCAAGTAAATAAAGGATGTTTCACTGCCTCAGAAAAGGCACCTGAGGGAGGACCCACGAGCCTTCCTGAGCATCATCACGAGTTGGAAGATGCTGCAGGTCACAGCAGTATTTCACGGCCAAGAATCAGTGAAGAAACCGCTGCTTAGGTAGAATTAAAGCTGCAGTGGAGAAAGATGCTCTGCCCACCTGGCTTCAGCCATGCAACTCCTGCACATCCATTCCTCAGTGTTAGATCATTATTATGTAGTGTCAAAACACATTTTGAGAAAGGAGAATAGAAAAGCAATTTAAATAAAGCTCCTGTCCCAGAGATCTACGTTCAAAGGGTTTGGAGAAGAGAAAGGGCACAGTGGGGCAGAGCCCATCTCCCTTCTTCCTCTGCCAACTTAAAAAGCTTTTCACTGCCTCACACATTGCAATTTTATCTGGCTCCTGTATAATATGAGTATTTAAAACACATCTGAAATTAATCAAACACTTATCTACAAATGTTTAAATTATAAAAAAAATCCTTTCTTTTCTAACAGATAGATAAAGATCTGTAGAAAAGTAAGAAAATCTTACTTTACAGATGTTTCTATCCAGAAGAGCCTGGAAGGTCCAGTAAAGCCTTGTAATTACTGGATTGGAAGAGTTGTTGTTTTCCAGCAGTTTGGTTCCATTCACAAAGCATGCCAGTTCATGGCCACGCTGTTCAACAAAGAAGGCATTAGAAAAACCTAGAATGCATTTTGTGTTTATCCACAGAAAGAAGAAGTTTGTATTCCTAAATGTGGCAGCATGTCACAGTCAAATGCAATGTATTTTGCCATGTATTGAAAACTGGAAAAAGAACTTTGGGGGGGACTGTAAAACACTGAATTCTCATGTATGCCATAAGAAACACCTGTCCCATCGCTCAGAAAACCTCAAACTGTAGAAGTTACCTCTTTGAAGCAGAGTTTCAGCTAATACTGGGGCTTCACCACAACTGAGGAGGCTTAAAACAATGAAATAGTGCTGGATACACATAGAGCTAAGTCTGAGGCCTGACATCTCTAGCCCAGGTTCACTTAGTATTTAGGCACCCAGCCATAAAACAAAGTCTTGCAGAGATTTTCAAAGCAAGAGCCTGTATCTCTTGATATGCAAGTCAAGCCCACAGAGGACTTTTGCCTGAATCTGGGCTTGGTTCTGCTTGCTTTTTAGTGGGAGGGCTTCCGCTTCCCTCCCCACCACTAATCATGAAGCTCAGTTTTGCTGCTATTGGTGTATTAAAATCTTCCTTATAACTGAAAGCAAAAGTTACATAAGGAGCAAAGTGAACAAACTTAAACTCAGCTAATACCAAACTTTTTTAACATCTACAATAGCTTAAAAAATATATACTTACCTCAGGGATGGGGAGACATGAACATGACTAAAAAGAAAAAGAGTGAGTGTTAAAATCCAGCATTCAATGTACAAGTACAGATTTGTTTAGTCTCGTATTCTCAAAAGCCGTGTACTCACATTGACAGCTGTCTGCCTACATGGGCAACTCACAGAACTATCATCCTGGAAGAAGAGCAATTGAGAAATCAGTATTTACTATCATGTCCTGCACAAGCATGCATTTTTTCAGAATTAAGGTGCTAAACAGCCACTTACAAGCAGGCGCTCTGTATAGCGGATAATTTCCCGGACAGGGCAATACTCTGCTTGCACAGAGAGCAGCAGACAAGAGAAGAGTATGTATGACAGCATGCTGGCATTCATGTCAACTCAGTCTGATGGGTGACAGAAGAACAGGAGGACACTCCTTTTAATTGAGTCTTCGCAAAATTCCCGTTCTAATATGGAAAAACCCAATTATAAACTGATACCAGGTGCCCACTATTTTTTCCCGTAGCTTGGACAGCATTTTAAAGAAATCAAATGTGGAATTGAGTCACCTACTTCAGTGACTTTAGTACTGTGGAAATTCACAAATGCTCCTAAGAAGATTAATTTAAACATTATGATATCACACCCCAGCAGGAAACAATGGTTAAAAAATCTAAGAAAGCATTTTTTTTTTCAAATGTGGGGTTTGCCTCCTGTACTTATGTAAATTATAGTCACACGAAAGCAGAGAAACACTAATGTTTCAGCATTGCCAAAGTTCCTGAGAAAGCAAACTGATGTGCTGCAGGGTGGCTTCCCCCCAGTCAGAGCAGGACTTTGCTCAAAGAAAGCTGGTGACACTGCCAGGGTCTGTGGAGCAGACAGATGGATGAAGTTGTGGAGCAGTGCCTGGACAAGTTGTCACACTGAATTACAGCAGCTGCATCCAGAGAGCAATCCCATAGTCCTTGACTGTGATCGCACCTCTGTGGAGTGCATGTGCACCAGTATGCAGCTGAGCATGGGGCCCTCAGAGTGCAAACAGGGCTGCATCCTACCCACTGCCTCTTGAGCAGAAAGGACTGGATGCGAAAGTAGTCCTAGGTAACCCAAATGATATAAACTTGGCAATTCTCTCAGGTGGCCTCTCCAAATAAGGCTGGATGTTGGTGAGAGCCCTCCCTGGTCACAGAAGTTTCCTTTTTGCAAGTTCCACACCTTGGCAGAGCAAGTGATAGCCCTTCAGATTTCTTTTAAATCCCCAGGGTTGACTTCTGTGCTTCCCTTCTGTTTGCTGTAAGTCCCATTATGCCTTAAAGGTCTCCAAAAGCTTGAGACTTCTTCTGGTCAGTCTGGCTGAAGGATAACTGTGATTCCTCTGGAAACTGTCCTGGAAAGAGAAAACACTGAGCTGCAATTAGCTGTTTTTTCTCTGGCATTTGCCAGCCAGGAATGGGTTCACCTGGCTGAGTGTGGCCCTGCTGCCAGCAAGGGGAGCAGAGCAGGACCTGCCTGTGGCTCCTGCCCCTGCCACCCTGCCTGCACACCAGCATCACCTCTGGGCTGGGCTGGATGCTTCCTGCCTTTTTGCTGAAATTTGTCCGTAGGTGATTCAGTGTGGAAATTGTACAGAGACCATTAGGCAGGCAAAGCTTGCACACAGGCCCCAGGGAACACCTAGAGAAAGCCAGAGACTCTCCCTTGGCAAGCTGAAGCTGACTGCAGGCTGTGTTATGATCAACAGATGCACAAATATACCGTGGGGATGGCTGGCATCCATGAGCCAGGCAGTGGCATCTTTCAAGGCATCAGACAGTTAGAGAATGAATAAAATCATTGATTTCTGATTGAGAGCCTGGGATTCCCTAAAAAGCAATAAAGAGACTTCTGTTAGAGGTACATCACCTTCGAGGAAACTGCTCTCTGCCCAAGCAAAGCAGTGGGCATGCTGTTTGTTCAGCCAGTAAAGCCCCAATTAGTTTAAAGCATGAATCCCTGAGGGAAATAAATTATGTGTAACATTTGTGAGACACTTGGTTTCTCAGATGGTTGAAAAAATGATTTTACATTCTTTAAAGGAAAGAGTTCAAAAGCATCTTTGATTTAGCCAAGGTTGTTCAAGGAAAATGATAACAAGTCATGGAAGAGAGGGGCAAGGGGCTCTTTGTGACAACAAGGAAGTTCTACTGTGTCTGTTTTTAAGGCAAATATCTTCATTAGAAATCCAGTTTTTCCCAGCAACTGCTACGCTGTCTTTGTAAGGATTTTACAAAATCTGATGTAGTTAGCAGGGTTTCTCAGGCCTCATCACCTAAGGAATGACATCTCAGTGTAGCTGTCATGCTCCGTAAATGAAAGCAATGTTGGCATAAATTGTATGCAAGATACATAATTAGGACCTTTCCATACACAAGATGTAATTATGGACACTGGGCAGTGAGCACATCAGTTAACTTCTTCCCAGGCCTATAGCCCAAAAGGCGAGGTCTGTATTTTTGTTGCTAACTGCAAATCAGAATGGCAGAGCTTCCAGAGCTGCTTCTGAGCTGCTCCCAAGCCCGCGGTTCCTCCTTGCACATGGTCACTCTCTGCCAGCAGTGCCAGCACTATCTCTACATCTTTGCATTTCTATTTGATTGCCTAGTGAGATCTGTCTCACGCTGTTGTTGCTCCAGGCTAAATGAGTCATCAGAGAAGCTGCATTCAATTTACAGTGACAGAGAAATCACCAGAAGTCAAACTGGCAGTGAAAGATCTTTCCATGTATTGGTTAGAGCCAAGGTGGATGAGGTGCAGGAGCAAGTGGCACCAGTTGCAGCTTCTCTTTAGAGAGTTTAGGCTCTTTCCTGGCATTTAGAGCCTGATGCAATTTAATATTTGATGCCATCCCAGCAGGAAGACTAACTTTTTAATAGAATCTTCAAACATTTAGCTTTGATATTTTAAAAATCTTTGTTATGGTGACAAGCTGCAGCAACATATTTTCACAAATAGATTGTCATTTGTCAGTTAACTTTCTGTCCTCATGTCTGGGTAGCTGATCATCCACTCTTCTCCCTTAATCTCTCATTCAGCAACACAGACCAAAATGGGGAGAAGAAATAGAGGTTTTTCATCCACTGCTCAAAAAAATGAAATTAGGATCACCAGCCTTAAAGATACTGGGAACAGTAGCCCATAGAAACATCCCCTATGTTGCCACTGGGACACCTGAGTGGGGAAACTCACTGTGGTCGGCCTCAGGCAGAGCCACACAGCAGCAGGTGGCATATCCCCAGGTCCTACCACTTCCCTACGTGCTGAGGGATGCAGTGGGCAGGGTGCAGTGGAGGAGCAGAGTAAGGACAGGGTAGAGAGCTCCATCACCACGGGTACTGCCAGCACCAGGGCAGCCCATCAACTTTCAAGTGATGGGATATTAAGATTCCAACCCAGAAGAGATTATTTGGAAAAGGTGAATATACAAAACTCACCAATGTATTTCTGTGGTCTCTTTCAGGCAGTTTGTTCTGGCTCCTTTGGAGACTCTAATGTCCTGAACATTTTTGGTTTATGTGTAAATACTTTGGGATATATATTTTCTTTTAATGCTTTTACTTTGATGCTGGGTTGAAAGACCAAAAATGCTGCACAAAACATCCAGTTTCCAGACCAATATTTTAACCTGGTTTGCATAAAGCTCCAGATCTTCTGAGTTCCCATGAGAGAATTTGCATCCCAGTGTAGAGTTTCTAAGAATCTCTATACATTTTGGGTTTTCTAATGTAGAAAAAACCAATTCCCTGCAGAGGAAAAACACCCAGATAACAAACCAGCTTCTTTTACGTTTGCTGTGTGCACTGATCAAGATAGAAGAGATGCAGAGACCGCAAATGAAGAGATGCTATCCATAGTTCTGTTTTCCAGAGATAAGGTGGCTTGGAGTATTTTTTTCCCTTTCTCTTAGATAAAGATGATATATGCTAATGTGGAAATAAAGGAAAAGAGGGGTATTCTAATCCCTTCATGAAAGGGTAAACCACAGCATAGTAATAGCAAGATTGCTTATGATTGCTTAACAGAAGGGCATCGAATCCTGATGAACTGAGGCAACATTTCAGATTCAATCCAATCCAAGAGGGTAGTGGCACCCCCTGAGAGCCTCACACTGTGCTCTAGCAGATGGACCACAGGATGTCCTCAGGACTCACATTAGCTTCTGTAGGTAATGGAACTCTCATTACTTTCAGAAGAGTTTTAATTAATTTGAAACCATTTAAGCTTATTAACAAACACTAGTGGCACTCAGGAGCTGTGAGAGGGGAGAACATGTGAGAGAGACCTTCAGAGCTGCAAGTCCTCCTTGTTTCATGCAATAGTACAGTCTCCAGAGCTGTCCTAGGTTAAGCCAAGCTTTCCATGTTGCAATGATATTTGGCAAGAGCCGAGGCATCTAAAAGAAAAAAGCCCTGACAGCAACACGTCAGTGATGCTGTGTGTTGTGCATATTGAAAATGCTTCCCACAACCAACCATCTCTAAAAGCAGGCAGAAGGCAGCAGGAATTGAACACAAAGGTGTTCAACACCAGTTCTCCTGTATTTTAAGGTTTTTCCTGATGTCTTCTTCCAGTGTCTTCTTTTCTGTCCTGACCGCTTTGATACCAGGAAAGAGAAACATTGAGCACTCTCACATCACAAGTCCACTCACCCTTCCTTGCTTGTCCCACTGTGCGATGACCCTTTGTGCTGGGTTTCCCACCCAGCATGCAGAGGGAGGCTGAACATGCAGGACAGACAGACAGCACGAGGCATTCAGTCCATGGCTGTGTTAGAGCTCTTCCGCAGCCAGCCCCACATCGCAACTTGCTTTTCATGCTGGAAGTGTTGAAAATCCACCCGCAGGCTGCTTGATGGAAACACAGCGATAGTAATTTAACAGTGAAGTAGGCACGGATATTGGTTCCCACCTAGTTGCATAAGTAAGAACAACCTGGCCCTTATCCATGAGAATTGGCAGAATTTTCTATACCATGTGTTTCTATGCTATGTGTGAAGTAGGGTACCTCAGTGCTAAAATATTTTGAAACATAGGAGAATATATCAGTCCAAGAAGGTGAACTAAGTCCTGATGCTTTCACAGAGGTGAAGCCATGCAGGTGCCAGTTTGATGCAGCAGGTGTTGGCGGCAGGGCAGTCTCAGTGTGTTCTTTCCCACTTGCAAGGTTCTGGTTTCTCCAAATCTTTCTCCTTGTGACCCAAGGTTATCCATTGCTTTCTCCATCACTCAAACAGGACCTTTGTATTCTCTTCAGAGACTGGGTGTTGCACAGCCCTGTAGCCTTAGAATTTCACCCTTACTAAGCAAGGATTTCTTGATGTATCCAGCACTTTATATCTTACAGTGAAACTGCATATGGGACCTCTGAGATCCCCTTAAAAAAATACGCTTCTTCTGCTGCACGAGTGGCTCCTAACAGGTTGGTTGTTCCACTTGTGTCTGATTCTGGAGCTGTCACAGGATCTACAGTTTAGGAAAACTGCCTTGAAAATCAGTGTGACTACTTAAATGTCCCCTTACTTCATGGCTTCATTCCTTTTGGAGCCTGTCTCTGGAAGGATACTCTACAGGCTGCTGATCTAGGCTGGCAGTGATCAGTCTGTGCATTACTGAAGGAGCATATATAGGAAGAAGATGGCTTTAGAGAGAGGAAGCTATTCCTGTGCAGTTTACATTCAATTTAGGACTTGAACTTCTTCCCACTTGTCTCCTTGGATCTCATCACTTTTCTGGCTCTACACTTTTCTCTTTTCTTCACAAGTACAAGACGGGCATTGGCCTTCTTAGCTGACATGAATGCCATGCCTAGGGGAGGAATCTCTACTATAACAACCTCTATGACAAAACAAAGAACTTCAGATAAACCAAAGAGATGTATCTTAATGCCTGCAAAGATGTCACCTACTCCTCTGTCTTAGAAAAAGAAAAACTGAGATGTGGACTGTGATCTTGCCTTCCCCTGTGGTGGGGACACACCATGCAGGGACTCCCGAGGCATGAGAAAATCTCAGCCTGGTTTAGAGCCACCATAAAATCACTTAGGTTGAAAAAGACCTTTATAGGCAGGTGCTTTAGTAGGTGCTAAAACTGCTGGGCAGCACCAGCCTCTTCCCATCCCATGCATCACAGACATCACAAAGCTTCTCCCAGCCCCAAAGATCTTCATCCAGGTCAGGGCTGCTTTCTAGAAAAACAGATTTTCACTGGGAAATTGGTTCCTGTTTGATTGGTTTTTTTTCAATTAAGGAAATAAGCTGCTGTTATCTTTTCTTCCTTCCATAGTACTAAATAGTTTATAGAGTATGAAAAACAGCCAGCATCTCATTAAGTGATACAGGCTGTTGTAAGAGCTGGAATGCCACCAGAGAGATGAAAGTTGGGCAATTACAAACTCATTTGAGGGATGACAGGTCTGAATACGCTTTTATAATCCAGGCAACAAATACATAGAAGTAGGTATCCCTGGCCCTTCTGGTCTCCCTTCTCATTTTTTGACAATTTCAGGATTTACTGCATTTATTTTAAAAATGAGGGGCTCTGTAAACACCTTGAACAACCTACCAAGCTGGTAGAAGCCATCAGCTCCAGCATGTGGAACATGCCACTGATGGCAGGTCCATCTGGACAGAGCACTGACAAAGGAGCTGGTCCATATTCTGAATTCTGTTAACACAGGGGTTTTCTTTTTTGTAATTCAGAGACAAAATCACTAATACATGTAATCAGGACCCCACTGAATCAGTTGTGTGTCTGTCTGCCTGCCTGCCAGGCAAGGCTGTTTTAAACTCCATCACCAGGTCCCTGAAAAATTCTTTAAGAGATCCTAATTTCTATCCATAAATAATGATACTGATATTATTTCCAAGAATGAATGCATTTGATATATCATACAGAAGATTATTCACAAGACACAGACTTGTCAAGTCTTTGTGTGTATAAATTGTAATTTCCATCCCTCATCTTTGGGACATGGGGCTGACTGTCACTCAACCCCAGCACCACTGGACCTCTTTCACTGGTGACACAGCCACACTCTCACTACTGCAAAACCAAGACTAAACTGTCAGTCTCCATGTGCAGGGATCATAGAACCACAGAAGGATTTGGGTTGGAAAGGACCTTAAAGCTCATCTCCTTCCAACCCACTTGCTATGGGCAGGGACACCTTCCACTAAACCAGGGCCCTGTCTAGCATGGCCTTGAGTGCTTCCCAGGGGTGTAATCGCTCACAGAGAGGGGTATCACAGAGGGCTGTGCCTCAAAAGCTGCTTGTCCCAACCCTAAGGTGTCCTTGGTCACTAGCAGTGGCCCAGAGGCAGCCTAATCTCCTTCATAGTGGCCTGTGCTGCCTTCACCCTTGAAACCCTCATGCTCTAGCCCGGAGCTGCTTTGTCTCTTCTGTGGTTTGTCTGTGAATGCTAATGATTAACCAGTGTGTCCAGGGCTTGCCTGCAATGCTGCCAGACCAGAGCAGCCTTTGGCCAGGCAGGGTCACCCCAAAATCATCTAGAGGCTGTCCAGTGTGGGGCTGCCCATGGGGAAGGGAATCTGTGCTGGTCTGACAGCAGATTTGGGCTTGGGGTTGAATGGACAAGACACAGAGGGGTTGCCTGGCAGCTCCAGCGAGCAGCACGTGCCCTAGCAGGGATGAGGATGCCATCAAGTGGCCAAAGCTTTATATTCACTTCCCACTTGCTCTTCATGATTTTATATTTATATTATATATATTTATATTATATAGAGTAGCTTTCTGCCCTCTGCTTCCTTTCCACACCAGGGTGCCCATGGCTCCCTGACAGCTCCTTCTGGCAGGTGGGTGCTACACAAGAGTTTTGTCCAGGCAAATCCTCGGCTCCCATCTCAAAATTGGTTTAATTGGATGAATAATATAATGAAATATCACCATGCAACTCCAATGTGGGTCTCAGGGCTTTACACCCAGAGAGCACTGAATGGATCGAACTTGAGCACCATGAGGGCAGGATCATGCAGATACACAAGCTTGTTGTGAACTCATCAGTTTAATTCATGGTCCATTTTACATTATGCAAGCAGATAAACACACCATTTATTTGCATTAAAAAAATAGTCTGGCCAAGTATTATCCCTGGAGAGACATGATATTATCCATCTAAAAAACATGTTTTACATACATGCATTAAAATAGGCAACATGGAAAGGCTGAAGCCTTAAATGCAGCCAGCAACAAATACTTGTGTGAAAGCTCATCAGTTTTATCCATATTGTTTATCAAAAACAGTTCCATGTGTCCTCAAGAAGGTCAAAGGCACTGTGAGTCTTCTCACCTGCAAGTCCTGAGATGAAGCAACACCAGCTGTTTATTCACCATTTTAAGGCCACCCACACTTCTGTTTTTAATCTGGGCCCCAGTGATGAGGAGTCCAAGGAAGGTGACCCCATTTCCAAGTACTGCTACAGAACCAAAGTTTTAGGCACTTTCAGCTGAGGTCTTCAAGTGTTGTGACCAATTCCTCCATTCATCCAGGGAAGAGGACGTAGGAGTTTCTCTTTTCTTCTCCTCCTTTTATGGAGGAAAGCTGGACAGCTGCTGCCCATTGTCTTCAAAAACCTTTTTTTGAAGGCGTCTACTGAAACTGCAATCACTGGGCCTTTCCCCCAGAGCTCTTCTCCAGAGGAAGAGCTGTTCCTCTGGAATATTTTCCAGATGAAGTGTTGCTCTAGATTATTCCCCCATGCCATGTGTCCCTCTGCATGTGAGCCAGTTACCCCTTGGCCTCTCCTGCCAGTGCCACCAGAGTCCTCTTGTCTCAGGAAAGCTGTTTCTTCTTGGGCTTTGGCATCAAAAGCTCCATGCTTAGAAAATAAATCATAAGGATATTTAACAGCATAAACAGAAATAATCGTGATGTAAAAGATCTTGGAATAATTGAGAGGCTGAGGTAGACCAAAGAGAGACTGGGCCTGCCCCAGTGGTCTCCGGGGGATTCCAGCAAAGAGCTGGAGGTCTGAAATGTACTGTCCTAAAGAGACTTCCTTTGGTGATGGTCTGATCAAAGCTACGAAGTGATATCTGCAGGTTTTGGCAGCTGGCAAGTCATGCCAGGGAGCTCAGAAGGTCTAACAAGATACCTCGAGGTGGTCCCTGGTGGGCTGCACCAGGCAAGCTGTGTGAATTAATAGGCAGCCTTCTATATGAAATGCAGATTTGTTTTATTGTTTTCTGTATAAAAAAAGGCAGCTTAGTCTCTGAATTTAACATCCTCCTGTTTCTCAATTTAATTTATACCTTGGATAACAGACTGCATTTGTTGAAACCCTTCACATTTTTCATGATAATGTGTTAAATTGTGCCAAACTGTGTTGTAAAACATGAGTGTTTGTATGCAAGGAGTCACCCACTTCTTTGAACCTGAAAGCAAACTAGGATTTGGTGGGAATCCAGACCTTCCTACAGAAAAAGCACCTGTGTACCCACCGCATTTCCTCCTTTCCTTGTTCACAAAAACAGATAAGTGTTAGAACGCCGTGTTGTACAAAAGATGCTCCCTTGGTGATGTGAGGTGGGCTGGGTTTGGGTACATCCCTTGGGAAAGGGAAGTAAGTTGTCTTCCTGGTTCAGTAGGAAAAATGTCATTGGTGAAGAAGCCCACCACCACCACCAGAATTATTACGGTGTTCTTAGTCAACAGTGAGAGATTTGATAATAAAATAGCCTTTGGATTTGATTACGCTGGTGTGATTTTTGGAGTCCTCCGTGGATTACGTGTCCACAGCAGTTGCTGTAGGTGCAGGATGGGAGCCTTCGGTCAGAGCAGCTGAGCCCTCACCAACACCACACTGCTGATTTGGCTCAGGAAGGTAGGAGACTTTCTGGTCTTCTCGGCAACACTTTTGAAGTAAGAAAGAAGGAGATATATGAAGTACTGCAGAAAACAGCAAAGACTGCCAAGAAAAATCTTGATTATGTAGCTGCTAAAAAGGTTTCTTTAATCAGATATTTTTAATCTTGCTCCTTTATGCAACTCTAAGTTAATGAGGGAAAGAATGAAACAGTGAGTTGATAGTCAAGGCACTTTGAAAGAGCTTAATTTCATATCTTTGTGGATGGAACAAGGGAAGGAAGAATACTGTGCAGAAACTATAGTAAAAATAATATTCCAAAATTTATAAAATATTAGAGAATAATATCCTTTCAAATTTTTATTTCTGATTGATATTAATTAAAATAATTGCAACAATCAGAACAGATTACAGGGAAGCTCCAGGAGATGTGGACTGAAACTAAAATCCATTGGCACACTTTCTGTCTGCTCTGAATCCCACAGACCCAAATTGTGTTTGGCTATTCAGGTGTAGGTACCCAAGTAAGTAATATGACTTTCAGAGGATCTATGCAATTGCAACTCTATTTGATTCAAAGATTAATTCTGTAATTTTAATAAAGCTAGAGGGTCTTTATGTGCTGACCTGGAAGTTAGGAATTGGTCTCAGTTTGGCATCTTTTCATTGCTTTGAGAGAAAGTTCATAGCCAAGAAACATGGCTGCACTTGATGGGAATCCTCGCACTGTATTGACCATGAAGCCCCTAAAAAAGACCTGTTGGGGATGGAGAAAGGTTAGAGCATAGGAATATACTGACTGCTTTAAGAAGAGGAAGAAAACATTGAATGAAGTCATGGTGTGATTCTGAAGAACCAAATCTCTTTGGTTTGCTTGCAAGATACGCTCCCACTGCTGGTCTTAGCTGAGGTCTGCAGTGGGGAATGGGAACGCAATGGCAGAAGTCACTGGTTTGGTATCATTGTGCCCTGTGCTCCCTAGGGACCCCCATCTGTACATACCAGCCAGAGCTACAAGAGGTAAAGGGTAAAGCTGGTCTCATGGAACTGGTGTAAAACAGAAAACAAGAAATCTAAAATGTCTTCCAGTGTTTTCCTACCTAGCTACAGTCATAGCGTGACAGAACCACAGAGTGCTCTGGGTTGGAAGGGACCTTCAAGCTCACTTTGTTCTAACCCCCTGCCAGGGACAGGGGCACCTCCCCCAGACCACACTGCTCCAAGCCTCGTCCACCCTGGCCTTCCTTCCCTTTGCATGCATAAACACGTGGGGATCATGCAGACCCCAGGGTACAAGACGGCTCTGTTTCCATGCAGGAAATGCTCTCACCCCTGGGGCTGGGTCTGTGGGCACAGAAGATGTTTGGAAAGCGGAGAGGGTGTGGTGTGGCTGCGAGCCAGCCCAGCCGTGCGGGCACTGTGCCACGGGGACTATTTTTCAGGTTTCACCTTTGAGCATAGAAGGAATTTCTCAATCAACTGAAAACCAGGCTTCCTCTGTACCTTGCTGAGAACTCTCTCACTACTGCCTTTGGGAAAAATATTTGATAGAAGCTGATATTTTCACATGAGTCCTCCTAGGGTCAAACTTTCGTACCCATACATAACCCAGTGCTTTCTTTAATTACAATAATAAATACCAGCTTCCAGATTTCCTTTTTCTGCTCAGTGTATTTCTCTTTTAAAGATGTTGGCATGTACAAGAGTGAAAGATTATGTGGCTTTTAAGTGCTTGAAAAGTTAAGTGCTTTTGAAAAAGCCTTGTCACTCCTGACTCCTGGCCTTGACTGGCCTCCCTTTGAACCCTCCTCGCTACAAACAACACACCCTGGTGTGTACAATGATGTGCACAAACTGCTCACTTTGGGGTGAGTCTGCTCACAACATGATGATTGCAGGGAGTATCTCTGCTGGCCTGTTTCTCACAAAATCACTCCATTAACCACCAAGGCTCATCACCACAAGTCACTAATCTAAACACCACAAGTTCAGAATAGACATGAAAAGGAACATCAGCAGTCAAACCCCTTTCCAGGCTTCATAACAGCAAAGTTCCCACAGCTACTTTAAAAAAGCATGAAAAATCTTGGTCCCAAGACCAGAAGCCCCTAGCCTTAAGTGTATAACCAGTTTTTCCCCTGAAATTACTGAACTCTACTAAACATCATCATATCTTATGTCCAGTAAATCCTAAGCGTAGTGCTGACTTGTTTAAGACAGAATCAAAATACGTTCACATAGTTTAGATAAAGCTTGCAATGTGAAATTGCAGTGTTGGGACATTTTGGATATTATTTGATCTATTGAGATGTTTTATTTTGTTAGTAAAGAGAAGTTTCTGGGAGGAAATTCAATGTTTTTGCATTGTCCATAAAGTAACACAAGAGAGCCAAGTTAAATAATAATGAAGATTTAGGATGAAAAGTCCAGAGGCATAAATTTTTCTTATCAGAATGAACACACCTGGCTATGGAAAAAGACAAGGGTTATAGTTGCATTTCTTTGTGTACATCAGGCAGTTACTTCCAGCACTGAGAATGCTGTTCCTTTGTCCCAGAATGAAAACATTCAGCCCTGGGTTTGCCATTTATCGGTTGTGAGTCTCTCAACATTTAAAAAGATCTTCCGTACAAGAGCAGGATCCAGTCTTGCTATCAACTATTACTCAATCCTTCTGACGGCTTTGGGGCAGGTGCCAGGTGTGACGGCAGAAAAACTACAACAAGTACAGAACTCCAACAGAAAACCCTTATAGTTGTTAATTCAGGCAGGCCAAGGAGGGCATAGGATGAGGACGAGGATGGAGAGAGAAGGGAAAAACCATGGAAGTTCCCATTTCAGCCACCCTACTGTGAAAGTGCACACCAAGGGAAATGCACAAGGCAGGTACTGTAGAGCCTGGGCACCCTGTTTCCCCTCTGACTGTCCAAGCACAGTCCTCAGCAGCTCTCCAGCTGCTTGTGCTTCGCATGAATGTGACTTTCTTCACTCAGCAGCAAAAACTGAACCACACCGCAGGCTCCTGTGACAGCTGGCATGTTGGCAAATACTGAAATCACACTGACTTGTGATTTTGCAGGTTATTTTCCTGTTTGTAACTTGTTACATTTCTGTCAGAATGTGAAAATTAACCCTTTGGAGCCAACAGCCGATGTGCTGTTCCAATGATAAATACAGATTTATTTCAGTATCAGAAAACGTTATTTCCATAACCATGCCTTGGCAACGCAATAAAGCTGCAAACCCTTGTTCTCTGCCATTTACATTTAACTGAGGCAAAGTTTGTAGGTAGAACAAAGATATTTTATTACACTAACAGACAAAGTCAGAAAGGGGAGATAAGTTTTTTGGCACACAGCCCTTCTTCATGTTTGAAACTAAAGCAACTCTGGTTAAGAATGCTGACAGTCAACTCTATCTGGGTGCAAAATGAGGGCAAGCAGTGCAAAAGCAGCATTGGTTCCACCAAAGCATTGCCCGAGGTGACCAGACACACCCACAGTGCCAGGACGGTCCCACCAGAATCGGTTGATTGACACCAAAGTCAGTGGGAAACATTTGACCTCTGCATTTTGTAGCAGCAAGCATGGAGGTAAGACTTTCTACTTCTGATTTATGATAAATCAAATTATATCCATGATTAAGTCCGCTAACATGAAATGTTTGAAGTTAATTACACCAGCACTGTGTGACCCCCAGTCATTAATTTCTTCATTGTGTAACGTGCATTATAACTCTCACTATTTTGATTTAGAAGGAATCTACACTGTAATTACCTACTGCCATTGTAATAATTTAGCACTAACTGGCTTTAGACAATTAGTCACCCTGCAGTCTGTCAACCCTGCAGACAGGTTTTTAACAGCCACTCTATTTTCCAATTGACAATTAAATACCTAATAATCAGATTTTACTTCAAATGTCACTTACTTTTATGCCCTCGTTCTGGTAGCTCTGCAACATGCAGTCAAGGGTCCCTTTGTACTGGTTTAAATAAACTCCATCTGCCTGAAGTCGACTTTTCACAACATCCATTGGAGTACATACTGCCCAGGAAACAGCTCCTGGAAAAATGTAGAAGTATTTGAATGATTCCTTCTCTATACTTCTTTGGCTGCAGGTCAGTGAACTCAGAAACTGACCTCTCATCTATCACATCATATTCATGAGATTTTCATGTCAGGGCATTCACCCTGCTCAGGCACAGAAACAGTATTTCTGGGAGAAAGTTCCCTGTTTCTGGAAGAAGCGTTCAGATTTTGGAGCTTATGCTGCTGATGAGATGCGGGCAACCCCAGAGGGGCTTCTCCAGGTGCAAATACAACTTCTGCTGTGCTTCTGGTGGAACACGAACATGCTGTGGGAAGAGCCCGAGCTGCTACTTGGGACGATTTCAGAAAAAACTGAGTCTTCTGATAATTCCATTGTAAAGCAAAGTTTGAGCTGAGGATACGAATAAGAGGTAGGTGCATCCCAGGCTGCCAGGGTTAGGCTCCACGCAGTGAGATACCCTGTCATTCCTCTCAAGAAATGCCTATTTCCATTGATCAGCCTGCAGCTGTGTGGGGTGTTTTGCCTCTGGAAAGATCACTACACGACTGCAATCCATGGCCCAGCTGGACAGACAAAAATTTGTCTGGATCTACACGAGTGTTGGGGCACACTAGAAAAGCTGTCCAGAGGCACCAGGGGCCTCTTTATTTGAGGAGAAATTGAGAAGGTATTTTATTATAACTACCTGAGCTAAGGATTGACTTGCCTTTATGGCTCTGCAATTTAGAAATGGCCAAGAAGTGGGGAGTGGGTGTAGGGGTGACCTTTCACATGGTGGAGGATGCATATGCCAGTCTTACTGGCAAGCGTACACATGGAAAAAAGAAGAAGATCAGAAACAGTCAACTTGGCTTCTGCTAGGTGTGGGTAGGTGCACGCCCTCATGGTGGACAGCCAACAGGTTGAAGTCCTCTTCTGGAGGCATCTTGGCTGCCATGCATCCCTGGCAATGTGATTGGCAGGCTGCCCTGAGGTATCCAGGGAGATGAAGGCACTGACCTCCTCTTCACTGACATTGAGCCCAATGAAGGTCTGATAACACGACTTCATAAAGTTTGTCAAGTCATAAAGTGAAGCTGTGGTGCCAGGAAATCTGGCCCTGGGAGAGGAAGGTCGTTCACTCCCATGTCCTCTCCTGGTGTTCAGGAGGATGTGGTGACCCTTGAGTCACCCTCATAATCTGCCCTGAGAACTGTCCTGTCCTTGTTTTGCCAGTGCTGTGAGGAAGTAAAGGTGCTTACCTGCTACACCCCCTGCCACCCAGATAGAGGAGGGATTAGGAGAAATGCTTCCATCAGGAGTTATCCAGTCACAGAACATTGCATAAGGGATGAAATAGGCATAGTACCCAGGAACATCCCTCAGGAGCATTGCTACATTGCCTCGGTATACTCCTGCTATCCCCTCTTTCTGTAGGATTGTCCTAAAGCAGTGAATTGGGCCTCGATACACAGGAGATCCAGGAACTGTGGATTTTAGTTTAACACTTTCTACAAAAAAAAAAAAAGATACGACTGTTAAAATAGGTATACTGCCACAGAACTCCTCTCCAAAGCCCACTGCCATCAATTAGAAGTCATTGCCATCCAGTTTCTTCTGCTGGGGTCAACAGATAGCATGGGAAAAAAGTTTTAAGAGAGAGTACTTATGCCCATTTTCAGAAGACGTTTTAGACACTTCAAGACAGATTTTTCTTAGATGCATGGCATACCTCCCAATAGGTATGTGCCCAGTGAGATTTCCATATAAGTTTAAGGCTATGTGCCCAATTTTTGCGAATTTTAACTTCAACTTATGCCAAGTCACATCTTTGAAAGCCTTAACATCTTCGGAGTCTGGCCCTTCCCAGGCAGACCAAGTTGTTTTTGTAAAAGGCATTAGGTTGCTAAGCCGCATAGAGGCTTTAAAAATGGACATAGTATTTTTTTATCAAAGCCACAGGAAAATGCCAGCATTTCACAGTTGAACACCATGACTGTAATAGTGAGAAAGGTGAAATGTGGAAATCCAAGCTGTTCAGCTCTGAAGCTGCTCCGTGTCTTCATTTGGCTGTGCATGTGCTCTGGTGGGGTTTGCTCCATGCTGGAAGCCTGCAATGAAATTCAGCTGCTGCCCAGAGCTGGAGCAGCTCCTTCTGCCTGCAGTTTGTGGACAGGGAACAACCACCCACTGCCATCCTGCTGGTGTCCCCTCCTGACCCATCCTGCCCACACCTGGGCTACCTGGCACCCTGTGTGAAATAAGTCAGTGGCTTTTAAATGTAAATGAGAAACTTCTGCTTTTGAACAGAGAAGGGTGGAATAACAGAGAGGTGTTTATGGGCAGATATATGTGGGACTGAGAGCGTGCAGAGGGAGATGGGAAGCTGGCATTGCTGCTGGCAGCCATGGTGCTGCTGCTGGGATCTTCAGGGGACCCCACAGCCCAGAGACTCACAGTTTCCGCAGCTTCTGGTCTTGAGCAGACCTGTCTCATGTTCCTTATAGATCCTAACTGGCTGGAAATGCCATTGGTAAAAACCCTCTCCTTGAGCTGACCAGGATGGGGCCCATCCTCAGGCAAAAAGGGGAATTTTTATCCCAACTGCAGCAGCACAAGGCAGCAGAGAGCCCGGCCTTGAAAAAAGTTGTTGTAAAGCTCTGTGTGTGCAGCAAGGACTGGCAGAGACAGGCAGAAGCAACTCTTGCTTCCTACCTTTGGTGTATGGCTGTGTTTGCATCTGTAGCCTTATCTTGACCAGTTCCACGGGAGTGCCAATGCCCACAGAGAGGAACCCTGCCACGAGGCTGGCCGCAGTCATGTCGGCGAGTGACGGCGCGGTGGCCGGGTCCCCGTGGCGCAGCTGGCTGAGGAACCGCAGCGTGTTGCTGTAGACACCGAACACCACGGAGCTGTAGATGCCGATGCTGGCCAGTGGGAAGGACATGCCCTTGAAGAAGCCAGCCACCTATCCAGGGAAGGGAGCAGGGCTTAGGAGACTGAGCAGGACTGAGCAGTGTAAACCCCAGCTTGTCTATCAGGTTAGAAATCACAGAATGGTTTGGGTTGAAAAGGACTTTGAAAGTCATCTCGTTCCAATCCCCTGCCATAGTCAGGGATGAAATGCAAATCCAAGTGGCAGATGTCTCCTGGAACCAACTGTTTGCACATGCTGAGCAAAGGAAATTGGTTCATGCTGCTGAAGGCTTATAAAGATTGTGCAGAATACAGGATATGGTTAAAAGCACAGGAACCCACGTAGAAGTTCTTTGTATAGAAAGTGTTTGTTCTGGCTTCACCAAAGTCAGCAAAATCCCTCTGGGAGACCTTTGCCAGTGGGATCAGGCAAAAGAGTCATGGTGGATGCAAGACTCCAACCCATGTGGAGACACTGATCATTCCATGACAGGGATCTCTCTTTTCCCTATAGGAGTCACCAAGAGGGTTACCACACAGTTAAGGAAGAGAAGGCTGTAGGGATTTGCAGGCTCAACTGCATCAACTTTATTGGTCTTTATGTAACTGCTGGCGTCAACAACATTTTGTACAATTGCTTTATGCATTTATCTATTTATTGACTTGCACTTTCTACCAGCACATTTAAAGTACAATGAAGTACTTACAGACTCATTTCTGTACACAGTGAGAACACACTTGAGTGTATTTCCATATCCTTGTCCAGCTTGCAAACGAGTCTGCAAAAGACATTTGTAAAACGTGATTAAAATCCTACGCTTCCAGCCCAATGAAAGCTCATGCTACGTAAACAATGTGTACTTTGCTTTGAGAGCAAGTCCTTCCTCAGTCGTAAAGAGAACTGAGCAATAAAATAAGATATATATGCATCCACCCTCTTGAACTTTGCCAGAAGCAAGGCTAAGCAGGATCTCACAGCCTGAAGCTCTCTGCAACATCTGGAATCTATGACTATCAAAGTGCTCTCCAGTCTGGACCAGCCACCCTGACCTGGCACAGCAGGCTTCTGGTGTGCAGTGCTGTCATTAGCAAGGGCCTGATTTATGTGGAAATTGAAGAGTAATGTGGTCGTTTCCATTTGGAGATTCTCAGGGAAGGCTGGGATGTGTTGCAAACAGAGGAGAGGTGAGCTCCCCTGGGAGACTTCTGGGGCCCTTCTGCTGCAAGGTGGATTTTAAGACATAGAGATACTAATTGGAGTTAAAATAACTCAGTGCCATGTCAGAAATTCTCCATGCTTCACTCAAAAACACATTTTCGCATAATTTCAAAAAAAGACTTTTATTTCTGGAAAGCAATTTGGTTGTACAACTTTAACAGAAGTAAGAAATGGCACGTAAGTCACAACAAAGCCTATAGGATTCAGCATACTTTCCTCTTCTCATATGTATATATTTAGATTATCTTTCATTCAAGATGCTCACAAGGTTGCTCTAGAGACATCCTAACAAGGGATGAAGTTTATGGGCTTAGAGGTGTGCAAGGAAATGGAAACACTGTCCACTCCACAGCACCTGGGGCTTCATCCTGGCTGAGGCCAGAGCTCAATTTTTATGGGAAGACACTCACACATGCTCCATCAGGAGTATATCTAGGGAATGGGGACAACATTTCTGACCATATTTATCAGCCCTGCTGCTAGCAATGAAGTCTGAAGGGACAGTGCCAACCTGCACTGGAGGGACAGTGTCCAATGCCCTCCGCTGGTTCTGCCCTGATTTACACCAGGGTGAAGGAGGAAATTATTTGGGAATTTAAAGCCCAAAGGAATGTATGTCTGCCAGAGTTCATGACTTGTGGGAGCTTTTGGATGGCAAACAGCAGGTTGGATGGCACAATCATTTGGCCCAGAGCCCTGCAAGAGGCTGTCAGTGTCGCAGTGGGACCCTGGCAGGAGCAGGAGGGACCAAAGTCTGCTTTAACCCCTCAGCCCAGGCTCGCCCCTCACCCTGGGGTGGCTCCATGCAGCTGTTTGCACACATGGAGTATCCTCGCTCTGCTCCAGGCCTGGCCAGAGGCCACAGAGAAGCAGCAGCAAAAGCAGAATATTTACTGAGCCCTCAGAACAAGCTGGTACAGGAAGATGCTGCCATGGCTCATGCAGCACACGTTGTGCAACGCAGGTAGGCCCAGGCCCACGGGTGCAGACCGGGCACACCGTGACTCACACTGGGCATAACGGGGCTGGGGGGAGCAGGGGAAAGTGGCTCCACCCCGAGCAACCCAGGATGAGGTGACCCCAGTGCTCAGCTGTGAGTTCCCTCCTGGCTTCATCTTAGCCTGTACATTTCCACTTTGCCTCCGTGGGCTTGTTTTTTTTCTTTTACCCAGTAACCAGGTATTTAGAGGCTCAAGTTAATATATTTTTTGAGTAACTGAGGGCAACTGAGTGTTCTCACAATCTGGTTCTTGCACACGTCCTTTAGCTAATCTGTTAACACCTGGCACTGAAATCCCTGCTGGCATCTCTGACAAAGTCAGCTGCTACCAGTATGGATATTCCTCTGGAAAGTCCTCCTTTTTGTTATGTTTTGATTAGACAGGGCTCTTGGGTGACACCCAGAAGCTGAAGAAAGTTCTGGGGAAATTAATGCAATGGCGAGGATGGAAAGTGAGTAAAGGCACAACTTTTAAAGTTTTGCAAGGATGTAGGAAAGAACAGCTTCTGGGGTTTGATGGAAGCTGCAGCGATGGGAAGAGGTGGCTGAAGGGGGAAGAGGTGCCTTGATGGGAACTGTGGTGTAGATGCCACTTACCCCACAGAGCCTTATATTCAGTCCTGCCTCCTTCCCCAGATGGGGAAAGACCCCTGGTCCCCCAGAAGCTGCAGATGCTGCTGAGCAGCCCCTTTACTGGCCTAGTGCTGTGTAAAAACTCTCTTTTCCACTTTCCTGCTCCTGAATTTGGAAAGATAACAAGTCTGCCTACTTGGTATTCCCAAGGCAAAGCCTTGCCCAAAGCCAAGAGCAACAGAGGGGGCAGCCTGACAGTTGTTTTTATAAGCACTGAAGGATGGGCTTGCTCTTGCTTGGCATCCAGAAACTCGATGTTTCCCAGCAGGAGTCTCATTGCCAAACTCCCCCCAAACCAGGCAATGATGCCATGACCACCAGCCTGAGATGGGGATTGCCTTGGCAATGCTGGGGTCTGCCTTTGCTGCCTGTGCCCTGCCCATGGCTGGGTGGCGTGGGCAGCCTTGTGGCTTGTCCCACGGGGGGTCTGCACCCACCTTTGCACAGAGATGCCCTTGGGACTGCTCTCACTTTAGCAGCTCAGAAAGGATAGGGCTGGCTGGGCACCTCCTGTTCCCAGGAGAGCCTGCTGTGTGCAAGGGGATGGCTGTGGTGGCTGGGGCAGGGGTGTGGTGTGGGCCGTGCTGCGCCCTGCCTCGGCATCATCCTCCAAAGGTCTTCAAGGTGCAAACATGACCAGTGGCTTCTGGGTTTGCCACAACTGGCAGCCCTGCCTGGTGCCAGAGCCAGGCTTGAACCAGAGCAGGGAACACAGAGCCACAGAACTGTGGAATAGCTTGATTTGAAAGGGATCTTTTAAGGTCCTCTAGTTCTGCATTGAGCAGGGCCACCTCCAACTAGACCAGGTTGTTCAGAGCCCTATCCATCCTGCCTTTGAATGTTTCCAGGGATGGGGCATCCCCCCACCTCTCTGGGCAGCCTGTGCCAGTGTTCTACCACCTTTTTTGTATAAGACTTCCTTATATCTAATCTAAACCTATTCTCTTTCAGTTTAAAACCCCTACCCTTTGTCCTATCGCAATGGGCCCTGCTAAAAATTCTGTCTTTATTTTAGGCCCCCTTCAAGTACAGGAAGGCCACAATAAGATTTCTTTGGAGCCTTCTATTCTTCAGGCTGAACAACCCCGACAAGGGCAGAGAAGCTAAAGTGATGAAAGCTGCACTGAAATGCCTGTACAAAAAAAGAAAGAAACAGGATCGTTCTCCCTACCTCTGCATCAGTAGGGACAGTCAGCTTGGTTGAGTCAGGATGCATTGGTGTGTGCATGGGCTTGTCTGCATCATGCTGACAAATTCTTACTTGTCTAGATCCTCCCATTGGAGGAATAATTATCTTGCGGGAATCATAAATACTGTGTGTCACAGCCCTGGGATAACAATTTCAGCACTCTGCCCTTCCAGAATTGCCAGCACTAGGAAAACACATAAAAATGTGCCTGCAGCAAAACAAATACAGTTCCCTCATTGCCCTTTGAATACCAATCTGTGGCAAAGTTCAATAAAACATTGGCAGAACTGTTCAGTGAACCACACATTAAGTAAGGCCAGGTTAATTTTCAGCATTAATTCTGCACAGAGGAACTTGCACGTATCAGTCAGTTCTTTTAGTTTCTCATTCAAAATGAGCATTGGAGAGGAAGAAAGCCGGTGAAAACATTCCAAATTCCCCTCTGGGAATAGTGAAGGTCCTTTGAGGTATCACCTAGAGAGAAGGTCTGAATTAGTGGGGGTTTGGGTGGTGACATGTGAATACAGTTCAAAGTGTTTTACCTTGACCGTGTCCAGGGGATGGCCCGCAACCACGCTGGCAAATCCTGGGGATGAAAGCGAAGTATTATGCAAAACACTGAAGCTTTTGTGACAGGACAGGATGCAATGGGTTTAGAGGAGAGAAGAGATTTCCACAGGAACAGCTGTAAGGGGCCTAGCCAGAGCAATGACAGCATGCTGCCCTGTCCCTGACAACAGCTAAAAGCTGAGCTTTCATGTGCACTCTCCTGGACTCCTTCAGCTTTACATCTCAAAGGTGCTGGAGAAGGAGAAGTCATGTTTGTATGTCCTTTCCAGGACCAACCCCTTTTGCACTCCTGTAAGCTCACACAAATTTTTAGCCTCAGAATGGTGAGATTCCTGTTAGACACAAGGCAGTACTTTCTCCTGGCTCGGAGCGATGTCCTAGCTGACTGCTAATGGGACCTATGAACTCCTCATCCTTTGCTGTTTTAAGAGCAGTTTATAGAGATATCTATCAGAGAGGATTCAGATACAGAGGATCCTGCTCTCTATAGATCTTTACAGTGCCATCTCGCCTTATTCCCCATGGTTCTCTGGGGAGAAACTGGCCCATATTCTCTTACCATCCACCCACCTACTCACACCGCTCACTGCCAGGAGCTCTTGTGGCAGGACAGAACACAGTTTGGTTTCCCTCTTCTCCGGGAGAAAGGAACACCTGTGTGCCAGGATATGTGTGTTTGTTGCAAACAACACTGGCGGGTTTTAGGGTTTGTGGAGAGTGGGTAATTTGTGATGCATCCTCACCAGCAAGTCTGTGCAAACCAGTGCCCACAGGTGCTTTGGGGACGACATGTGATTTCTCACTCCTAGTGGGTTAGTACTGAAAAGAGCATCATGTCCTTGGTTGACACATCATGACTTTTCTAAGACTGTGTTAAAAAATGTCCCCTCTCCTCCTGGACCTGAGACCATCCATGGTCTAGTGCTATGCATAAAAACTCTCAGCTGCCACTGCTGCTGAGCGCTGGTGGCTGTTCACCTCCTGGGACATCTTGTCCCGTTGCTGGGGGTGTGCAGCAACAGCACAGGACAGCAGGGCAGAGAGAGCAACCACAGGCTACAGAGATCCAAAAATCAGCTGCTCACACAAACTTTTGGCAGAGGTTTTGGGTTTTTTAGTCAGTTAGCTTATTAACCACTTCTAGCAGGACACCTGTGAGCCACCTCACACCCTGCACCTGGGCAGAGGTTTGCTCCGCAGTGGCTGGTGCCACAGTGGATCCTCTGTCCTGCTGTAGCCCTGGGGGTAGCAGAGCTGGTCACCCTCTCAGCTGGCAAACCCAGTGGACATCTCTCAGTTCTGTAAACCTTGTCCCATTACAGGCGCCTCTACGAGTTTGGCTTCCTTTTCGTTCTGATATCTGTTTGCCGGTGTTGGCCGTCGGCATTCCCAGCAGACAGGATCAATCCCTGCCCTGGCCATTGGCCCAGTGGCCGCGGTGGGACGGCGGGGTCAGAGCCCGGCAGTGCCTCCCCGGGGATGGGGACACGGGGAATCCCGGGCTGACAGCTGCCAGCCCCACTCCGAGCCCGGCGGCGCTTCCAGCCGCGGGGGCAAGGACGGGAGAGCCGGCGGGAGCTGGGGGCCTGCGGGGGCCTCTGGAAGCAGCCCCGCACAGCAGCATCGCACGTTCTAAACTTGAATTTTAAGTATTCCTCCCGTGGAAGTGGGGTTAAACCGCGCTTGTGAGCCAAAGCAAAGCAAACCGTGGGAGACGCCGGGCGGAGGCACAGACCGTGGGTGACCCGGTGGATTTTATCCCCGGGCACCTCCGCCGTGCCCCCTTCGCTGCCTCCCCACCCGCGCTCACGGCATCACTCACCGCCCACCAAGCCCGCCACGAAGTCCTGCAGCTGGACGCTTCCCATGCTGCGCCGCCGAGCCCGTCCCGCGGGGCTGGGGGTCCCCGCCGGGCAGGGGGTCCCCGCGGGCAGCGGTGCGGGGTCCCTGCGCTCCGCGTTCCGCGCCCGCGGCTTCCAAGCGCTGTGACATCACGCACCGCAGCTTAAAGGCGCCGCAGGGGCCGCGGAGACACCGCCCGGCCGGGGCGGGGAGGGTCGCGGTCCGGGCGGGCGTGACGGCGGCGGCAGCGCCGGGGTTCGTCCGTCGGGGGTGGGAGGCAGAGAGGGCTGCCCATCACCCCGGGGCTGGTGGCGCCGAGGAACGGGAGGAGCAGCATCGCTCCCTGGACAGGCAACGGGGCACGAGGCTCAGAGTGAAGCGGGGAAAAGGTAGGGATTTGGGGATGATCGTGTACACTCGCAAACTGAAGGTGTAAGTACAGATATAAAGAGTTTTATACCCTTAATCAATTGAAAAACATCTCCGTTCCCTTCATTGAAATCACTGCCTCATCGTTTCAGGAGATATCCCAAATTTCTGTATTTTGGCAAGCAGTGAACAATTGCTCCCCTACACCATTCCTTCTACATAGTATTCACTATTTTCTTATGCATCTATCACATGCTTCTCCATCTGTCCAGTCTTTCCCAGAGTCAAGATTCCAGACCTGGTTTATTCCCCTTTCATGTAAGACACTCCTTTTCACCCTCCTCAATCATTTTTGTTTACAGTCTTTGAACTGTGCAGCCAGAACCACAAGTGATAGCAAAAAAACACTCAGCAGAATAAAGATATTTTCTGTTTTGATCTCAAACTCTTTTCTGGGAATTCCTAACATGCCTTTCTGATTGGGGCTGAAGGCTGGGCTGCCTTTCTTGAATCGTGAATACCTCATCTTGAGCCCAACCCGGCTGTTGTGCCTCCTCTGTGGTACTTCCAAACAGTAAATCTAATGTCTTACACCTGAACAGCACCTAGCCACTCAATTCAGGACGATCACGATCTTCAACGAGCTCTCCTTGTGCTCAACAACTCCATCAGAAATGTCCTCTTGGACTTCAGGGGCATGACTGCTCTGAAAAGATGTCTTGGCCCTTGGCCCATACATCTGGCTGAGGTTTATACTACAGCCCAAAGCAAATTTTATTCTGTCTAGGCTAGATTTCTGCAGATGGCAGTTCCTTGGGTCAGTTTTGGAGGCTTTCTGACAAATTTCTGACAAAATCGGCATCAGGTTTGCTACATTGCCTTCCTGAAATGCAAGATTGGATTTTCTTGAAATGTATTTTGTCTACATGTTCTCGTAACTGAAGAAAATAATTCATGAGCAAGAAATCCTGAATGCCAAAATACTGGCTGAAAATATGAATATTCAAACTCTTTTTCTTAAAAAATTGGTATTTTCATTTCCATTGATAAATTAATATATTCCACAAAAATACCTTAAAACAATGTTCCCTTATGTGCATGCACATATACACAGGAAACCTTATCACCGAGTTGGCTGAAGGGGGCTTTTGTCTAGAAATTGCTTATAGAAATTTAATATTGTGTGCATGGTTATCAGCTCAGATAATCTACACCTGAAACTTTAGATTTTTCAATGCATATAACAATGCTCATTCTTCATGAGGAAGGTTTTCTTCAAGCACCAGGTCTGTAATGGGGTTTGAAGGGGACTGTGGTCCTGGATAAATGTTGGAGAGAACGTGTGCACAAGCACTGTGGAAACTTGTCAGTTACTTGTTTTCTCAAACTTGCTTTCTTCTTTTTAGAAGAAATATTATTCCACATACACACTAACACAGAAAAAGGGTTTTGTCCTCATTTTTCATGCATATTTTCTTGCAAAGCCAGAAGAAAAGCTGGCTGAATGAGGTAATTATTCAGATAGCAGCATTAATCATTAATCATGTGAATTCCCTTTAACTGGAAATAACACATTTCCATGCCAAATTCAGAACATCTGCTGACTCAGGGAGAGTACTGGACATGGTCTTTGTGCAACACTGAACCTGGAGCTGAAACTACGCGTTATGGAGAGTTTACTATAAACAACTCCTGGCCTGGAGAAGGGAGGCAGGGAGGCTGGGACGGACTGAGGGGAGATGCCCTTGCAGCTGTACCTGTGGACACACCCAGGGGTGCAGGACACTCGTGGCTCTTGCTGATGGCAATGCCCAAAAACCCACGGATGATCCCAGCGTGGGCAGGGACCTGTATGTGGGCTTAGACAGTCAGTGTTTGCTCAGCCCCTCAGTGCCCTGCTCCTCTGTGGGTTGTGAGGGGGTGTTTGCCCCTAAAGTGTAGTGGCTGCCACTGAAAAAGAGTTTATCCTTAGTGCCAGCTATGGACTGGGAGCAAGTGAGTCACTCCCAGCCAGGCTGAGGCACCTCTCTGGTTATGCACAGGTGAGCCTGTGCTGCTGCTGTGGCTCCTTCTGATGCTCTGAGCAGCCTGGCCTTGTGGAAGGTGTTCCTGCCCATGCCAGGCAGGCTGCAACCAGTTGAGTTTTAATGTCCCATCCAACCCAAACTGTTCTAGGATTCTGTGATCCTGTGATTTTTACCAAACTGGACTGAGCTGGGACCACTAAAGCAAAGCTACTCATGGGCAGTGGCACTGGCAGAGGCATCTTTGCTCTCAGAAGTACTTTCCAGCATCCTGCCATGTCCTGCCTGTGGGCTGAGAGGCTCGGGGCTCTTATCTCTACCCAACACTGTCAAATAAAGTGCTGTTTGTTGAGACCTGTGCACACACCTCCATCTCCCAGCTGGCAGGACATCTCCTTTTACTGGTAACAGGCAGCAGTGACATATGGAAAACTGGGAAGAGATCCATCCTTTCCGCTGCTGTGAGTCCCAGCCTGGGCTTGTAGCTACTCACAAATGCTGGTCAGAGGGAGATAAGTGTGGTTTCGATTAAGGATGAGGAATGCTCTTCCTCCTGCCAAGAGGGGGAACAGGGAGATTGTGTCATCCTGAACACTCTGGATGTTCTCCTCTTCAACCAAAAACCCCTTTTTTTTACAGTACCACACTCTTTTGACCAGTTTACATCCTTTCCACAGCAGGTTTATAATGCTACCAATAAAAGGGAAGAAATTTCCCACTGTCTTAACCGGAGCTGTGTATTTTCTCTGGGAGAGCATTGCAGTGAAGGAACTGGGACAGACTCAGGAACTTGTGGTAGATTCACACTTAACTGCTCTTGGAATTAAAGAATCAACTCAGGAGGGACAGAGTATGTTAGATAGAAAGGAGTTATTAATTTCTTATCCATCTGTAAACAATTTCTGGGCTAGGCTGCATTTCACTGTAAATTCACTTTCAAATTCCCTTTAAATATTCCCTTTAAATTCCTTTAAAATATTAACCTGTTAGTAACAGATGATGGCTTAAGCTGCTGGACAAGATACAAGTAAAATGACATTAAACCTCATTGCTGCAGCCAGAGTCACTGATACCAGATTCTAATGCTTGGTGTCTCTTTGAGGGGCAGAGTCGCATGAGGAGAGCCCAGTAAATTAAAAAGCAATGTACAAACAGCCTGAGGTAATGTGTAAATGGTGATAGGAGACAAGCTCATGGCTACAGCAACCAGACAGATCCAGGCTGTGGGAAGACATGTCAAGGGGCACATAGCAGAAATAGTTTTCCCTTCCAGGAGCTACCAAACAAGCCTGTTTCTGTAGGCAGCAAAACATGAGTGCTTGCTCTGCAGGAATGTGCATGGCAGATGAATTAGAGGCTACAAACACACCAGAAACAGGCATGGAGGGCCCCACTGTGAACAGCTGCAAAGCTCTTCTCTGCCCTTCCTTGCCCAGCACTTGGGTAGGGTTTACTGGAGGAGAAGCATTCCAGAAAGAATTAGGCAGTGAGGGGAATCCTCTGGTCTTTTCATCACCTGTATCTATATCATCTATATCTATATCATATCCATCTATCTATCTATCTATCTATCTATCTATCTATCTATCTACCTACCTACCTACCTACCTACCTACCTATCTATTTTTATATAGGGAAATCTTCTGGCAAATGCCTGAAGTAGCTGATATCCTGTGAGAAGATCTGTCTCCAGACCTACAGGAAAGACCCAGCTGATGTAGTTGCATGGTGCTGGACAGACCTCCTGGGACTGCCTGTCCTCAGCCTTCAGCACCAGGTATCTAACATATCCCCCCCAGATCCCAACCTGGCTGAGCACCAGCCAGCAGTCAGGGCGGACATTCCATGAGCAGCCCTCAAACACCATCCAACATCTTTTCTTGAGAGCGATGAGCAGCCCTGTCCACTGTACTGAGCTCTCCCTCTGCCACGATTTCTGGAGAGCAGGAGAAACAGCTGTATCTGGAGCCTGGTGAACTGCAGCCACACTCCCACCCAGGCAAGGCTGACTGTTCCACAAGCTCAGGAGGTTTTGGCTGAGATGAGCCAGCTCAGCAGAACATGCTTGAAGCTGAGAGCAGAGTAGTGCTGTAAAAGCCAGCTACAGTATGGCAGCAAAGGTGTTCTTCTCTGTGCTGGCAGGAGGAGACAGCCAGCTGTGACCCATGCTCCCTGCTCCCATTGCCCAGGTTCATTTTCCACACTGCAGCTATTGATAAGACCTGGAAAGAGCAGGAAGTTTCCCTAGCAGAGGCAGCTGGGCAGGCAACATGTGGTTGTACTGCTAATGAGCCTGAGTGGAGCACTTTGCCCAAAGCCATGAACAGGTTTCCGAGCTTTGACTGTTCCATCAACAGCTTGTGGCACTCAGCTCAGCCCCACCATACTTCATGGTCGTGTCATAGAACCACAGAATGGTTTGGGTTGGAAGAGACCTTAAAGATCCTCTCATTCCACCCTCCTGCCATGCGCAAGACACCTTCCCCCAGACCAGATTGCTCACGGCTCCATCCAACCTGGCCTTGAACACTCCCAAGGATGGGGCATCCACGGCTTCTCTGGGCAACCTGTTGCAACCTCACAGTAAAGAACGGGAAGGTCTCGGCAAAAGGGCTGGTGGCCAGGAGGAATCTTCTCAACATTTGGGACAGGATTTACTCCTTTGAGTTTGACATTTCCCTTCCCAGTCCTCTGCCTGAGCTGGTAGTGGCAGCCCCCTTGGGCATCTGAGATGAGCTGTGGCTCGTGATCCAATGGGAACCTAAGGTCAGGGGTACACATTCCCACTGCAGACATCCACATTTAGGTAAAATAATCCCCACTCTTGTTTTTCAGGTCTTGTGTCAAGTCAGACACCAGGCAGAGACTCTCCAGGTGAGATGAGTTCAGTTTGAACTCCAACTTCATGTGATCAAATCCCTTCTGCTGACATGCATTTGCTAAATACCACATCTGGAATACCAGGAGGTGAATGCACAATATCTCATACAAGCCCCACTAGCAATTGTAAATTAGAATAAACCCTTCTTTTCAGCTTGTAGAATCTGGATGTCTAACTCTCTGGAAAAATAAATGGCGAATCGGACCTTGGCTTTTGTAAATCGCCTTGAAAATCTCAGTAATTGTGAGTAATTAAAATATTCAGATCTAAAATTAAATTTAAATGTTGTGAGGTGTGTGTGTGTGTGTGTGTGATTGTCTTCATTGAAAAAGTTTCCTCTGTGTTTACACCTCCAAACATTCTTCCACCTTTTTTACTATTATTCCATGGCAGGAAAGGGATTTTGTGTAGGTTGCCAGGTCCGGCTGGGCTGGGGTAGAAACTCGTCATGGGGGGAAGAGGAGCAGGCTAATTTTACAGGGCGAACACCCTATTTGCATGGTAACACCTCTGCAGTCAATAGCACCAGGAAGAGGAATGGCAAACAACACAGGAGATTTCAAAGTTGCAAATACCAATCATGGTGCTTGAAGGCTGCAGGAAAATTTCCATGAGAGAAGCAAACATCACTGCTTTGTGGGCAATGCTTTGACTGAACGGGCACAGTGAGACAGTTTCTCATTTGTGTTAATGGAGAAGCAGCCTTTGTTTGTGTGCAGTCTCACTGATTCTCTGCTCACAATGTCCTATCTAAGCTCCATTTATTCACTGTGGAGTCTAATAGGAAGAATTTGTGTTCATCCTTCCTGGACGGTCTTGCAGCACCACTGTAGTGAAAGGAAAAATCAAGACAGCATCAAGCTGAGAACGGCTTGGATAGGAAAAATCAGCAGAGTGAAGATGGGAAAATAGGGAGCAGACCCTTGGGTCCGCTGGAGAAATCCTGTTCACCCTTTGCAAATCTCTCCGTGGCAGTTATCTGACATTATATGCAGGACTCCAGGAAGGTGTCTCTGGAGGCTCCTCAAAGTCCAGTAAGGCAGGGAAGAGTGCTGTGCACATTCAGCTGGGGCTGGATATGTCCTTGTGCATTTTGGCTCCAGGAGCTGCTGAAGATGAGGAATGCCTCAAGAACAAATGCCTGCTTGTGGCTTCTTTCCCTTGGACATGTGTGTGACCTGCCCTGGAACTCACTGACTTGTGTGATTAAGAGTTGCCCATCTCCTGGACAAACAGGGAAAGCAAATACTCTGGAGCAAAGAGCCAGGCCTTCTGCTGGGCTTTAGCAGAGGGAGGCTGTGACAAGTATTTCAAAGAAAAAAACCCAGTCAGTGAAATGCTGGCAAAAGCAGTTGCTCCTCACACAAAATCCCATTCCCATCCAGGCAGCTGGGTCTCAGAGTCTCGGTGCTGTGAAGGGTCACCTCCTGCATGACAACATCTCCCACTGGTTTTGGTTTTGCCATGGGACACGAGGATGTTTCAGCACCCGTGTCCCCACGCTGGGCTCCACATAGCTCAGGCTGCTGGGCTTTACAGCAGGAGCTGGGTCCTTGTGTGCAAATTCTAGAGCTTTTCACCAGAAGTCTGTGGCTCAGAGCCCACATCTTGTCTGAGTGGTGCTCCTGTGGTGTCTGTCCAGAGTTCAAGGAAATGTTAATTCTTCAAAATGTATTATTTTTGCCAGTGGCTCATTCCTGTGCATCCTTGCTGTCATTCCAGAGACACTATCAGTGTGACCACTACCTGAAGGAACTTATGCACAAAAACTTCAGGTCCAGCCTGGGTATTTGCCACAGATGCAATGCTGACTAATTACCTCGTTGCATATATCAACACTTTTCCTCCAAAACCTATGAAAGCAACAGAAACAATTTGCTGCAATGTATTTCCCACAGCACCAAGAGCCAGATTTTGGTACCTGGAGAACGCCAGACTCCCGAGGACCCGGACCTGATGATTTATAATATTTGGGCCGACAGTGCCACCAAAAGGAAATGGGATAAACTACCCATCCTAGAAATGCCTCCTGGCATGTTTTTGGAGCAGTTTTCCCGACTGCCCTCCCTCCAGATCTCTGCTTTACCCCTTCTTCCCTACATCTGTTTCTGTAAGAAACACACACAGCCCTCCTGAGGGACTGTGGAAGAGAAATTACTGATTTAGTCGGGAGAGTCTCTTTTTAGCAGCTAAAAATGTTTCCAGCTCTATACAATCATATAAAATTGCTTGAATGCTAAATTGCAGCACATGGAGAAATTTTATTCTTTGTTTTGGGAAACATATTCCCCGTATCCTGCAAAATAACATTTTATTTTCTTGTGATTAACTGGAATACTTGTATCATTTTGTTTCCAAGCAGGCACTATGACAAGAAATTAAACATACTAGAGTTAGCCCGGATCTTTAAAGCATCCATTGCCATAGCTGACTTTGCTAAAGTAAGCCTATCTGATGGGCTTTACATCAAGCTGATATCACAACTGCAAGTTTATCTTAGTTTAACGAGAATTCATGGTCTCCATTTACAGGGGAAGATGGATTAAAGTGTTTCTCCGAGGCTGGTTTTCCCCAGCTTTGGCAGCCGGGGTGGCTGCAGAGGGTGCTGTTAACCTGCACACACCAGCACCGAGATGGACTCTACAGCAGGAGAGACCCCTGTCATTCAGGGGGACGTTAAAGAATTTTCCTGCTAGGATGTCAATTCAGGCTCTGCACAGACCTGAATGCTACAGCTGCATCTGATGACTTTAATTGAATGTGACAGAGAAAAGCTGGGTCCTGTTGGCACATCCCACCCAGGTGCCTTGATTTGGTACCTTGGAAAAAACACTGTCAGTTTGGATATGTAGTATAGCAGGATGTTGCAGCTCTTGCTGGGTCTTAGCACACCCTGGGTGTCCCCAGACTGGTGTGTTTGAGGGGGAAAAAGCCAGAGAAAGGGTTCAGTGAGACCAGGCTAATTGCTTGGAGCAGAGCAGGAAGGATCAATGAGCTTTGCACAAGCTGTGTTTTCCTTGCTATGGAGGAAGGATGTATATCCCTATTTCTCTTTAATCTGATGATGAGGAAACCACAACTTGGCCTCCCTGCACTGATGAAATATAAAAATAGTCTTTTATCACTGTCTTAAGGATCTTTGTCTCTTCCCAGCATTTGACAGCATGAGCTGTTATTTGTTTTACCAGCCTGAAAATGTGCCGTTTGTTCCTGAGGAATGGTCCAGGCACAGTTAGGCTGTCACACAGTTAGGTGTCAGTCCTACCCTTGGGGCTGAGAGCTGGAGCTCTCCTGCAGCATCACATCTCAGGAGTCAGTACTTCACTCCTTTGCTGTGATTCAAAACTTCATCTTCTGTTTTCAAAGGCGGCTTCTTCCCCTAAATAATGATAAAACCAGGCTGTGCTCCTTTTCCAAAGGAGCCAAATGCTGCTTTCTGCCCTTTCCCTTGATTTTCTCTAATTCAGAGCAGCATGACACAGGTTTCCCTGTGGTGCTCGCAAGGGACACCAGGATGGGGCAGGGATGAGGACATGAATACAGGTGGCAGGTGATGGTGGGGACCACGAGCCCTCTCCTCCCATGGGACATCCTGAGGAGCTTTTACAGAACTCAGCAGCTGAGATCATTTTTTCATGATGGCTTTTAAATCCATTTGTTTTCAGCATTAAATGCATTTGCCTTCTTCATCATCAACTATACAATTGTTTAAAAAGGTGTTTTCTTCCCTGAAAATTCCTGCCATGGTTTTGCTCCTGGTTGCTCTTGGGTTTCCTCTAATCCTGCATCTCTAGCGAAGGCAGCTGCAGCTCTCCCACTCCTCCAGACCACCTTGAGGACTGTGATTTTCAGCATTTGGCTCATCACCTGTGGAATTATTTTCCATTCAGTGGGTACACACAGGTGCCAGCTAACAGATGCAGCCAACAGACTGGTCTGAATAGGCCAAAGGTAATGGTGACCTTTGGAGTTGTGACTGTGACATTTTTACAGATGGAATATTTTTACCTGCTCAGGTTTTCTGGGTTTGTTTTTATTTGTGATTTTTTTTTAATAATAATTTCAGCATCATTTTTCCAGCTTTCTGCCTATCCCTGTCAGGAGGAGTAACATCAGAGGAGTCAGTCCAAAGCTGATGGAATTTTTGTTACTACTGCTGCATGAGCATGTAGTGAGGAATAGGCACTGGAGAGTGAGGGGCCTCCCAAGGCTAGGCTGGGACTGTGCAGGGAGGAGGCAGAAAGCTCCTGTTTCCAGCCTCAGCATCCCCCTCAACAGGGCATGTGGTATCTGTCAGCCCTGCCACTCAAACCACAACATTTTGCTTATAAAAAGGCAGAAAATAAAAGACAGGAGGGAGAAAAATGTTCACAGTGAGGAACTTAGAAGAAGCATCAGAAGATTTGTTCTCAAATTATCCCAAGATCATTCCACTCCATCCATTGCTGCTGCTGTTCAGGGGAAAATCAGATAAATAAAACTAGTCCAGACCTGCTGTACATGAAGGCAAGCAGAAACTTTCAGCTTGTTTTATTGTCCCACAGCTTGCTGCTGCATGGAGTTTTCTTTAGTTGGTGTGACCCAAATCTCAGAGCTGTAGGCACTGTGCCTGGATGTGCTGTGACTTCATCCCTGTCCCTTCTCAGGTATCTCGACTTCATCAGCAGATCCTGGGGAGCCCCGAGGGAAATAACTGCAGCAGGTAGTTCTGCAGCTGCTTGCTGCTATCCCCAGTGCAATTAATGCAATTAGCAGCGCTGGGGCCAGGATTGAGCTACCCAAGCTGCTGCTCTCACTGCAGCTCACCCCAGCTCGGACCTGCAGCATCTGTTATCTCTTTTTCTTTTCCTTCTGTGAGTTTTTATGTTTTATTAACTTTCAGAGTTCCAGTTGTCCTTGTCTCCATCCCATCTTTCCCTCATGAGACAGCAGCAATGATTGCTGAAAAAACAAAAATGTTGTTTGTGGTTTTTCTCCCCAGCATTGCTGGTGATTCACGGGTGCGGCAATTTCCCTTCATTTCCTCTGAAGTTTTCAGTAGTTCCTTCCCCTGCCCATTTTGTGTGATAACTCAGTCTGAGAAACATCTGCACCCCATTAGGAACAGCTCTGGGTACATAAAGCTAAATGCAAAGGGTAAAAAAAATGTTTGATGGCCGAGTTACGCTCTCATCCAGGAAGCAATCTGGCAATCGACACGGGGTCCCTGGGGCACCCGAGCTGAAAAACAGGCTCGACCCTTATTTCTAGCACGTCACTGAAGCTACTTACCCTGCTAAAGTACTGAAACTGCTGTGAATCATACCTAGAGGATGAAGAAGCTGATGTCTTCTGTGTCACCTAGCAATGTCAGCTTCCTTTTAAATAAAAATTACTTGGTGAGTGCTATCATGGAGTCACCACCCAGAGTCACCACCATACCCAGTTTCTGGCTGCTATAGAAATCAGCTTCACTCCACAGTTTCTCAAAAGCTGGAACAAACTGAGACTAGAAATCTGACTTGTTGTCGAGGGGCTTCAGGTAGATCTGATTTTGGTTACTCAGGGACTATTTGGCAAATGGCCCACCAGACAGCAGGGGGCTTTGTGGTTAATCTTGGCTGTACATCTGAAGTCAGCACAGTGCTTTGCAGGGGCTGCCAGCTCAGTGTGGGACCAGCAGGATACATCTCCATTGCACTCGAATCATGAGATCCAACTACCTCCCATGAGTGGTTTTACACCCCATCTGCCTGCCCTGCTTGTTTAAGCATGTCCTTTGAAATCTTTCCTCAGGAAATTCTGAACAACCTTCAGTTTTGGTGAGTTTCAGGATTTTTGTGCTCCCTGCTGATGCATGGTCTCTTTTCTCCTCCAGATGACCAGCACATTCCCTGAGAGCTCATCTCCCCTTTCTGCCAGCGTACTTTCTTTTAAAGCATTTCAGATTTTCCTTCTCTTTCTGAGAACAAGCAAAGATAAAAGTGTTTATCATCCACTTGAAGAGTTATTTTTCCATTTTTGTAATCCTCTAGGACAAGAGGAAACAGCTTCAGGTTGCACTGGGGAGGTTTAGGTTGGCTGTTAAGGAAAATTTCTTCACCAGAAGGGTTGTCAAGTGTTGGAACAGGCTTCCTAGGGAAGTGATGGAGTCATCATCCCTGCAGGGATTTAAAAGACATGTGGATGTGACACTTAGAGACATGGGTTAGTGGTGGATTTGGCAGTGCTGGGTTAATGGTTGGACTCGATGATCTCAGAAGGCTTTTCCGACCTAAATTACTCTATGATTCTATTTTGAGGCTGTTTTGACTGTGAAGCTCCTGCCATGCCCATTGCTGTCCCCAAACTCTTCTCATGGTGAGCTCAGGTGTCCCTCCCTGGGCTGGACATGGTGAGCCACATTTCCCGAAGGCTAGGGCATTCCCATCAGTTCCTGAAGAAAACTCACAACTGTGCAAGCAGCTTTTTTTTGTTAATACAACCTGTTTGTGCTTTCCCTGTGCCCACATGTGGGAATTAACAGCAGGTCAGCAAGCCTGTCTGGCTCCGACGTTGATCTTAGCACAATTCGTTTGTACCTGTGAGAAACTTAGTGTCAACAGAAGCCAGAAACCAAAACAGCAGAGCTGCAGCTGGTGTTTTCTAAATGCTTAGAGTGCTTAGGATGCCTTTGTTACCGGTAACTAATAACAGCATATGGTAGCTAAATAATAGCCAATGAATCTATTGTAGTACTTAAGCAGCCAGTGGTTGAGTAACATGAATGATAAACACAGCAAAGCCTATAAAATGTCTCTGGAGTTTGAATAAAGATCCTTTTGCTTGAAACCTATTCCTGGGGTTGGTCTGTGTCGTGCCCACCTCAACAGCAACACCCACATGGTTTAACAACTCATTTTGGAAACCTTAAGGTTGAAGCCCCTACAGGCTGAGGAGTGTTTCAGACACAAAGGCTGATTGTATTTCACATCCTGATCCTCTCATTTTCTTAGTCTTTATGTGAACATAAGTGCAAGATTCTCCTTCCTATTTTCAAGTGAGAGCGCCCTCAAAGAAGCAATATCCAGCCAGCCACGGTTCAGGCATGTCTGGGGAGGATAATAAAATGTTGAAAAAACAGAAAATGTTTTTGATGCTGCCTGTTGCTACAGCTGACAATGCATTGCTGAGAGTCGGGAGGAGAGTCCTCCAAATTTCATAGTCAGGACATAGATGGATAACTAGAAATAAATCAAGACAGTCACAGACCAGAGCCAAATGGTTTGCAATGGTGTAGAGAGAGGATCTTGATTTGGGAAACACAGTGATTAATTTGTTTTCATAGAGTAATTACCAATTAATCATTTGGCTAATTATGTTGTGTCATGAATTACTTACAAACAGACTTCAGCCCAAATATGAGGACTCAACTAGATCATTTAATTGGATGTTTATGCTTCCAAAAGTGCTTCACAAGACTTTTTTTTAGCAGCTGAACACATACATCTAACTGGAAAATGGCACACGTTTAAATCACTGACAGCTAAAGATGCCTTAAATTACACCCTGTTGTAATTAGGAGGCTTAGTGGTGTGTCCATAGCTGAGCTTGACCTCTGTGATAATGCCAGTTGTTTAAGTGTGTAATCATTCCTTTACATCAGATCCTTTTTTTCATGAAAATGTTGATATCTAAGGGAGTTTTTTTTACTTCATTAGATGAGGAGGCCTAAAATAAACATTCTTCTCTATGCTGACATGTGACAGCATTAACAATTGAAAATAAAATTGCACATAATATGCTCTTTCAAAGAATGTCCTCAAAGTTTCTGGAGAAAATACCAGCTGTACATAGCAGACTAATACTTAGCAGCTCAAGTTATCCCTTGGGAGTACATCTGCCAGATATAAATATTAATGAAAGAGAATTGTGACAGGAAGATTAAGATTCATTAATCATTATTATTAGCCATCATCAGGTGCTAACGGGGCAGCTGCTTGGAGTCAGACCCCCTCACGTTTACCCAGAGCACCCATTCATGAGGATGCCTTAAGAGAATGAGCTCTTCAAAGGAACGGATCGGCACTCTGCTGCCAGAGGAAATGTATTGAGGGAGTAAATACAAAGCTTGGTGGCTGTGGGTGTGAGTTGGGTCCCTGAAAGGATGTGGTGGTACCAGGAGCACAGTCTCTGGTTTAAGGGAAAATACAGCCCAAGAAACCAGGAAAAGCTGCAGCTCCCATGCTCTGGTGGGATATAGAGGATTTCACAAGCTTCCCCATCTGAGGGGTTGTTCAAACACTCTGCAGCTGTCAGACCCTATTGTTATGCTTATATTGTGTTGGGGTTTTGATATCTCAGTCATTGCAGAGCTTTGGAGTGAGAAAGAGTTCACTGCCTCCTCCCAGGCAGGTTGGTGTCTATTTTCACAGCTCTGGTCAGCCAGGCAAGCTTAACTCCTTGCTCTCCATCACGCTCCCTTTGCATTGCTCGTGTTGCCAGTTTCCTTCAGGTCTTGCTCCTGGAAGAGTCTCCAATTTATCTGTTTGCCTTTGATAATTTGGCTCAGTACAAGCCACCATGGAGTGTGCTTACTCCTTCGTGTAATTGCAACAGAAGCAGCTCTGTGCCACCTCTAGGCATTATCTTTTCTCAGTTGAAAACATGAGAAGGTGGCCCAGTTTCCCCTGAGACCGCAGGCAATGGCCAGGCAGGTGGCTGTGCCCCATGCAGTTACTGATGCACAGGAGTCAGGGAATGGTTCACATTGGAAGGGACCACTGGAACTCATCTAGTCCAACCTCGCTGCTCAAGCAGGATCCACTAGACTGCATTACTCAGGATTGTGTCCAGGCTTTTGATATCTCCAGGGCGGGAGACTCCAGAGCCTCTCTGTACCAGTGCTCAGTCACCCTCCCAGTACAGAAGTTCTTCCTTGTGCACAGAGGTAGGTGCTCAGAAGAACAGAGCACTGTCTGCACAGTGGATATATTTCAAACACGAGTTTGGAGGAGTCCACAGCTCAGGTGATCCTGATGTTCAGCTGTCCCTGGGGATGCATTTCTCCATTTATATTTACCAGTAGCAGAAATTAGCCCAAGGACACCAGCCTTGACAAAAGGCTGCACATTAAAATACATAGTACATGTATTTTTCCACATGTGAAACTCTAATGATTGCTGCAGAAGTCAAGGACTACATAATTTGGATCAGGTGCTGGCATTTCTGCCTTGCCCACACCTGCAAATCCCATCAACTTGTGTTCCTGGGAAAGACAAAAGTGCCCCCAGGAGCCTGCGAGGAGTTAATGGGAACTGGTAGCACTGGGGTAGGGACAGATAGATTTATGGGGGATTACATAGGTCAGCAGGCTGTTTGCTTTTCCATCATCCCTTCCCACCTGCGTCATTAACCGAGAAAGGGTTGCAGACAGGGCCAGCCTGTGCCTTCACCCCAGCCCACCTTTTCATATTTTGGGGAACAGTTGGTCTGGGCAGGTACCTCACTCGGGTCCAAACACGTTCATTCTGGTGAGATTTAGGATATAGCTCTAGGCAGACACAGAAACACGTCTGTGTGTCAGGACAGACTAATGGAATCCATTCCAGGGTCCAGGTGTGACAGAAGCACAGCTGCTTCCCCTCCTGTTGCATCAGCTTCCCTGTGGATAACTGGACCTTGCATCTCTTGCTCCTTCATTCCTTCCTATTTCTGTGTGTTCCTGCTGATGATCAGCATTCAGCTCAGCCCTCAGGCACCACCTTCAACCTGTCCCTGCTCTGCAGAACACAGTTCCTCATCTCTGATGTAGTTCCTAAATTGCATTGGCAAAACACCGGATCCTGGATTAGGCTGTCCCAGTAGGAGAGCTGTGTTGTTCCCCCATCCTTGGGCTTACCCAGTGATATGCATGTTCTGGTATTTGCACGGAGGTGTATATTCAAGGTATTCTCTAGTCACTCACCATAAATACAGTTCTGAAAGGAAGGCAAGTTGTTTCCTATTAATGACTCACTTCCATTCCTTCCCATCACGTTGCTGGGCAGGGACCTGTTTAAGCTTCTTTGTTTCATGCTGAGTTCTTCTCTTCTGTGGTAAATGCTACTTGCCAAAAGCTTCCTTTCTAGCAGAGTTCAAAATAAAGTTATTAAGTCATATACATTGACACAATCCAGATTCAGGAGAGAAAGGAGAGCCCAGCTAACACCAGTCCTTGGGGCAGGGCACACACCAATACATTTACATGCTGGGGAGCTAATTTTCCCCTAAAACAGCATTTAGTGAGGTTCAGGTTTATATAAGGAATGTGCTGTTCTGTTCCACATGGGGAGACTGGAGGCCCAAGCTCCACCTTGATGAGGCTGATGGAGTTCTCTAATTGATTTTAGGAGTCTTTGGGTCTAGTAAGGCCTGCAGTGTTTTACTAAAAAAAGTCTTTTTGTACCTGACTTCAGAGACAAATTCCATGCCCTACCATGTCTCTGTAGGTCTTTTTATTGACTTTGAAGTAGGTTTTTCCCAAGGGGTACACAGATTAACAAATATTGTGGCTCTTTCCCCCCTTTCCAAATGAAATCTGACATCAACTGTTGAGAAAGAAGAATCTGTGTTATCAGAAAGCCCCAAAGACGTCTATGATTATTACCACTTCTGTTATTAAAGGGCATATTTTGCCATGGTTTGTTTGGTTTGTTTTATGAATTAACTTTGGGAATTCACGAGATTAAAAGCTTAAACGGGATCAATGAAGACTACACAGCATGCATCAAAGTAATTGGGGATTGTTTTTCAAACTCCGGAGGACTGTAAGTGTTGAAGTACTGAAGGTTTAGGGCAGTAATTATGAATTTTTCAAATAGAGACATGAAAGGAAGTACATTACCAGTACACAACGATGAACCAAACTGTGTGACTGGGACCACTCTTGGGGGGAAGGCACATGATGTCCTCACTAAGACAGGAATCTGATCCATGGAGCAGTTTGAGAAAAATAGTTTGCTGCCTGTGTACAGGATGTTAACTATGTGGAAAAGTAATAAAGTAGCATAAACCTTAGAGAGAAACACAGAAGCCTCTAGCACTGCCCTCCATCCTTTCCTTTTTACCTCTGAGCAAGACTGTGTGGAAAATACATTAGAATCATGAGTTTTGCTCAGCTCCAGTTTCAAGATGGCAACATATGATATGATATTTGCCAGCTTTTGATTAAAATTAGGCTTCTCTGATCCATAAGCATAAAGCTTGTAATATTCTCATCTCCCAAATCCTTGATTTCTGATGTTCACTGTTCCCATAAATTATCAAGTATGGCCAATAGAAAGCAGCTAATTTCTATTTAGTAAAAATCAGTCAGATTTGTGGATTTGATACTACATAGTTCAAAGTATTTTATATGCCAAATTTATGGAAATGCTGAATTTAATATTCTCAGAACAATCCACACCTGCTTTTCAGACAGAATTCCTTCCCTCCTCTGCCTGATCCCTTGAGTTTGGATAATCTCACTGTATTTTGCATGGCTTTCTTTCAACGTACCCAAGACATCAGCCTTCTTTGTGCTTAAAACCAGAAGCTGTTTCATACAGTCTGACTTAGTTCATCTGGAATCTGACTTACCTTGTTTTTCAGTGGGAAGGTGGCAGGATGGTGCTGAGGTGCCCCTGGGAATGCAGGATGCAGAAGGCATGCTGGTTGCTCTACTTGCATTCCTGATTCCATCTGGGGCAGCTGTGTGAGGACATTGGGATGAATTTTCGCCAGTCTGGCTGACTCCAGGTTTTTTAACATTTTTTAAAAACCTGGGGGTGAGGCACCACTTCATCCTGAGCAGTACCTAGAAGACTGAGATCAAAGCTCCTGTCTGGGAGCTCTGCTGGCTTCCAGCATCCAACCAAAACCCCTTCCCAACTGGTCAAAAACCACCAAAGAGAGGTGTAAGCAGAAATTATTACTAAAACCATCATGTACCTTGCATGGCTGTAGCATTCCTGGTCTCAGTGTCACACTTACCACAGGGAAAACTGGTCTACCTATGGAGATGTGAAATAGTGAAACATGATGTGTTTTTCTTCTTCAATCCTTAAAATAGGTAACACTTAGACACAGCCTGTCAATACACTGTCATACCAGTGTGTAATTATTACAGAAACACTTGAAGATTTACTGAGTGGTTGAAGTAAACGCATCTATTTTGAGCAGAAATGGTCTGTGCACAGCGCAGGGATGGGAAAGAGCCGTGTTTCATCAACTGCTGCGGTGTCTCGAGGAGGTGACATAGTTGGCAGTAAGGAGAGGATGTTGCAACATTTCACAACTGCAAAGAAAATACTGAGCTGACCCTTTTTGGTTAGATTGTCATCTGGTATAAATCAGTCAAGATTCACCAATGCCAAAATATTTCTGGATGCTGTTTCCCAGTTTTCCAGCATCAAAACTGATGTTTATAGAAGCTCCTAGTTGCACATATTAAAGTAATCAAGAGTATTTTCATTACTGACTGTGCAAGTGAAATGAAGACAGACATAATGGAAATGTGTTCAAAAAATCATATTGACAAAGATTTTAAATAAAAATGGGGGTTTTTTTCTCCTGTGTATGGCTGTTGTGCACAGTAACCAGGTCTAACAGATGCCAGTAATACAATGGAAGGATTGTAATGAGGGAGAAAGGAAATGTATTTCCCAATCCCAACTGGAAATTCTGTCTCTGTTTAATTCCTTCAAGCATGTTAGGTTTAAATAATTCTTTTTTTTTTTTTTCCTATTGGCCATTTCCCATAGCTGCACATCCCTCGAGTGAGCATCTCGCCTTTGGGATTAGCTGCAGAGAAGCACACTTCTCTTCCTTACCTCTAGAGAAAGTTTATTGGATTTCCCCAGTTCCTGCTTTGCTTCTTTCTGCTTTCATTACGCAGTCTGGGATATCACTTATAGTTTTGTTTGAGAGAATGATTTTTATTTTATTCAAATTCATGCAGATTTTCATGAATTTTCATGTCATAGGCTTCAAGAGTTTCTCCTTCATGTCTGCTTTCACAAACCCCCTGCTTTCTTCTCAGGACACCAAGCAGCTGCCACGGAGATTCCAAACATGTGGTCCTCCCCTTTGTCCTCCTTCTTTGGTCTCCAGACCTTCTGTCCTGGTTAAGGTCCCTTTTTTTTGAGCTGGGCCAGTGCAAATCCCTGCCTCTGTCCTGTAGTAAGGAAAGTACCCACTGGAGGGAAGGGGCTGGTTCAGGAGCTCGCTGGGGAAGGAGGCCAGGGGCAGGCAGAGTGCAGAGCTGCTGGGTCCCAGGAGATGCTGGGCTGGGGGCTCTTCCTTGCTTGTAGAAGAAATTGTTCTCTTGCTCAGCTCCAGATTTGGCAGGATGCTCTGAAAAAAACATGTACAGAACCAAGGGCTGAGATGTCAAACAATGGGATGTTGGGAGCAACGCTGTCTCTGGGAACACAGCAGGCCCCTGCAGCTGTGGGACAGGTCCCACCCAGAGCCAACAGTGTCCCACACAGCAGGAGTCTGGGGTCCACAGGTTGTTACTAGGGAGAGGGAGCTTGCAAGGGCTGCCTCAGGTACCTCTTCCTTGCAGATAGCTCTGCTCCTGCATTGTGTTTTCAGAGCACAAGTCATCATTTTGTTCCTAAAGGCTTAATTTTGAGTAACAGCTTGGTGTAAGATATGCCTGCCTCTATTCTTCCTTTCCTACCCCTTTTAGAAACATTAGAGGTGAGTTCACCTGAAGCTAATTTGCAGGTATTTAACCCAATTTAACCATATATGTAATCCATATGTGAGTGGTTGGCCAAGAAGCTCTTCAGATGTCCCACAGTGTGGAAAATATCCTGTGGAGGTGGCTGAATAACTCACTTTCTCATCCTGCTTAATGCTAGCTTTGCCTTCATTGGAGATTTTTTCTCTTTCTGTGCGGATGTGAGATGCTGGGCAGAGACAGATGTGGGATGTTCTGTAGTAGGGCAGGTACTCGAGGTCCAACTCCTGGGAATCTGGGCCAGGCTGCTCATTGCAAAGCAGGAGGCTGGGATTCGAGTCTTCAGGACTGTCTCTGGTCAGCGGGATGTTTTCCAAGACTCCTGGGCAGGATGACGGGGCTGTGGTTTTGTTCTGTCTCCACATCCTGAAATAAATTTGTATTTGATCAAACATGATAAAATTATGCTATCAGTGGGCAAGAGCTACAAGCAAAGTCAGTCCCCAGTGTTGATTTGCCCTGCTGTACACCCAGGCCATGGCATTTTGGCCACAGCTGAGAGAGAATCAGGCCAGGTAAAGACTGGGGATTGTAAGGATTTTGCATTGTCTTTCAGCTCTTTCTTTTTGAGTCTCGAAATATTTTCTCATGTAGAGTTTTCAATTAAGTTTAAATACCAAGTTAGTTCCTATGCTCTCAAGCAGTCTTTAGTAGTTCACACAGGAAAAATAAGCAATTTGATGTTTTCTCCTTGTTGATTAAGAAGAGCAATAACGAAGTTCAAAAAACAAACCCCCAGTCTCGCTACCTGATTTTTCACAGGCTACTGTTCAGCATTGTATGAAACCATGGCAGAGAGAGTGTTTTTACCTCGTTTGAGGTTAAACTTACCTCAGATTTCATAAGCTGCCTTGGAGGATTCCAAGGCAAAGAAAAGGACTCCCACAGCCTTGGGCTATTTAGGGTGATTTATGGTCTCCTGAAAATCTTTGTAGATCAGCAGTGCTTATGAGCATTCTGGAAATGGAAGAACATTGAAATTTGGATAGAGTCTGAAAAAAAAGAATTGTAGAATCCTCCTCTACCCCAGATATTCTTTTTGAGTTTTCTGTATAACCAAAATGGGCATTCAGGCAATTCAGGTCTTTAAGAATTTGAACTTGAAGTTTCAAATCAGTCCTTGTCATATCTCTGTCTTTATTTGAAAAACTAATTTAACAGATCATTGCTATTATTAGACACTATTTCACTGGGAAAAAAAGGTCATCTTTCTGCTACAGGTAAACACAAATATTTTTGCACTGGAAAATTTGTCTGCTTCTTGGCTATTTGCTACTCTGATGCTGTTATTTCCCCATCCACACTGACTTTCTCCTGCTTTTTTCTTATCTAAAGCCCTGTCTCCAAGGTTTTTTGCATTTTAAGGATAAATATCTCATTCAAATGGGCCTGAACCTACACATTGGGTAACGTAACTGCCACCCACCCATTCACCAGGTGAAACAAAGGATATTTTTATAGTTACCACGTACTCAAGAAGAATCCAAGAGGGGGAAAGCTAGCATGGAGAGCATCATCCTCCTGCATCTCTGGCTACCATGGTGATGGGGTTCCAGGGGAGCATCACAAAGGGAGAACACCCCACCCACCCACCCCAGCTCCCTGCTGGCAGAGCTGTCCCTTTCCTCCTCCCCAGTACAGGCTTGTGAGCATCCTGGCTTTACTGGGATGTTTGCAGATGGCCTGGCCACTTTCTAAAGTAGCATCAGTTGCTTTTATCCCTGCCAGTGAAGTAATGAGCTGCTGAGACAAGCTCTGATCAACCAGAGATCACCTTCTTCCACCTCCTTCTTCTCTGGTGTGGGAGAGAATGTTTGATGGACTTCCAGCCATGTGACCAGCAGCCAAAATGACTTGTTCAAAAGGATAAATTTTAATAGAAATAACATCAGATTAACTCATTTTTTTCATTTTCATGCTAATTGTTGCAAATACAGTGATAAGTAACGTCCCATTTTATTGCGACATGATCATAGAACCACACAGTGGTTTGGGTTGGAAGGAACCTTAAAGCTCATCTCGTTCCAGCCCCCCTGCCCTGGGCAGGGACACTTTCCACTAGACCAGTTTGTCAAAGCCCCGTCCAACCTGGCCGTGAACACTCCCAGGGATGGGGCAGCCACAGCTTCTCTGGGCAGCCTGTGCCAGGGCCTCACCACCCTCTGAGTAAAACTTTCCTAACTTCTAATCTAAATCTCTCCTTTTTTAGTTTAAAACCTTTCCCCCTTGTCCTATCACTATTGGCCTGTACACGAAGCTGCTCTCCCAGTATCTGCCCTTAGAATAATGCATTTCTGGTTTATAACATGGAAGAAATCACAAGAATGCCTCAGTTGTGCCTTTTAAGGTATTTCTAAGTCATTTATTTCCATACTTTAAAAAGAGAATATATCCTGTAAATATATAGAAACAGACAGACTTAATGATATTTCACACTGAAATAGTTATCACATATTTTCCTCCATTTAAACTTAAAATACATTTTGCTACATTATAGATGATTTTTCTTATTACTGCATCAACACATATGTATTTCAGAGTTTAGCTGGCAAGTGTAATAGAGTGGAGCAACTCCTCTGACAATGCATTAAAAAATGCTCATAAATACCTGGGTAATGGAGAGATTCTGAATAAGATTCATCCCTGCATAGTATTTGATCTATTTACTGAAATTCCAGAGCTCTAAAGCACAGGAACAATTTTGAATGGACTATTATTATTCATCCCATATATTATCCTAGTTGCTGCCTGCAGTAAAAAGTGGTTTATTATAATGTGATTTCTCAGCTGCATCGGTATGATATACCAGCAGCTAATGAAGTGTTCAGGCACCCAAAACCCCAGCATCATTGAAATTCATTACCACAAAGATTCTGCCAGAACTAATTGCTGTCAAGGCTGCTTATGCATGTCTTAGTTTCATTTCACAGAATGACAGAGCTAATGCTGGTACAAACCAACAGGAACAAACCCCTCCAGCCTGCAGCACACCCCAGCACATTGCTGGAGGTTCCTCCAGTGAGTTGACACTCTGGCAGGGCCAAGAATAGGCTGAGGATCTGGATGTGCTTTTTTCCCTTTAAATTGAAATATGGTATTTGTGTGCAGAAGAAACAATGACTGAATACGGGAGGGATTTAGGGAAAAAATGGGGAGGTCTCTGCTGCCTCCAGTGCGCCCTGAATCACTGGGCTTTGGGCACAGCATGGGCTTTGGGACAGAAAACAACTCAAAGACTCAGACTTGAGATCTGGAGATGAGTGGGCAGGGGTGAGCACTAGCCCATGGCTGCTGTGCTGTTCCAGGCCCTCTTGCACCCCTGGATGCTGAGCTCCCACCTCCAGCGGCCACTGCCCTTGCAACCTCCCCTGGCCAAAGCACAGATCCTCCTGTGCCCCCAAATTTATACCCACAGGCTGACATCCACACACGTCCTGAGCTGCAAAGGCTCTTTTGCAAAATGAGCACATCTTTAAAGATCCTTTTATGGCAAAGAGTAATAGAATTATTGAATCATTAAGGTTGGAAAAGACCTCCAAGATCATCAAGTCCAACCTTTGACTGAATAACCACAAAAGCATACTGTGAAGTGCCACGTTTACTCCTTTTTTCAACACTTCCAGGGATGGTGACTCCACCATTTCCCTGGGCAGCCTCTTCCAATGTTTAACCACTCTTCCAGTGAAGAAATTTTTCATAATATCCAATGTGAACCTCCCCTGGTGCAACTGAGGCTGTTTCCCCTTGTCTTATCTCTAGTTCCCCAGGAGAAGAGGCCAACCCTCACCTTGCCACAACCTCCCTTCAGGTATCTGTAGAGAGCAATAAACGCAATTTTCAGGAAAGGAAGGGAGAGGAAGTTTTGAGCTCAGCAGAAATGTCTGAACCCTGGGACTGCCTGAACAGATTTGTTGAACAACTCCATTTACATGCTATTTGCACATTCCTGTTTCAAAAGTCAGCCTAGGCGGATTGCTCCTGATACGCCTTGCCAAAATACTTGGGAGTGATCCAAGGGAACAGTCTTGACTGTTGCAGGTGGGTTGTGGACCCTTGAGAGGTACTGGAGGTGTCAGGGAGCTCACTAATTATGGTTCATTACAGCACAGAGGGGAAGGATGTTCTCAGCATGGTGAGTTTTGGTGCTTTAACAGGACGCCTTTCCAAACACCTCCTGATGTGGACAAGGTGAACAGCGATGGGGGTTCTCTGTCTCAGCCTTCTGCAGTTACATTTTGCTGCTGAGATCAGTGGGACCAAAGCTGTCCTTTTGTGGAGCCTTTCAGTGTTTTCTGCAATGATTTCCCTGTGACTTCAGACCTCTGTGACTTGGCCAGTTTGTTTCAACAAAGACAATTTTTATTATCTCAGTGAAAAGTCTGGATGTGCTTGTATGTTGTACTTGCTACATACACATTTTCAAGCATTAGTCATGCCATAACATCTGCTTTTTATTGGTAATTACACTATCCCCATTTTAATAAGAGGTAATTCTTAAATTTCTCATAAAATATACATGACTCCAGGGAAAGAAGGTGAAAGGTTTTGCAAGCCTCTCACAGCCACAAGACCAAAATGAGTCGAAATAAATCCTTCCTGAGCAGAACTTGTCCAGCCACTCACGACAGCACAACTGGGATGCCTGTGTGACTCGCCATCCCTTTTTCTCCTAATTGTTCATGCTCTGCAGAACAGACCTGCATAGTCTGTGCACCACAGCCCTGCTGGGTGCTGTTAATGTGCTCAAAAATGAGGACCTGGTCCTAAAATGGCACGTATGTGGATACCTCCTGGTTGTAACTCGACTGGAATTAGCATGAAGGGCGTTCTATGAGATCAGGTCTGAACTGGGGAACAGTAAAAGTTAGTGGGTTGTTTCCAAGCATTTTAGACACTTTGGAGTTGCAAATAGGTGTCCGGATTAATGGACCGTAGCTTGTTTGTATTCATATTTATGGTAGACTTGGTATAATAGTGTGCCTGAAAAATGAGTAACATCTGAAGTAGAAAACCAATATGCAGATAAAGAATAATGAATTAAAATAATCTTTTGGGGCTCCATTAAAAGCTTCCAGTTTCTCATTTCCCACTGTTTCTCTGTAGGCAAGTGCTGCTGTGCTGCTTTGGCCTGTGAGAACTGGGCTCTGCAATTCCATAGCCTGTTTCCAGGGATTTTCCTAGCGATTCCAGTCAAGGAAGGCAGTGACAAATGACACTTTTACAAGGTCATCCCTAAATCTTTGAAAGCCAGGGAGCTTTTTCAGTGGCTCCTGCCATTCGCTGAATGCCAGCAGCCAAGCCCATATGGAGCATTGTGTGCTGAGCTCATTGTCGATGCAAATGCACACAACTAGTTTTGATTAAGAACAAAATGAAGAATTGACTCAATCTGCTTTTTCTTTGTTTGAAATGCTTCAAGCCTCTCATTATCATCAAGGTTTCTTTCAGTGCAGGAAATCAGAATTTCCATAAAATAATGCTGAAAGGCACAGGGTGAAGTCAAAGAACATTTACGTTCCTAACGAATGGAGGGATAAACACGCAAAACAAATTTGGGGACACTCAACTAAACATTTGGGGGCATGTTATGGCATGTGGATTGTTTAAATTATTAAATAGATATTAAGCAGCCACATACACAAACGGTAAAAGGACAAAGCAGGGGTTTGAGAGAGGCCTTTACCCCTTGTGCAGTAACTCACAGCTATCCGGAGTGTGATTATTGCATTCAACAGCCAAGGAGAGTTTGCATGGTAGAGTGCCCAAACTGCAATGTTTCCATTTGGGGGTTGGATTAGACGACCTTTGAAAGTCCCTTCCAACCCAAACTATTTGATGATTCTATGATTTATGGGAGCAAGGAGCTCCTTCCAATGCAAGGAAGGTCCCATGGCAGCATTTGTAGCCTTGGGGTCACTGAGGTGGGATCAAAAAGATTTTGTGTAACCTCAGAGCTGTGTTTGGAAATGCTGATGCTTGGAGGGATGTGCCGGCCGCTGAGCACAGCCAGCACACAGGTGGTCCAGCACCATTTCCCATCCTCAGGATGTGCTGGATGATTGGAAAATCCTTGTGCCAAGGGAAACTGGAAGGTGGCAATCACATTCTTCTCTCTTTCAACATCCGGATGGATCTGGCCAGAGAGTCCCTTCATTTTTTATGGGGTTTAATCATAGTCAGGGCTGGCAGAGTTCCTTGCAAATCCGGGTGTTTGGTATTTCCAGTGCAAGATCTGGCTATCCCGCCTATGATACTGTAGGGCAGTTTTTCTGGGAAGAAGGAAATAAAGGGAAGGACATTTAGGATGACATTAAAGACCTATATTGCAAAGACAAGCTCTCCAAAATGAGAAAATGGGGGAATTGAAGGTGCTTTTTCCCTATTTCTCTGCATGTCTTATCATGAAAATATCAATAACAAAACCAGCTCAATTCCTTGTGTTGCCTGCCTGCCTGCCTTCCCCGGGTGGCATGCAGATTCCTTCCATGTGGCTGGAGAGAAGGAAAGTTGCGTTCAAGGCACAGCTTTGCAGAGGATAAACTACCTGTGAGCAGGTGAGGGGCTGGCGGGTGGGTGGCCATTGCTTTACTCTGTTCCCAGGGGACATCACTGGGAAAGAAATTGTCTTTGAGACACTTACAAACATGGCTGTCATTTCCAGAAATATCTTATAAATAAGGAACCAAGAAAAAAGTCCTAAAATCTATTAAAAGCCTAAAAGCAATAAATATGAGGGAGATTAACTACCCAACTGTCTTTTGGCAAAATTGGTGATTACTATGTGCTGTGTTAACAGCAAATGTTCCAGTGTAATGTTTGCTTGCATCACCTGGAACACCCCGGTTGAACCATTTTCCTAAACAACACACAAAATACCCCTTTCCTTTCGTTTGATGACTCGAACAACAGCTCCCAGCTTCTCGTGCTGTGGACTCAGAAGAGCTCAGAGAGAGTGGGATAATCCTAGAGACAGGAGAATATTCCCCACAGGAATACTACCCACCATTTGGGAGCAGAGGGTTTGGTGGGACCCAAAAGGCAGATTTCAGAGGGAGTTTGGGAAAACCTGGATTGAAAAAAAAAAGAAAATTAAAATATATTTTCTTGTGGTTGGTGCACCTCAAAGAAATACCATTTTATCTGTACAAGACAACCCCAAATACAGGAAAAAATTACAGCTGGGAACACCTGGGAACCAGAAGATGCCTAAAGCAGAAAGCAGAGAGGGAGGATGTGTCAGATTGCCACCATTAGGCTTTATAAAAGCAAATCTATCTCTACCTTCACAGTGGCAGTGGAAAGAAAACTCATTGTGTGTTTAAAAAACAGGTCATCTTCAAGAAATGTCACAGAAAACTTGAGTAGACATGAGCAAACAGCCCTGGGGGAGTCATTTGTCTCTGCTGTCAAGAGGAAAATTAAGACTCCAGGGAACACAGAGGCTGGGTTTGATGGATGCTTGAAGCAGAAGGCAAGCGGGTCATCATTCCTGTCCACCAGGGAAACAGGTTCTTCCCCTGGAGAAAAGTGACTGTATCAGGTGTACACCTGTGGGGAGGAGAAAGGCAATGAGAAGATAAATGGTGGAAAGTCCCTAAAATCTCGTTTGGTATCGACAGCAATAACCTCACTCATGAGCTGGGGGATAGTTGTTGCTGCCTGACACATTTGTGGGCAGAGCGGGGTTGGTGGCTTCATTAGCATTGCTCTTACCAGTGCCCATGCTGGGTGTTTTGGGGGACTGGTCCCGGTTCTAAGGGGTTTTCAGTGACCCATGGAGTTCATGTGCTGCAGCTCCACACCATGGCCCAAACTGAAATGCCCTGAGGGGAGATGGTCCGGAGATCTGCTTCCAAATTCCGATCCTAATGACAGATCTTAGGTAGATATACCTGGGTACAGCACCGACCTGTTAGGAGGACATTCCTGTGATGGATGATGCTTTGCAGCTCTGCAGCCCCAAACCATACTGTGGGAGACCCAGCCCTGGGAAGGAAGAGAAAATGAAATTTCTGTTTTAATCAATATGCAAGAAAGTATTACCTCTTTACATCCTTGGAGCTCTTCTGTATCAAGCATCTTGTCATCCTTTTAACATACACATATGCAGAGAAGATAACTGCTGATTAATAGCGTTCATTTTAGGATCCATTTTAGTTGATCCCTGGACAGCTGTGCAATACATATTTCAACTCAAAACAAAAATTTGACTTCTATAAGCAACTTATTTCCATCAGTGAATTTCCATCATGGTGAATCACGCCACTAGTTTTACTAGGGGTTTTTTCTGTTTTCTGATCAGATTTATTTCAGCTAGAAAACAGAATCTGGTGATTAATGTTGAATAGATTTCATCTGAGCAATCTGTGCTCTTGGGTTATTAATACAAAGAAATAAGGAAAAAATATTCTGATAATATATCAATATTGTTACCTGCCAAAGCTGGGAAAAAAGCTGCAGACATGCTCCAAGTCTTGAGGTCATCTTAAATAATATTAAAGGTTTTCAGCTTTTTAATTAAGTTAGTTTTCTTGACTACTTTTTCGGTTTAGGCATTGAGGATATACTGAAGACTTTAAAGGTACTTTTCCCGCAGTTCTCACATAATCATGGGCTGCAGGAGGGGGGAAGCACCATGGATAATGAGACATCCTACTAAGCTGCACAGTTTGGCAGGCACGGAGTTCTCTTAAGAGACTCAAGGTGTTTATAGACATTTCAACTATGTTAGATCTTAAGGGCTACACTTTAAATTCTCACCATCTGCAGCTGTTTCTGAGCAGGGAGAGAAGAAAAGGTACCAGCGACACAGAGGGAGGACTGGAAAAAATTGTCCAGACCTGAATAGCAGTCCCTGATCATGGCAGTCACCTCCATCGGTTAGTCCCTGGGAAGGGACAAGCTCTTGCTTGGCAGCAAACCTCCTCATTATACTGTCCTCTTAGAAACATTAAACTTCCACTGCATCCTGTGACATCCAGCCCTGGAAGAAGAGTAAGAAAGGAAATTTCTCTTTGGGTTGCCAGCTCCATCACCACCACTGTGTACACATGGCAGTGACCAGTGGTTCATACTTGATGGTTCTGTTCACCATTCAATTTATTTTAGGAATATATTCTTCACTGAATAAGCTGGCCTAGTGGAAGGAGTCCATATCCATGGCAGGGGGTTAGAACAAGGTGAGCTTTAAAGTTCCTTCCAACCCAAACCCTTTTGAGATTCTCTGATTTGGCATCTGCAACTGTTTCCTCTCAGGGAACAATCCACGGGTGTAGCGGCAATCTGGTTTCACTCAAGCTTCACTCCTTTGCCTCTGGCAAAATTTGGATGGTGCAGCTGGGAATTGGGTCCACTCCTGCCCTCGGGGCAGTCTCAGATCAGTCAGGCTGGGGGGTTTTGGCTTGGGTGGCCCACACATACTCACTATTTACCACAGCAGCAGCTGCAGGCAGCTGTGCTCTTCCAAGAAACAAGTCCTGGTCATGGTCCTTCTGCGATTCCTCCATCCCCAGCACGAGGTGTCCCTTTTGGAGCAGGCTCAGCCAGCAGAGCAAGGGAGGATGGTCCCAGCAGGACCAGGACAGAGAGCTGAGGGAGATGGATGCAGCATGTCCAATAAGCACATTCCTGGGACATGACGGCACATCCCAGGAGCCATGGGGCTGCACTTGTGCTGGGAGGGAGGGACTGGGCTTGCATTCAGGCTCCCCTTCTCACTTGGGAGCAGGGTTTGAACACACTTTCTAAAGCTACTTCTGTGTTTTTCCCAAACTCCCGCCTCAACACTTCCACTGCAATTCTGAAAGGAAAGTAATTCATCATCAAGGGTCAGCCTGCAAACTGCTGAGCGCCTGTGTCACGGCCAGGATCCCACCTGCCTCACTTGTGTGTGTGCACCCACATCTCCCAGTGTCAGGGGAAAACCTCAATGGAAAAGGGGCGTTTTGTCCCACAGCAGCTAGCATGGGGTCCCCAGTGAGCCACAGCATTCCTAAACACTAGGCTAGCACATTAAATAAAGCTCCAGGGACTTGCAAGGGGGATGCTCCCAAGTGCAGCCTCCCCACAGTCCCAGCCACACAAGGTAAAGGAGCCAATGTGGATCAGCTGGACACCGCTGGCTGCGTCCTCTCCTTCTCAGCAGGTTCATGGTCACATTCCTCGTGCGATGAGGACAGGTAGAGCAGGACCTGACTATCCAGCCTCATTTTAACTGAATATACTTTGCCTGCAGTTGTGCTCACTTTTGCCCAAGAAGGTGCTTTCAGGGAAGGAAATGAGTTCACCTCCACAATGCTCAGGTGAAATCTGGATTCACCTGTCATGGTCTTCTTGGTCTAGAGACCTAATGTTCACACTTATACAACTCAAGACTGACAAAAGTTGCCATTTGTTCTTCTCTGCTGAGCTATACTGGGCAGCACAAACAAATTCTTTAAAAGCATGAAAATGAGATTAATTATTTTAAGTCATATATATTAAAAGCAAATGGCAAATGTGGGACACAGCCAAGGCAGAGCATGATCACACCCCAAACGAGATTTGGAAATAAACCATCTAAATGGATGCAGGCTCCCCCTTGATGATAGGCTTGCAAGATTGCAGAGGAGCTCTGGGCCTGGAATTTGCTGCAAGGGAGCTGTGGTTGAATTTCTTATTGTCACTGTTGTTTTGCAATGCCATAATAAATGTTGGTGAATTTGTAAATCATAAAAGCAGGGACCATGGGTGGGTGCTTTCATCCAAGGACTAGAACATACATTTTTGGTGTCAGTCCATGCCAGAGAGATTTTCAGTATTATAAATTAAAAACAAGGGGGAAAAAAATTAAAAAGCTAAACAAGCAACAGCTGTTTGGAATGGTGCCCTAAACCCAAAATATATAAATGATGTTCAGACACATGCTGAGAGACAGTGACAACAAAATGCTCAGCACAAGAACTGCAGGGTCATTTATAGCTATTCTGCTCACAGGGCACTGTGTTTGTCCAGCCACAAGAAATAAGTCATTTTCAGTGCTCTCGAGAGGCTTTGGTGACCCAGCCACTTCCACATCTACCTGGGCTGCACTGGTCAGAGCCCCCTGTGACAACTTTGGGATGTATCCCTGGTGACCGTACAGGGATATGGCACAGCCTTGCACAGCAGATTAGGAAACATTAAGAACAGCTGAATTAGGAAGGTGTCAATAGAAATTTTGACATTGGGGATAGCAAACCAGAGGTAATAAGAGAATAAATATCAAAAGAAAATAGCAACTGCCATTGAAAGCCTTCTATAAGGAGATTGTAGACATATACACTCTCCAAGATGAATTATGAGTATTAGTTTGTTTGGAAAGGTATTTGCCCTTTGGACAGCCATATTTTTGTTTTGAGCTTCAAAAACATAAATTACAGTCATTTAAACCCCAGGCTTACATTTTACTTCAATGACGTAAATGAGTTCCCAACTTTCAAAGGCCAGCTGTCCCTTACAGCAAGAGGTAGCAATTATATAAAATTCTTTTATTGCATGGAGGTATTTTCAGTCCTTTAAGTTTATGTGCCCCAGGTGAAGCAATATAAACAAACTATAGCTGTCACAATTGTGCTAATAATGGAAACTGCATTTGGGAAGTTTTAGGGATAAAACCTATAACTTTATACTGCTGAGGTGTCAAACCTTTCCAATGTGAAACAGAAGTGCAGCTGTGAAAGGCGCCGAGGAAGGTTTCAGCAAAGCCAACATTCACAGACTCTTTAGGTGTATAAAGGTGGTGGCTTCCAAGCCACAGTCGTTAATCAGAATTGTTGCGAAAAATAAGGTTAAAAACACATTTAAATGTCTCTGGGTTTTTGGTAAACTTCAGATACACAAAGTTAAATCCACCCCTAATCCAGTCTCACTGAAATCCATATTTTACAGATGTGCTTGTGTTCATGGCTGATGGCAGCAACAAAATGCTGAGGCACAGCCTAAGTGTGGACACGTCAGACAGTCTGGCTCTTGGCTCAGGGAATTGCTCCTCCAGCCTCAGTGCTGGAGTTTTTATTGTGGATTCCTAAACTTCAAAAACGCACCAGGCAAAGCAATTGATTGCAACACTGCAGGTATTTGGGTTTGGGGTTTTTTTTCCCTAACCCCAGTAGACGAATAGAGAAATGCTGCAACCTTAGAAGAACTGTTTGAAGGTTCAGAGACAACAAAAAACACACCAAAAAGTGCCAGCGTGCCTATGGATGTCTCTAATTTTCTGCCCTGTCCACCCTGAGAGCAGAGCGCGGTGCAGCTTCCAAAGGCACATGGTGTTCCCGGCTGTGCATGCACCTGGAGCTGAGCTGACTGATCTCCAGCTCATTGGCTTTGAACAACAGTGACATCCTGAGCAACGTGGAAGACAATAATTCTGCTCCACAGCAACTTTTAGAACCAGTTTTCATTCTGCAGACAGAAATACTGATTTCCTTTCATAGAATCACAGAATGGTTTGGGTAGAAAGGGACCTTAAAAATCATCTTGTTCCAACCTCCCTACAATGGGCAGGGACACCTCCCACTATCCCAGGTTGCTCCAAGCCCCATCCAGCCTGGCCTGGAACATTTGCAGGACTGGGGCAGCCACAGCTTCTCTGGACAGCTTTGTCCCAGGGCTTCACCACTCTCACACAGAAGAATTTTTTCCCAATATCCCATCTAACCCTGCCCTCTGGCAGTGGGAAGCCATTCTCCCTTGTCCTGGCACTCCATGCCCTTGTCCAAAGCCCCTCCACAGCTCTCTTGGAGCCCCTTTGGGCACTGGAAGGGGCTCTCAGGTCTCCCTGGAGCCTTTTCTTCTCCAGGCTGAACACCCCCATCTCTCCCATCCTGTCTCCAGAGCGGAGGAGCTCCAGTCCAAAACCATTCATATCCACAGAAGTGAGTTCACACTCACCCATGCCAAAGTCAGGGCATTTGCTGTCAGACTTCCAGCAAGGCAAGGCAAAGGTTTGGAGGCAGAGAGGGAAGGTTTGGATGCAGTTCACGTCTCTTGCTTGGTGAACTGACAAGGAGGAGAATTGAACTTCAAAGACTTCCATTACACAGTCGATGACATTTAGGAAGAAAAGGAAAATTACCGCTTTTTTAGGAGATTTACAAATGCCATCCATGTCCATGGGTGTAATTTTCCACTGAGGAAAAAGAATTTCAGAAGCAACATATGGACCATGCAGTAAAGAAGTTACCATAGCAACCAGCCTCCTAAAAATCCCTATATATGTATACAGAAACCAAATGCATGTAATAATTATGGCCGCATATCTAAAGTAATTTATGAGTTCCATCTTCCTAGGTTTTTTTGTCTATTAAAAGTCTAATTCATGCTTTGAATATCTGCTTACTCTGCTGCCTCTTGAACCTCCACACATTTTGCAACTGAAAGTCAAAAACATCACAACTGACAGTCATTGACAACAAAGTGAAATCTAATTTAGCTAATTCAAAATATATGCTATAAGCATAAAAGAATGGTTATAGGACCAGAATGATTTAAGCTGTGGGAATACAGCTGAGATGACATTTAAGTTCAGAATATGTTAGCTGTTAAAAACAAACAGATGAAGGGGTTTGAATGTGAGAAGAGTATTTCAGAAACAGGGTGTTTTACTGGGGGGGAAGAAATTTGGGGGGTTTCAGCTCTCCCTTCCCTCTGTGATCCCTGTGTCATGGATTATGCTCTCCCCAGAGCCCTGGTGCTCCCATCACAGTGAGCTCATGGACATTCACTTCTGCTATATTTTGAAATCTCTGGGGGGGGTCTTAACAGATTCCATGTCTTGGCACAGCATGCTCCCATATTTCTCTGTGCTCTGGCATTAGATACCAGAGATATTCCTTGTTGTCTGATGGATACTCTGGAAATTTAGCAAAGATGGATTTCCTAGATGGGAATCTAGGAATACAAAACCTCTGCTGCTGAGAGTGGGTGGGGACATGGAGTCAGTGCCAAGAGAAGATCTGACTGCGGGACAGGAGGCATCAGGTGCACTGACATTTTCTTCCAGATCCTGCTTCCAAAGATGCTGTGGGGAAACAGTTCACCCTTGCTCCTGGGGCAACAACCTGTCCTTTTAGCTGGCCAAAGTGGGGAGAGTTGAACTGAATTAAATGTAAATTTTACAGACTGATGTCACAGTTTACAAGTGGACAGTCCTGAATGTTGAGGTCAGTCCCAGCACCCAGGAGCCCCAAGTGAGGTTCAGGTCCCATTTTGTTCTATCTTCAGCCAGGCAACAAATCAATTAACTGCATAATAAATGAACAGACTTTCTACCAGTGTTCAGGCTCTCAGTGAGCTTTGACACATGCTCTAACTCAGCAGTGTTAAAGCTTAGCCTGTTAAAAGCCTTTTTCATCACACCTGGCTCTTGTTCCTGCAGGTGGGAGCCACCTCTGTCTGTGCTGTGCCACAGCCTGCACTCCTGTTTGTGAGATGCAAACAAGGGTCCTGCTTCCTTCTCAAAACAAACAGCTGGAACTGTCAAGTAAGTACCTGTTTGTCACTGGGACTTCTCACAGCCCCTCCTTGCCCTGACTGCTGCTCCCCCTTCCTGCTGCGAGCATCAGCTGCTGACAACTTGGTGTCGAAGGAGCTGAAATGCAGCCTTGGACAGGTTTTGTGCAGGTTGCCTCCACTTCCATCCTTTCCCAGCCCATCCAACTACTTGTTCTTTCGCCCTTTCAAAGCAAGTCGAGCAGCTGGTGAGAAGTTTGGGAAGAGTGAGGTCCTGCAAATGTCTCTTCTGAGGGAATGCATTGCTGATGCTCTTAAGTGGACGTTTATCCTGCACTGAAAACTGACAGAAAGTTAATAAAACCACGTTTCTAAGCCCCTTGAGCACTTGTTCCTGATGAGAGTTATTTCTATCACAAGCTTTAGCTCTCTCCCTCTGGCTAATTTGCGGCAAAGTCGCTCAAAAAAAGACCAAGATATTGTTACATGAGCAAAGAAGTATTTGTTCTCCCTGAGTGGAAATCAGCACTGTTAGAGAGCCAGAAGAAGACCTTGGCTGAACTTAAATCCTTTCTTTAGCGTGAGTGGATATAAAACTAGCTTTTGCTCAAATGTCATTTCACTCTGGTTGCAGAGACACTTGATTCTGTCTTACTCCACCAGAAAATAAAAGGCATCTTTGGACCTTTTATTTATTTACCCATTTTCTGCAATGTCTCATGGGTTTGTGACATTTCCCTTCTTCCTGCAGTGGGGACTGGGTTTTTTAGTTTTCCTTCATTTTGTTCTTCTGTTTAGGCAAGAAGGGAGGTCCTCCTAAGCCAGAAGGCTTCAAAGTCCATGTCACACCTGGACTGAATCACCCTGGACCTCATCTGCTGGGGAGATTTCCGTATGTTACCCCAGTGTGACACGCTGAGATTACAGCTCCTGCCTGGCAGGTAAATGAGAAAGAATCCCAAAACTTGGGGGTTATGGGAAGATATTCCACCTTGCTGCTTTGCTTGGTAGCCGTCTCCGGGAGCTGTGGTGCCACCCCCCTGGGTCCCAGCCTGACAGGGGTCACCCTCCCTAACCACATGATAGGAGCAAGGTATTGTCCCCAGAGACGACAACAGCTTGTTGCAACAATTTCTCTAGCTCACACTGTCATAAGTGGCAAAACAGATGGCTTTCAGGAAACCTGGACCCATGTTTGCTGGCTAAGGGAAGGCCACACTTGTCACTCTCAGGGGGATTATAGTTCCACCCTCATCCCATGGAGAATGTGTGGGTTTATGGATGATACAAAGTTTGGTAATTATTTCTTTGAAACGGTCCTTCCTTTTCCTTCTGGACATAGAATATTCTTTCTGGTGGCTGGACACATAATAACTTTTCTTAATACTTTCCCCATAAAAATTCACTTTACAGAGGGAGCTCCACATGCCTTTCGGACACTGAGGGACACCAATCCTGAATAGGGTAGAAACACAGCAGCATTTTAAATTCTGGCAGCAATAACAAAGAGCCAGCCATCAGCAGGGTGCAATGAGCAGTGTCTTAGGGCTGGGTATTTTGTTTCTCACACTGCAACACTTATCTTGCATGAAACACAGCACTCTTGGGTCCTTAGCTTAGCACCCATAAGAACTAAAGATAAAAATGTGTCTGCATATCCCCATGTTAATTGTGAGAGAGAAACAATTTAGAAGCACCAAGATGAGGAATCTGCACAGGTCCCTCTGACACAGAGCACATAGACTGAAACAGGAGGGACTTTATTGTCAGACGAAATTATTGTACACACAGAGATGCTGGGTTTTTTAAACTCAGGCACCTGAAGATGAGCTCCATGATTTGCAGGCCAAATGTGAGCTTTGAACGTCTTCATTGTTGTTAGTCCTGCATATCCCATTTTTTCCTGGTGAAAGGGAATGTGCCAAGGCTGATGCTGTGATCTGTGGGTTGCATGCTGAGAAGGCAGCGTGTGAAACCTGCTGCCTCCTCCTGACCTGCTGGGCAGAGTCTGTCCATCCTCGGGGCACAGGAGCCTGTGGGTCCAGACTTGCTGGCAGTATCAGGCATCCTGGCACTCACGGGGTGCTCCTGTCTCTGCCCAAGGCAGCACAACAACTTATGTCATCACTCCTGGCTGCTGTTCAGGAAAGATCTCTAGGAAAGGACTTACATTCCTTTTAAGTGAGACTTAAACACATGCTCAGGTGCCTCCTGGAGCAAAGGTATCTACGCACATGACAAAGGTGAGGAGGTGGCACAACTCACCTGGCAAAGAACAGGCAGTGTTCCCACAATCTGCCATCTCGTCCTTGCCAGGCCAACATCACGGTACCCCGGATCCACAGATTTACCCTCCCAGGCTTGAAGACAGACCGTTCATGGGACAAATTCTTGTGACCTTTCCAAAGCTCTCCCCAGGCAAGAGATGCCAGGTTTGAAAAAAGTCATTTGCCGAATGATTTCTTAATGTTTCTATCTTCAGGGGAAATTTCTCATGCTTTTAATTTATTGCAGAAGAAAAGTGGAAACAGGGAAGGCTTTATGATTTTTAAATGTTCTAACATTTATTTTGGTGTTTCAGTTTTTATTACAATTATGCTTGTGACAAAGGAAATTTCTCAAGACCAAGAGATAATGTTTGCTCTCAACCACTAATGCATTTTCAATTAATGTCAGAATATGCTAAAACTGTTCTTTTGCTGCCTCAGTAGGGAAGAAAAGCCTCTGGCACATAAGTGTGCAACACTGTCGGTCCCATTACTTGTGAACACTGCTCAAACACATCTTCCTTTTACTATCCCTTTGCCTTTACTGGGTCATGATTTTCCTCTGTGGAATTTCTCTTGAGCTGGATTTCTCTCTTTCTTGGAGAGCATTGTGCAAAAGACACTTAGTTCTCTTCAGGCTGGTGTGTGAGAGGAAATATGTTCTTTTCACTCAGTTCTGACCAGAAATGCTGAATATGCATCTCTTGCGACACTTATTTTCCTTTCCTGCAACCACACCTCTAAGTGCCACACTCCCTGTTAGAGCAATCAGAGTGGTTCCAGTAATGTGCAAACAGGTGTCTACACAGAATCACAGAACGGTTTGGGTTGGAAGGGACCTTAACCCCTGCCATGGGCAGGGATGACACCCACTAGATTGGATTGCCCAGGGCTCCATCCAACCTGGCCCCATCCAAGCCATCAGCTGGTCTGGATCTCATTTCAAGGCTCTGTGTTCTTCCAAGAGACATCTGAATCTCAAATAAAATGTTTAAAATAGTCACTTAACTCCTGATCCCTGGATTTCCTACCTCAGCGTGGTTAATAGCTTACATCCACTTCTGGCATTATATGATATTTATTATAGCTGTGAAAGTCACTCCAGCCAGTGAATTAGATCACGTTATGATACTTCCTTGACCTCTGTGTCAGCACAAGCAAAGCAAACAGAATGATTGTTTAGGTGCTGTTCGTTTACCTTTTTGTGTTTCAAGTAGAAAATCTTGCAGGAATTTCATATCTCAAAAGATAAGTACCAGCAGAGGAAAGGTGCTTCCCTGTGGTCTGAAGTTTTGCTCGTATAATGCTTCCCCAGTCAACACCTGTTACTTAAATCCTTTATTTTTCATCCCACGAGTAGCTTCCTGATGCCTGAGAGGTGCAGCTGGTTTGTGGTTACCTTCTGTCGTGGCTGAGGGCAGGCAGCCCCCAGCGCCTGGTGGAGGAGGGATGCACTGCCCCCCCAGCAGATGTGCACAGGGCTTTGATCCAGCCGCTGCCGGGATCCGGCAGCCCTGCCCGCCCCCTCCATCTGTGGACCACTCCATCCCCAGGGCTCTGGGGACCACGGATGTCAGACCTGGCCAGACAACAGACACTGCTCCGCGGAGGGAACGGAAACCAGGGAGTAAACAGCTTCCTCGTGCTGCTCCAGGATCACCTGAAATACTTTGAGCCTTAATATTGTAAGTTAAGATGTGACTGTATTAAACACAGTGAACACATGTGGTGTTCTCAGGGGTGCAGGATGCAGGCACCACACTCGACTGAGTTAGGTAGAGCTCAGTGTCTGTACATGGTGCATTAATTCACAAGCAGCAAGTTGGCAGGGAGCCCTGGACTGGGATGTGCACTTTGATCTGGTCCTCTCTGGTGCTGCAGAGCCATTTGCTGCAATACACGTCCAGACACATTGGACTTGCAGAGGGTTTTTCCCAGGCATGTGGATTGGGGTAGATAGTAGGAGGCAATAACACTAAAAGCCTTGCATGAGTCCATTCATGTAGATAAAAAACACAGGGACTAAGAGGGGGATTAAAACAGTCTGAGGGTGGAACAGCCAGGATGAGGAAAATCAGGATGGGGAAAATGTATTCCATCTTGGCAGTAAGACAAATGGATTAATGTAAAAATGCAAGAAAGGCTGCAGTGGGGCACTGAGTGTTTAACTACCCTGGGAGCCTGCGGTCAGCTGCAGCCAACACCACATCTGAGGACCACAGACCTGACTGCAGGAGCAAGGCGAGTGTCTGCCCCAGTTTACTTTCCCAGATTACAGGCAGGGTTTTTAAAAACTGTTTTATTTAAAAACCCTACATCCTTTAATCTGTTGTGTTCTTCTGCTTCCTAAAATATCTTGGGTCATTTCATTCACCAACACGCTCAAAGGGGAGACTTGCAGGTGGGATGAGCAGCCATGCTGGCACCTACCCCCATGCAGGATAGCACGGCATGTCCAGACTTTGTTCCCCGTGTCTGGCAGAGGGAGGGAGCTGTGGGGCTCAGGGACAGCAGCATTAGTCACTTCCATACCAAGGCCCTTGGAGCTGTTTGCTGTTTGTGAGATGTTGCGATGAGTGTTTGGTTTCTACTGGTGACATAAATCAATCTCACTGCCTTGGCACTACCTCTCCGGAACAAAGAATTCCCAGAAAAAGGGAACCCCACTGCTGGCTTGTATAATACGAATGTGTGATCCTGTTGGCCAAATGGTATTTCCAATACTGAATTTTTTTCTGCAGGATGCAACCAGGATTTTAATGAAAACAACACATGGAAGACCTCAGGATAAGCCCCAGTGTCTGCTGAAGAGTACATAGCTCTGGTCTGAGTCCTAAAGCAAACACAGATGCATCTAAAACAACCATCAAAGGAAAATAAATGTGAGGCAAGAAGGAAAGTCTATAAGTGCCTGCAGATTAATGGCTGTCTTGTCCAGTCTGTGGGATTGAATTCCAAGCTTTGCATATGAAGAAGCAACATCTAGCAATAGGAATGGGAGTGTGTCCGGAGAAGGGCAATGGAGCTGGGAAAGGGGCTGGAGCACAAGTCTGATGAGGAGCAGCTGAGGGAACTGGGGGTGCTCAGCCTGGAGAAAAGGAGGCTCAAAGGGGACCTTCCTGCTCTCCACAACTCCCTGACAGGAGGGTGAAGCCAGATGGGAATTGGGCTCTTCTCCCATGTAATGAGAGATAGGACAAGATAAAATGGACTCAAATTGCACCAGTGGACATTCAGATTGGATATTAGGGAAAATTTCTTCATGGAAAGAGTGGTCAAGCATTGGAACACACTGATCTGGGAAGTGGTGGAATCACTGTCCATGGAAGCCTTCAAAAATTATGTAAATGTGGCACTTGGGGACGTGGTTTAGTGGTGGCCTTGGCTGTGCTGGATTAATGGCTGGACTCCATGATCTTTGAGGGCTTTTCCAACCTTTATGATTCTGTAAGCTGAACGTGTGAGTGGCCATAGAGGGAGTGTTGGGTGTTGCTTTTCCAGCTGAGAACAGAGGGGAGCTGCTGTTCCCTGTGGCTGGGGAGAGCTTCTTCCCATCCCCGTTTTGTTGACTGATGAACCACGGGGAATTCTATGAACCTTGAAAAAGCCAACCCCAGAGCCCTCCTGCATCTTGGTGCATTGAACAGCTCCCAGCAGAGAGGTGAATTCTGAGCACCACAACTAAAATGAGAAAAAAACAAAACCTCCATTCCTCAAACCAGAACTCTCTGTCCGGAGGTATGTAAGGAGCAGCCTGTTTCTCCTACTATGAAGGCTGAGGCAGCCCTGGGATAAGGTCTCCACTAATACCATTAAAATATTTTGACAGACTTTAAAGCAAAATTTCTGAAGGGAAAGATTCTTTCTTTCAGGTTAGATCACACAAGTGACAAACATTTTTTCTCAGCTATAAAGCTGAATATATCCTGTAGTTTTTTGACAGGCAAATTCTATACTGATCACAGGTCACAGAATACAAATATCCAGGAACATGTCCAGACAGACAGATTAGAAAAACCATTATTTCAGGGGGGTAATGTACTCAATGGAGAAACCAATGACTGAGCAGAAGAATACTTCAAGAAGAAAGTTTAAAAGCAAGTCCTTAACGTGGCAGAAACCTTTCAGCCCAGTTTCACACTGTCAGTGTGCTGGTGGAACACCTATCCCTTCCCTGCTCCAGGAACCTCCTCCAAGATTGCTAATATGGGATTAATAATATCTTTTGGGTCTGATTCCTGCAATTTTTTCAGAGGGAAGCGCTAAAGAACTGTAAGTAGACAGGAAATTATTTGTTTGGGAGGTTGGGGTTGTTTTTTGTTTCTGCCTGAAAATATGTCTGGCAATGTATGAAGTACATTTCCATTGACATTGGCCATTCAGTACATTCTTATGAGATTTCATCTTGCCTTGTGATATTTGCCAGTTTGCTCCGTGGAAAACTGTATTTTTGGGCACATTGTAGTAATACCCAAGAATTCAAAACATGGATTTAAACATCCCCCAGCTGGAAGAATCTTGGAGTGACAGCAGAGCTGTTTCCCAGTCTACATAGTAAGCAGCACTGCTATCCTCCTGGCAACACCTCCCTGCATCCAGCCTTGTTCTGAGTCAATGTGCACAGCAGACTTTCATGAATTCTGATTTCTCTGAGTGTATTTTCAACTTTTTCCTGTTTCCCATGAAACCCAAAATAAAATAAAAGTACCCAAAAGAAAGTAAAAATGCAAGTGATTTTACTATGAATCCCTGAGGCACCAACCTTTGGAGATAGACCTGAGAAGAGATGAAGAAGCCATCCAAGGATCAGGAGTCAATGCCATGAAATTCAATATTTCTTGGGAACAAGTCTGAAAAAAACATAGAGCTGAGTACTGAGTTTAGCATATTGGGATTTATCAGGATACAGTCACTGGCACCTGGGGCAGATCCTGGTATGGATATGCCAGGGCAGGACTGTGGCTCTGTGGGCTTAGGAACGAAGTGCAGGTGGGCAGCACCTTCCATGTCACCAACACCACCAGAAAGTGACAAAAAAGTGTATTTTTTTCAAATATCTCAGAAAAGACATTTGCTCCTCTGATATCTAAATCTATGAGAGTCAAGCATTCAAATCCTGAGGATTTTCTAATGCCCCACAGTGTATGTGTGTACTTTCTGACCAGACTTTGAATATCTGAAATAACTAAATATTAAGAGCAGGAAATTAGACTGAATAGAGACATCCTAGCCTCATCAAAATCCCTCCTGTGCCTCTTTTACCCATGAGCTTTAGCACCATGTAGCTGCTCTTTTCTTTAAAAAAAAAAAAATCTGTTCCCATATTTAGGTTCCTCTCTTCCTGTGAATCATACTCAGATGATTTTCGAGGACCTTTCATTCTCCCCCTGCCTTATATGTTAATCCAAATCTCCTTTCCTAATTAAAGTTTTATTCTACAAGAGTCTTTAACATTCGTTTCTAAGTGGCAAAATCAAATCCAGCTCCGCTTGATAAGGAAAACTCATTCCTGGTTGATTGACAAGTTTAATTAAATACCAAAATTTTCTTTTAATTGTTAGATTATTACCAAGACAGCAGCTTCAGGGATTATTAGGGATGCACAGGGAAATGGCACCTAAAAGCTGAGCTGCACAACTATTTCAGGTTTGCTGCTTTCCCTTTCCCAGAAGGGACTTTATCTGCTTAATGTTACCTGGAGGAGCAGGGTATGGGCAGGGTCTGAGCTCTGATCACACGTGGTTAAGGCCACTGACCTTTCTGTGCTTAACTATGGTTGGAAAAGACTTTAAAGATCATCAAGTCCAACTGTTTCCCCCAGCCCTGCCAAGTCCACCACTGACCCATGTCCCCAAGCACCACCTCCACACACAGACATCCATATGGCCTCTGTTAGGATTCCCCTTTCTACTCCCTTCAGCTGCAGCCCCACTGAGCTGGCTGGGCCTTGGAGCATTTTCAGTTTGCTGAGATACAAGATGTGAGCAGCCAAGCTGTCCCAAGCCTTGGTCTAGATATATCTCTGTTTGCACTGAAAATTGCAATTAATAACCAAGAGATAGCAGGATGGAAACTGCATTATGAAAAACATCCCATCCACATTCCTGGGGCTTCTCCATATTGCCATGCCCTGCACTGTTGCAACACAGTGTTTTTCTCTGGAGAACGTGGAAAAACCTGGTTATGGGTCTGTTGCACCACTGTGTATGCCAATAACCATTATCTTCCCAAAACCATCGAACGTCCAGAGAAAGTAAGGTGGCTGTCACAGGCCAGGGATTCTCTAATTAATTCCAGCTTCATTTGCCATGAATCACTGCTTATTTCAGTTGCAGTCTGCAACTGAAACATGTACATATGTGAAGCCTTATTTTCAAGGATTTATTCTTGCCACTGGTCTTAGTAAATTATTGGTGAATAGTAGGCAACTAGAACTGTCTTTTTTTTTTCCCGGTAGTAACATTTACTTTGGTAAACTGTTTTTACAGAAAATAACCTAACCTTAATAAAAGAGGCTAATAGTTTTCTCTTTCAACAATCGACTAAGCCCTTCCCCAATCTTATTTGTGGGATATGAGTCAGACATTGTTTTTTAAAGAAAAATAGAGGAACAGAGCTGATTCACATGAACGGTATCATGGTAATGATCTTGCTGACAGGATAAAGCTCCGAGAGCCAAGTCAGATAAACTTCCATAGCAAGACCTTCCACTGTCCTCCATAAACCAGATAATCTGTGCTCAGATAGAAAAGCTACTAAACAACTCTCTCAAAGAGCAATTTCATCCCAAGGCTCCTTATCTTGACAGAGATGTTGTTGTGATGCCAAATTACTCATCACAGCCTATTAAGATGTCAAAGCTGGAAGTTCTCTTTAATTTGTTTATGCATCTTAGGAAACTGTTTATGATTTCCCATCTGTTAAAGAATCACTATTCAATATGTATTAACAGGGCTGTAATTTTCATATGGTCTCTACCATGGCTTTGACAATATGGATGAATGAGATGCTTTGAGGGGATTCTGATCCCTGATCAAAGAGATGGAGGACCCTTGATACCTTTCCCAGGCTTCTTTCTGAACACTCAATTAAAACATCAAGTTTTGATGTTCACTGTTCACGAGTTCACTGGAGCAGGACCATTACTGATCACTAAAAGCAAAAAAGCGTGGCTGTCTGCCTGGTTCAATCCCACATGGGCAAAGAAAATGTCCAAAAATACCATTCCCTTAAACACATTTTTGAGATCTACTTCATTTTTCACACACTCATTTGAAGGACAACTTAACCAGAGATTTTCAGTTATGATTCTCACTAGGCACCTTCATCAAATTTGCATCAACATTAGTATGTAACTGTGATTAGGTAATTATTTAATCTTTTCTTGATTTGCACAAATGAAGTCAATGCTGGTAAACAATTCAGATACTCAAATATTGCAAAACTAAGTGGTCTCTTACCCTCCTTCTGAAATCCTAACAAGGCCACAGCCTCTGGGCAGGTTCTCCACGTTAGTATTACCCACAGCTCAGTCCATGCTTTGCCAAGCAAACATCACAGGTCAGAAGTGCTCATATGAGTATTAAGTCACAATAGCATAAGATAAAATCAAAATCACTGGCCATCAATAGTTTCTACCAAGGGCAGCCTTGACACATGCAGTGCAAGGTGAGGGATTCCAGCTATAATACTCCCATTAAACGGAACAAAAGATGTGAGACTGACTCTCCACTTACATCACAGGCTTTATGTTGGTCCAGAGGCTCAAAATTCAGCTTTCAATTTAGGTGATTTATTTTATGATTTATATTCCCCATCCCATAATTCCATTCACGTGCTGCTGTTTTTCTGTTTCATACACACTCTGGATTGATCTGTTGAGTATTTTGGAGTATGAGCATATGTGACATGCTAATGGAGATGATCTTCATACAACCAAGCTGCTCTTCCCTCTTTCAACAGATTTGATTACTCCTTCTCCAGTATTTAAAATTTCCTTTTTATTGTCAAGAAGAGATTGGCTTCAGCATCTCAAAATCCTTTTTCTCACCCAACTTTCCCTGTTTCACTGGTTCCTCAGCTGGCACCTGGGGTGGAGGGTCCCAGAGGATCACGCTGGCTCATGGGCAACTGCATCCCTCTCCCTCACCATGGAGCCAACCCCACCTTGCAACCTCCAGGCAATGGAATGTGCACATGTGGATGGGAAGAGGGTTATCCCCGCCGAATGGGATCAAACCCTGAGCTCCAGCTCAGTGCTGCGAGCAGCGAGCGTGTAGGAGCGGTATCTGATCCGCTAATTAGTGTCAATTGTTTCATTTTCAACATCCTGTTATTTTACCCGCGTGGTGATTTAATGATGTTAAAAATTTGGGTTGGCAGGTGGAGTCTTCCTTGTTGCTGGTAACTGCCAGAAAAGCAGGTGCCTTGTTTCTGGTTTTAAGAGGCTTTTTGTTTTTCTTTCCATGGATACTCTTTTCCTTTTGAATATACTTTCTCTCCTTGTGGCTTTTTTCTTTGCAATTCCTAACTTTTCCTTTTTTTTTCCTATTCTCTGACTTTGGAATGTTTCCATTGTTTTGACTGTTGCTGGTATTCAAACAACTTCTTAATCCCTAGGATTTCCTTTCTTCTGTAAATCACCTTTAAAAACCCAGCAATCCCTTGTTATTTCCCCTTTAATTTTCATTGTTTCATCTATGACAAGCAACATTCAATCCAGAGAGCATTTAAGACCAATTTCAATTTCTGCATGAAAAAAATCCCAACATTTTCTCAAGGCTGAAGCAGGATTTTTGCCAGAGGGAATATTTGTTCCCTCTAGTAACGAGGTGACATGGTGCCAGTTAGGTCTAATTTCATGTGGGGCCAGGAAGGATTCATTGAAATGGCTGCAATATTCATTCAGCATTTCTTTCAGAGAGTGTCCTAAATAAACTGAGAGCTGCGTGATGTCCGCAGAGCTGTTTCCTTCCTCCCAGGGAAATAGGAGAACTGTGCTTATTCTCACAGGTAGCAACAAAAGAGACCATCTGCTTGGCTATTTTATAATCAGCTATTTATCTGCATGCAGGCACTGCAGGAGGCTTCAAACGTGCCCCCTGATGCCCACGGCTGGAGGGAAGCCGCGATGGCTGCACGTTTTTCGGGGCAGGGACCAGGCACCTGGTGGGTTCTTGGGGTGTGCTGTGCAGGGTCAGGAGTTGGACTTGGATGATCCTTGTGGGTCCCTCCCAATTCTATGTTTCTATGATTCTGTGATTGGCCCCTGAGTGTGCCCCCATGAGCAGCCCCTTTGGCTGCACTCCAAACCGATGTTATTTACACACGCATCGTTATGTGCAAAAGTCCAGCTGAAAGCCAAAAGGGCAACACGTGGGGCAAGAAATCAGCCAAGTGGGCATTGCACAGGAGAGACACGGGACAATGGGTTCTCTTGGCAATTTGCTGCCTTCAGCCTTCAGAGGTGGAAGGAGCCCAGCAGTGACAGTAATTGCAGTAATCAAAGTAAATCACATCTTGCCGCTTGCCTACATGACATTTTTCTCCCCGTGCATGAGAACAGAAATGCATTTTCTGGTTGTGTTTGAAGGCAACGATTTCAAAGATTTTACAGGAGGATTAGTTACACATTTCAGCTTTCAGTGCTGGCAAAGGAAATTCAGGCCTTTTTGTCAGATTCTGAAGAAGGCTGTGGAGAGCATAAGTTAGAGCAAAAATGGACCCCATGTACATCGGATTGGTGATATCCTTAAATGAGCAATTGCGCTTTGAAGTGCAGTAAGAAAATAGAGATTTTTATCTCAATGAAGTAGGAAGATAATTGCACTCAGAAGCTTTAATCAGCATGCTTCGGATTTAAGCAGATGGATACACAGGGCAAATCTGTGAAGGATGAATTATTTATTTTGGGCACACTAAAACTTTGCCTCTTAAAGGTCATCAAACTTTCAACAGAGTTGACAAAGTCTGCTGCATATGTGAATGAGATTAATCTTCTCATTAGTGAGAGGCAACATTTTCTTTTGAACTTGATATGCCTGGTAGAGGAACAAAAAAAACCACAGAACAAAATCATTTATGGAAAAATACAGCTGAAGAGCATCTGTTTGTCTTACAGCAGTGGTTCTGCCCAATTGCTCAAAAAAAATTAAACTGGAAACCTTAGAGCAGAATAATATGTTCTGTCCAGCAGGCACAAATATTTGACATATCTATCATTCTAACAGGATTATAAAATTAAAAGCCACCCCAATCAAGCAGCATTTATCAATTAGCGTGATGTCCCTGTAGTGGCTAAGGGATTTTGGTGTCAAAGGCAATAAAAGAGTCATTTACACCCTATACCAGAAATCAGCAGTGAATAAAGAAGAAAGAAATGCCATTGTTCGTAATTGACTTCAATGAGACTGCTCGCATGGGTGAGCCTGAACGCACGCAGGAACAGGTCAAAATGATTTACAATACTTTGCATTTAAATCAGACATGGGTCAAAACCTGGCTCCCAGCTTGAATTTATCCATCTGGATCCTGATCAGTGGGGCCAAATTTTTATTTCTGAGGTTGTGTTGCATTTCAGACAACACAAGATGGTTGTCTGCAGAGGCCTGGGACCACGGTTACACTGCCAGTCCTCCCAGCTGGAATTGCCAGGGGAATTCCACACCAGTGAGCTCGATGCATGCCCACGTGCCAAAGGGGTTTATAGGTAAAGGCAACTTAGACTCTTCCAGGCCACCATAGGGAATCAATAAAAGAACAAAAGAGAGAAACTGCATTATTAATGGAGATAAATGGTTAGATGAAGGGTCATGCACAGTTAAAATACTGTGTTGTTCAGTGAAGGAGGTGTCCAGTGGGCACACTGTAATATGGGACCACAGACAGGAACACTGGGCAGTTGAACGTATGTGAATATAAAAACTCAGAGATTCGTGTAGGATAGGAAAAAAGCACCTGAGATCCCTGAAGTTACTCAGATGCCACACTGAGTTAATGACGCAGACCTGAGTTGATCTTTACTCTTGGAGTGGGGCCAGGATAAAAGTAATGGTTATTTTTGTGACTTTAATAAGAGCACAGAGTCTTCATTGTGCTCAGCAAACACAAACATTTTAACAAATAATACCTTTTTTTAAAATTTAATCAGTCTTACTACATTGGAGCACGGCATACACGTTTCAGTGTAAGCTCCTCTTTACTCAGGAAAGTATTTCAAGATGCACAAAAGTCCCTTTTTTAATCAAGAAGTGAGTGAAATGAAAAGCCTCAACCATGATCCAGCTTGTCTTTCATAAATAGCTGCTTTTTAATAACTTCTTGAATATAATTGGACAAATGCTGCAGCAATTTTAAAAACCTGTATCCAACCCAGGTGCTGCATACAGACAGCTCTGTCTGAAACCTGACCTTCTAAGAGGAATAGGTCACAGAAGTTTTTGGATTTCGACTCAAATGAAAAGCCCTTGGGCACTTCATTTGCAACAATATGGTTTAGACAGGGAAAAACCTCATCAAAGAACAGCGACAGCCTGAGCACCCCAGAGCCAGGTCAAGGCAGGCTGGTGCCAGCTTGTGATAGTGTGATGCAGTTTGGGACTTACACACATTCTGATGACTTAAACCAGCCTCAAAATGACAAAGCTGGGAGAGCTGAAGCATCATTTCCAATGGAAAACTGGTCTGAAAATTGGACACTGAGCACTCTCCAACCTGGAAATCCCCCAACTCCACGGCAGGGCATTGGGTAGGGATCTGCCTCACCTCTTACCTGTCCCATGACTATCCAGATTTATTTTCAGCACAAACCTAGCACAGAAATCCTCCAATTCAACTTTGGGATGCTGTGTATCTGCCAGGATCACAGCAGTAATTAAAAAAGTGTCTGGTCTGCTGCCTACTATCCCAGTGTGGTGGCTTTTGCATGGTGAGGGCTGAGCAAAGTGAGCCTATGTTCTGTGCAGGGATTTTCTTTCTCAAGAGAAGATCATAGCCAAACTACCCTGGGAAGAAAAGGGCCTTTGAACAACATACTTAATAAAATTCTAAAATTAAATTTGAACACACACAAATCATTTCTGGATGTTTATTTCATTTCACATTGGGAAAATCCCCCTTCCTTTGGTTAGAATTATTACCTTTTAATGGATACCAGAAGATTTGCTCACTGACATAATTTTTCCCAGGATTTTTCTTCCTTTGTGTGTCCACAGTTTTTCCCTGTTTTGCTCTTCCCAGGAACATGCCCTGTATTCAGTGGAACAAACAACTTGGTGGTTTCTGCAGTTCCCGAAATTTCCAGCCAGGTTGGAGTAGGCAGGGATTTTAGACTGGAGATTAGAACTAAAATAGAGTGACAAACAAAGGAGCAAGAGCTAAATGGTTGATATTATTAGCAATTTCTTTGGTATAAGGCACTGCACATAACAGAGAGTGACTTTATGATTTCTTGGAAGTTTGGAGGTGCCACATTTTGGATGTCTGATGTTCCTATCTTAAAAAGAAAAGACAAACTGGTGTGAAAATCAGTGGACTGGAGTGACATACAACTCATGATTTCTTGTTGTGTTTTTAGCAGAGGGAAACGTGGCACGTTCCTGGTGTGGGCGTGCAGATCCCCCACGCTGGAGAAGACGTTTAGCCCTGGGTAGGGGCTGAGAGCAGGATGCAGTAGCACAGTCCCTATGCCAACAAGGGGCTGAGCTGGGAAGCCACACTGGCTTAATTTATTGCATGGAGGAGGGTCTGGAAAGTGGAAAATTACCCAAGACTGAACAAAGAGGCTCATCTGTAGCCATGGGGACACACAGAGGGGCCCAGCACCACCCAGGACGACTCAGTCAGGAGGAAAAACACACAGAGCAGCTGCTGTAGAGGGGGAGCTGGCTCTGCTCTCACTGGGGACCCAGCATGGTTAAAGCATGCTGAGCTGGGTGGGGACAGAAACTTCCAGCTGCTCTACAGAGAAGTTATAAGATGTAGGATAAATGTCTTGGACAATGCTAGATGCCCAAATTTACCTCAGCCTCACAAATGAGAGCTACGGGGAGCAAAAGCAACCAAGAGAAGCAGAGGCAGATATAGGAAGCCTGGTGTAACAGCCAGGACCTCTTGTCTCCTTTCATTTAAACGAAGTCATTGACTCTCCTAAATCCCATCCTCACCTGTCTCATGGAATAGAAAGGACAATCCCATTTACTCCTTAAAAAATAATCTGACACCTTAGCCCTTATCTTGGTGCCCTGGTCAACCCCAACATTGTCATAGGATTTCCCTGGACTGCTGGAACTGTTCTGTTTGTTACTGGTAAATCAGACTTTGCTTTACCAAAGACTTAGTAAACTCCACTTACTACCTGCTTATCATCTGTCTGACACAACATTTTTTTAATCAAGAAATTCTTTTAAAATCACTTTTTGATCAAGGCTGTCATTGCTTAAGAGAGGCAGTTTACAAATGCATTGCAGTTACAAACACTTGAAAAGTTGGCAACAGGAGATTAACACTCTATAAAGATGAGTAAATGTTTGGGAACCTGTTAAAATGGTAGGAAATGAGGAACTGTGAAGACATGCCCCAGTAGAATCCAGAAATTTTTTCATAGTCTCCTTTCATCCATTTCAGTGAAGCCTCACTGTGTTGTGAACCCTTTTGCACTTGCACAGAGCCCCACTGTGGAGGGAGAAATTAGTTTATGTGGAATAGGAACCAATTCCCAGCCCTGCTTTGAAGTCAGCCGCTCTCAATGCAGCCACAGAAGCAGCTTCCATGGCCAGCATCCCTGCAAGCCATTAGAGCACTTGGGATCTGGAGATAATCTTCACTGCCAGGACCCACTCCCCGCTTCAGGAAGACTGTGCAAACATCATCTGTTTGATTTTATCTGCTCATTTTCACTTAAGGGGTGCAAGAAAAGAGGACACCAAAAAAAAGCCTTTCAAAACCTTTCTCTTTTTTGGTGTGGCTACAATCAGAGGCGTACATAAAACTGTATCAGCCTACATAGAAATCTCAGGCATATATTCTATTATGCAGATATGTTATGGAGAACAGCAGCCAAATTTCTACTCTCTGTCAAGCTGATATAAATCTGATTTTCTGTAACTAAACTGTAGGAGAAAGAAAAATTCTTTGCATGAATGAGCTTTATTTACACAGGCAAATAGTGATAGGACAAGGGGGAACAGTTTGAAACTAAAAGAGGGGAGATTTAGATTAGATGTTAGGAGGAAATTCTTCCCTCTGAGGGTGCAGAGGCTCTGGCCCAGATTACTCAGAGAAGCTGTGGCTGCCCATCCCTGAAACTGTCCAAGGCCAGGTAGGATGAGGTTTGGGGCAATGTGGTTTAGTGGAAGGTATCCCTGCAGTGTAGGAGAGAGGCGGTGCTGTTCCTGCAGCTCCATTTCTAGGAGATGCATCCTGAAAGCAGACAAGGAAAGCAGAGGGAAGGGAGGACACTGCAGCCTGCCTGTATCAAAGGGATCTATGAAACATGTGGAGACCAACACAAGAACCCCTGCCAGGACTGTGACATCTCCAAAATGACCAGGGCTAGTTGGCTTAGTCCATAACCCACAACACAGCTCCTTGTTCCGTCTACAAGGCACCAGGATCTCCCCACGGCTTCAGGGAGCCGGCAGCCCCGGCTGTCAGAGGAGGCGCAATGGCGGAAGGACCACATTTGAAACATATTTCCTGGAAAATGATGATTCCCAAATGGTCTCAAAAGCCTGGAGAAACTCCCACTCCCACCTCTCATGTTCTGACAGTGCTGTCTGGCTTCAGCATGGGCAGCACGGGATGCTGAGCTCTAGTACCTCTTTTCAGGAGCAGGATGAGCCCAGGGGAGGAACCAGGATGAGGGCAGGTCCAGGTGGGGATGTGGGACAGAGCAGTGGGACCACACAGCAGAGAAGCCCATGTTTGTAGCACAGCTGCTGAGACGCCTCCTCGCTGAGAAGGTGACAGGGAGGAATCCACAGCTGACACATACATCTTTTTGCTGGAGCATTCCATGTCTTTTCTCAGGCACTGTGACTAATTATGAGAATTTAAAAAAAAAATTTCACAGATTTTGCCAGAAGATGTTAGACCTAAAACAAACAAAAAAAAAGAGACAACCTACCAGGGGACAATTCACATGATTGACCAGTAAAAAATGGTAAACAGCTGTGCCTTAGCATCTGTACTGTGGAGTCAGACTCTGCAAAAAGGAGTAAATGACCAGGATAGAAATTGCCAATAGCTCCTCTAGTCAAGCCTAGGCCATGCTTCAGGGAAGGAGGAAGCCAAGGGTTGGGCAGGCTCCTTTCCTCTCACAGGTCAGACAGTGGCTCAGGTTGGGATTGGTTAAAGATGAAATTTCTACTACATCTGTCTAGAAAGGTGTTGAGTACAAATGCAGAGATTCAAGCTCTCTTTGTTCCATCACCCCTCTGCTGATACCTCTAGATGGACCATCCTGGTGGGAACGTCATGTTTTGACCTGCCACTAAAGTCATGGCAAGTGCCTGTAATGTTTTTATCCTAAATTACAGAAATGAATACTGGCATCGGTTTGCTTCTCGCATCTGCCCTTGTGGGCAAGATGGAAGAGTCCAACAATGAGCACTCTAAGCAATCCCAGAAGATGCTCCTTACTCATTGCTTCATTGCTTCACTGGATCCTGGTCCAATTGCAATCAAGTTGTTTCTAATTTCTCAATCTGGAGTAACGAGATTACACCAGATCCCGTGTTCTCAAACCCTTTTGGTTGTACAGTGGAAATCTAGACTTCCTCAGCCTGATGGCTCAAAATCAAAAGACAACCAACTTCTTCTTTTACTTTCACAGTTATTAAACACATCTTATGACAGTTAGGGCAAGACTCCTCAATTTCTAATATTTATGATTTGTTTTGCTAGCAGGACAATAGAGAAGAGAAGCTCATGGATCACTGGCTCCTACTGCCTTTATTTATAGACTAAGGCAAATATATATTTGCAGAACACAGTGACCAGACTAAAAATGATCCACTGGGCTATCTTGCCCTCAAAGGGTTTCTTAATGATGCCATGAAAGCCACGGATTTTTAAAAAACAAATTGCAATTCCCACATGCTGAGGCTGCATCCTGGGTGATGCCGTGTGCGGTGCAGCAGCAGCAGCACTCCTGCGCAGTCGGGATCCCAGGGATGCAGGGACCTCCTCAGTCACATCCCTCACAGCTCTGAGCTTTGCCAACACCTCTTAAAAGAAGGTATTTTTAAGCATCCAAAAGAGGTGAAGGCATATTTACTCTCCACATGCTTCTTTTTCTAATTACAGAAGTAATTAATGCCCTGTCTGTTGAGACACAATGAAATGAATTTGCTGAAAACTGCACGTTAGGCCTATTTGAGGTGAGATGAATTAATTAAAACACTGAGTAAATCCAAACAAACATATGCAGAATTCAACCCAAAGTGATTAGAAACAGCCAGTAAATATCTTCTCATTAGCAGTGGGGAGGTTTTTTCTCAGTCTTTTCTAAAACAGTTCTGAAAAATAGATTATTATGTTTAAATAACATATTAATATTCACTTGGCAGTATTTCTAAAAAGAAGTATGAGTATTTCCAAAATCGCCTATGTATTTTTTTCAGCATTTCCTAGAAGAAATAGTTTAAGGGTTTAAGTTAAATAAATAAATACTTCTTTTTCTTTCCTTTTGCAAAGGGAAAAAAAAAGCTTAATCATTTGAAATGCCTGGAAAAAATTTTTTTAGCAATGTTTTAGATCTTTCAGCCAAAAAGAAAAAGTTGCTATATCTTCACTCTGACTCTCTAGAGAATGTACTTTGATATCATAATTTTAAAAAGTGGCTGAAGAACAGGCTACTGAGTTTGCTTCAAAATCTCAGGTTGCATAAATCAGAGGAGACCCATAAAAAGGGACTTGGTGGTTTGCACAAGCTGTGAATCTGTCCCATTTTTGCTATAAATACATGCACCGGAATGTCACATACACTTCCACATGCTAATGGCAGTGTCATATTAATGCTGTGCAATCACACTTGTGAGACACAGATTTAAATGTTATTTGGTTAAAACGATTTTAGAGCAGAGCACATAAGTTTTGAAGGCTTTTTTTTGGCTGAAGGATAAGGAAAATGGACAGCCCTTTACACTTCCATTTGTGACTCCTCTGTCAATAGTGACTGGCTGTGGCTTATCACATAATGCTGGCAACTTCCCAAACCCCAGTGAAACCAACAGAGAAAATCACCATGAACATTTTGGGGCTGGAATTATGAGTTTTGGTAATGAATATTTTAAGCTTCTTTTGCAGCACTCATTCCCAGGGCAGAAATGGATTTAAAAGACAAGCTGGGGATCCTGACGGGATCTGACATCACTTGAGCTGTCGTGCTCAGCAAAACCATCTAATTATATGAGTTCTAAAGTCCTGCAAAACCTGCTGTTTCCATGGGTTGAGCTTAGGAGTTAATGCAAGTCTCTTCTTTAGATCATCTCTCGCTTTGCATTTTGTCTGAAGTGCTTTTTGTTGTTCTACATTTTGATGTATTTAATTAATTAATCCACTTAAGTGCTGTCAACTTCATGTCAGATGGAGCTCTGTTGTTGTGAGATGTGACTGAGTTGTGCTGCTCTGTCCATGAGCAGTGGACGAGGCTGTCTGGGTGTCTGAATTTTGACTGTTTTTCATTATTCTTCTGATCCATTGATATACTGAGAGGTAGGAGAGCCTTGTGTGGATCTTGGAGATGGCCTCTCCCACAGCATTGCTGATTGCCTTGGTAAACCTCCACTGTCCCCAAAGGAGAGACTGTATCTGATATCTCACGGGCTTTGACTTCAATCTCTAATTTTACCGTTATGCCATTTTACATCATCATAATTAAGTTCCTTAATTTTTTTTTACCCACTTTGGGGGCTTGAAATTAGGCTCCTAAATTGATATATGGGCTTTTAAAGGCATGGCCTGATTTTCAGAGACCTAAGTACTACAGTCTCCAATACTTTTCACTTTAGCACTCTGAAAATGAGTGGCCAATGCACCTTATTCTGTATTTCTCTCTTGTCTTATTTAAAAATAAATTCTAAAATAATTTAAAATTCATAAATTTTAAAGTAATTTAAAAATTGAAAGCAATTGAGAAAGGAAATACTTGTCTACTTACATAACAAAAACTAGTGCAAGTATCTTCACCATATCTGCACTGATCCTTCCATATTGCACACATAACCCACATTTCCCATATTTGCATGGATTTTTCTATGCCTAATGCTCTGCACAGCTCCCAAGCCCAGAGCCTGCTTGCTGCAGGTAGGAAAGAGCATTCAGGCTCATGAACCTGCATGCCCCAGCCCCCTGATAACCCAGAGCTATTGCTCTGTCGCAGCATGTCACCGTAAAATAGCAACGGAACGACTGGGAGTGGGCGAGGTGTTTATGTCTTCTGAGCCTCAAACCAGACCAAAAAAAGAAAATGAACTCAAAATAGAGCTTGAGATGCTCCTCCCACAGAGATGGAAGATGTTCCTCCCTGCAATGTGGGAGTCATCCAAATGTGAGGAAGAGACCCTGCTCAAATTTTTAAGATTGGAACTAATCTCATGTTTCAACTCTGTAATCTAGGACCATTAAATATTTATACTGTTGGAATAAACACAAAGAAAATTAATACCTATTCAAATGAAAAGGATCAAGCTAGGATGGAGGCTAAAAGCAAAAGAGAACAAAATAATCAAGATGGATTTTCTTTCTCTTTTTATTCTCAGCTCTCCTTCTGCTAATGTGTTATTTCACCCTCAATACCTCTGAGAGCACCAGCTGCTTTGATCCCTAAGGCTTATTTGCTCCCTAAGTCAGCAAGTTTGCAATAGCTTAAATAAACTTGGAAAGGTTCAAAGCCCAACAGGAGAGGGAAAATATACTTTTAAAAGACATAAAGTCAGGAAGGCATGTGTTCCTTAATGACTTTCCTGGAGGCATTATCTCTTCTTCCCCCACACTCCTCCTCCTCATCTACCTTCCTTCTGTTTTCTGGCTTAAATTAGACTGTAAGATCTTCTGGAAGTGAACGCATCCTTCCTGTGCAATGGGCCGTGATCTCCACTGGAGCCCCTGGTAATAATGGGACTCATTTTCCATCTGTTGTCAGGGGTAGTTTTCTGGTCCGTTAACAAATAGCAAAACAAAGAGAGCAAAAAAGACCAGTTTACACATGATGAATTAATTCTCATCTCCACACTGCTCATTTCTCATCTCCAGACACTCCTTTTACAACACAACAGGTATTTTCCATGCATGCCAGTGTAGTGGAGAGGCTGTGGACAATCAGAACAAGCCCAAACAAGTTATGGAAACTGCAAGAACTGCTTCTATACACAGTGTAATTTATTACCTGTTGCATTCTGCTGGTGGCAGGATTATATCTGTCACAGCCTGAAAAGAGGACTGAGGAGGTGCCACACGAGGAGGATATCACACACGTTACAGTGTCCTAAAGCTGCAGTTGTAAAAAGCAACTGAGTGTAGGTGTGGGGAAGGAGGAACAAATGCGCTAGAGATGAATTGGTTTTCTTTGAACATAATGAGGGTTTTTGTCTGTGGCAGCAGTGAGATTAAGGCCATGTTTTACCTTGAGTTATGGCCCCTTTTCACCCTCTTTTTGGATAGTGATGCAAATACTGGACTTCCATATATTGCAGACTTCTGCCCTTCTCCAGGCTTTCTCAGAAGTCGAATGCTGAGGATATTACCAGACAGCTTTGCCAGGCTCCTGGGACTTCAAATGCCTCAAGCGAGGCTGCATAGTCTTAAAACACAAATTCTCCAACATTGCCAAACTTTGCCATCCCGCAAAATTCCCGGGGAGGGTTAACGCTGTGAGAAAGTCAGGACTGTAACTTTCCCACTAAATGGAGAAAAAAAAAGTTGAACATTATGTTTGCTGCCAGTACGCAAGCCTGGCTTAAGCTGCTGTCCACTTTATCTCCTACCCTGCCCACAGTGGCAGAGAGATGGGCCGGGCTGGACTGGTGGCAGCAAAATTCATACACAGTGTCACCAGTCCAGCAGCGAGATACCAACATGCCATCATCTCCCCAAGCCCCTCACCAGCCTCTGCCCAACAGGCTCCACTCTCTTCTTCCAGAATCTGGGAAATCTGGTAGAGAATAAAATAAATTCTACTCATTTTCTCACTAGCAAATCCAGGAAAATTCTTTGTTTCGTTTCCTAGCAGAGCGTGGTTTGTCAAATTATAATTGTTTGCATTTCAAGTAAACTGGTTTTATGGAGAGAAGTTGCTCATATTCCTGAGGAATGATGGCATCTCCCCGTCTCCTTGTTGCTTGAAGAGAGTGGGGAGTCTCTATGTCACCTCATCTGGCATCCAGCATTTTGCCATGTAGCCCACACACATTGCTGGCTACTGCTGATTAATTTCAAATATAACTTCTGCTCATCCAGCTTGCATAAAGGAAAAACACTGATGCACAAAGTTTGGGCAGGCAGGGCAGGGAGAGAGACTGGGAGACACAAACCTTTTCAAAATCTACAGAAAATTTGGTGTATTTATATCTATCCCTGCTACACCCTTTAAGGGAACAGTCACAAGTCAATCTGAAATCATTACAGTCATGGCCCCATGTGAAGCCTGTCAGGGGGCTGGAACTAGGTGATCTTTAAGGTCCCTTCCAACCTAAGCCATTCTATGATTCTATTCACAAGCATCTTTATCAAAACAGCCTCTGATTAACAACCTTCTGCACATAAAAGTCCATCCAACTCTCTTCCTCTAGAAGCAATTCCTGGAGCTGATTTTAATCCAAGGCCTTCCAGCAGTAGAAATTTACTGTGTATTAGAACCACATGTAAATCTTCGGTAGATCACGTCCAAAATTGCTGGGAACAGCAAACATTCACATTCAACCAGTAGCCACCAACTTTGTTATAAATATTTACATTGGAAAACAGGCACAAAAACTTTGTTTACTGCACAGAAAAGCACTCAAAATTAAGGATTTTTTTTTAAGTGCATATGTAGCACTTGTTAGCTGAAAATCTGTTCTTGAAGCGACAAATCCTGGGTTTAGTTCCAGTCAGACAGTTTGATTCTCCTGAAGTGAACTCAAGGACTCCACATCTTTGCTAGCAGCAAAAGCAAGCTCTCATGGTCCATTCCCAGTGGTGGCCAAGTAAATGCACTAAAGGCTCTCAGTACATATATTAAGTCAAAATGTGACTGCACAGCTCCAGCTTCACCCAGTCTCATTCTTTGGTTTACACTACGTTCACATCACAGTTCTTCAGAGCAGACCAAAAGATCTTCATTGGCTGGACCGTACCCTTTCTGATATTTTCATGAGGTGCTTATGCAGAAAATAATGGTCCAGAACATAAAAGGAGCCAGAGCCAGCAGACACTTCCCAGCTTGCATATTTTCCATGTGCATTGCACGGCCTGGCTGCTGGAGCCAACTTCTGGGGTAAACATAGCTCCTCAGGGTCCTGTTCCTTCTGCTTTGTGCCACGAGTTCTCCCTCAGGCCAGGGCATTTTGGGTGAAGTTCCCTCCCTTCCTTTGCTGCAGGGCAGGAGGAAAAAGCCTGAGGACCCAGCTTCTGATTCCAGATTTGTAATGGAGCTGGAGATCAATCAGTGGGATGGCAGGAAATGGGCACCACCCCAATGACTGAGTCAAGAATAAATTCTCCCTGATGTCTGTGGGCTCTGTTGGCTTCTCTCCCTTTTTCTCAGTCTGTTGGTGAGATACAGAGCTTTGTAAATTTGTGTTGGGATTTTTTTTTCCAGTATCCTCAAGGAGAAGAGACTGGGCAGCAGATATAGTCAGCCTGCCATCCATCAACCAACTGAGGGAGACTAAGGATTAGTGATCAACCCACAGATGGACAATCGTTCCTTGAACCATCAACATTTTCCATCTTTTGTGCAGCAAGATGCTTTGGCAGATCCCAGCTTTACCTCCCCAAGCAAAGGGCATGGGTGCATGCTAAAGGGGTTGAAGCAGCCTGTCCTGGGGAGACAGGGATGTGCCTACAGTCACAACCAGGGTGACCTGGACAATGCTCTGGAGAATGAGCTGAATCAAGAAATTAGGCTTTAATACATACAAAATTAATGGAGAGGGGAATATTTGTTAACCCTTCATTCCTGACAACACAGTGCTTTTTAATGGATGGGTCTCCCCTGAACACAGTTCCCAGGAAACAGCCAAATGAACTCAGTCCTCGGAAAGAGAGGGGAGAACACTGATGAACATCTGATCTCACATAGGGACTGGCTAAAGAAATTAAACTTTTTTCCAAAGGAGAAAACAATGAACTGTAAAGAACATAAAATAAGGTGCAGATGATCAAATCTGGAATATTTCACATTATATGTAAGGAGACAAGGTTTGCTGAAGGATTTAAAGTTTCCTCAGTACCCTGTCCTACCTACTTACTTTCTCTATTTCCTTTGGATTTCATAATCTTGATAGTTTCCTATTTTGGATGCAAAGAAAGAAGTAATAGTCACTTAGGGAAAATTGTATCAAACATAGGAGAGGATTTTTTTTCACTTCTGCTGCTTAATAACTTTAGGAATGTGGGCAAAACTATTTCTTTCTCTACTTCTGTTACATCAGTGACACACGTAGATTTCAGAGCTCCATTCACCCCATTCCACAGCATCTTTTTAAACTGCATGAACTTAAGGCAAGCTTTATTTGGAGACACCCCCAAAACAGTGTTGTATACTGACTGACATGGGATTAGGTCATTAGGTCTTTGAAAAGCTCTTGAGACCCTCAAGCCAGAATAATACCGCGAATCTGAGGCATCGCCAGTCAGTTACCCTTCCTAACCCTGCTGCCAGTGTGGGATTTGGCAGACTTGTTCAGAGAAAACCTTTGAGCATCCAAAAGCAGCATGCAGGAAGGAAAGGAACAGCAGGAACCCATACAAAGGTAGCAAAAAAGAAAAAGAAGCTGATGTTTCTTAAAGACAGCCGAAAAGCCTGTCTTCAGAGGGTATCCCAGAGAAAGGCACTCAAGGAGGCACTGAACAGCACAGGAGCAAGACACAGACTGCCTCCTTTCTGTCAGAGGCAGCAGGGCAGAACTGGAAGGAAAGGGAGTCTGTCACAGCATGCTTGGAAGTTAAACCCACAGGATTAATTCCCACCCACGTAAGAAACAACTCCCCCTCTCTCCTTGCATCATTCTGTGAGGAGTTTTTCTATCCGAAATACATACTAATCCTCAATATTGCTAGTCAAAGGATGGTCTTAGAGTAGAGAAAGAGCTCAAATTAAACTCGGCTCCCAGCCTAAACCAAACCTTGGTGCAGAGGGACTGCATCCACTGGATGCCACTGCTCAGCCTAACTCCTGGGGACCACCCCAGCCCCCCGTAATCCCCTCAGAGCAAACTCAGATCTTTATCCCTGTCCCACCTGTCTGTGGCCCACCAGCACCCATTGACCACCTCAAATGATCCTCACAGATAAAACGGGAAGGGCTCTTGGCATTCCCCTCCCCACAGATCTTTAGTAGCAGTGGCAGAGTGGGAGCCACAGGGAAACATTCAGTGTGTGCCTTCAAAGCAAAATGTACAGTTGCTGGGTAATTCACTAACTCTTGGCCTGATTCCTGACAAATGAGACCTGGCCAAGTCCTTCCATGGTGGCAACAAGATGTTAATGAAAGAATTATATCAACAGCTCTCAGGTTGTCTCCTTTATTTATACTAGAATCTGGTAATAGACACAATTACAGTAGATTAACTTTGGCATAGCTTTAGCATGAAAACAACATACCAGGGCCAAATTTTACTCCAATATATCTATTGCCCTGCCTGTGTTTCTATTTATTTTGCTTGGACTGACAAACTTTAATTCAAAGAATGTAATTACAGCATAACTTGCTGCTGAGTTTTTTCAAGACTATATTATTCATTTGAAGGGAAAGTAAGTTTACTTCTCATTGAGTTTAACTATGAAGGTTAATTTTCTTTGAGTTAAAGGAGTTTGGTTTTTGACTTGATTTCTATGCATTTGGGGCAACCAGCACAGCTGTGAAAACATAATTGTTCTTAAAAATTTCGGGATGCTCATCCTCATTTTCAAAATTGCTCACTCTTTTGTGTGCTTTCCTAATTTCAGCTCGCTGAAGCGGCCGCTGATTAGCAACCACAGGTGCAATCCTTCTGGACTGTTCGCTACCTCCAGCTTGAGCATTTCCAACCACATTCTGCATTGCAGAAAATAGCCTAATTAGAGGCAAAAAGCTGATCTGTTAAAATAGCAGAGGGACCAGCTAGAGAAGCAGAGAGAGTTATTTGCCCCATCAGAGTCAAGAGGAAATTTACCCTTACATCAGCAGGGAGAGCGAGCAGGGAGATGCAGAGGATGTGCAGCTCTGTGGACCCACAGTGCTGGGAGTGAAAGATTGGCAGTAACCTGTTATTTATGAGATATTACTATAACTAATAATTGTACAGCAGTGGCATCCCCAGGACCTCACCCCTCTGCAGCCTCAGGACAGGACAGAGGCTTTTCTCTATGAATACACAGGGGTGAATTGATGCCCCTGTGCGGGTGCTGAGGCTTTGGGGGACACGTCAGTGAGGCACAAGGCAGTGTCCAGAGCTGTGGCTGTAATGAGCATATAAATCATCTCTAACGACCCCTGAGTCAGCCAGCCTGTGTGGGGGACAGCGAGCTGGCCCATGCTGCCGTGGCTGCTGGAGAAAGGCTTCGGGTTGCAGTGAGCACAAACGGTTCTTTCACACGTCTCAGCAGATGTTACTCATTTTCTCCTCATCTGACTTTAAGATTTGGCTCCATTCTTTCCCTGTTCCCAAAGCCCATCAGTTGTCCTAGAAACCTCTCCTGGCTCGTCCATGGGCAATGGGCTATCCCAGCGTTCGTCAGGGGCCGGCCCATCTGCAGGCATACCACTCCTCCAAGTTCTCATCCGGATTGCTTCTGTCTTCCCCACAGCACCGAGCCTCATCCACTGGCCATTTCCGCTGCTCCACTGCGCACGGTGTTATTCATCAAGGTGCTTGTCCTCCTGCACAGCCATAAGCTCTCCAAAATACTTAAGGACATTTGCAAAATTTGGATGAAGGATAGGAATAGTGAGCAGGACCAGATGTTCACTGGGAAAGACTAACACTGCACCTCCACAGCACAGTGTGCAAGGCTCACCCCTGGACCACGGGAGGATGAAGAGCAGCCAGCAGGGACAGTGCAGCTGGTTCTGGGATGGAGATGCACAAGGGCATCATCTGCACAGCCCTGACAGCCACACATCTTTGGCTGAACAGTCATCCAGGTGAGTAGGAGTCTGTAATTCACAATTCACTTTCCCACAAACTATCTTTTAATTTCTTCTAAGGATCCCAGAAAAAAACACAAAAAAGCCTCAATAGATGCTTCAATCTTTTTGCCATGTTGATAGCTTAAGCTGTATGGCACTTTGTAAAGGGAAAAGATAATATGAGCAAATTCTTAGAAATGGATTGCTGACAATGCATGTGTGTGTGGTTTAGCTCAAATCTATATACCAGTTGTGCCCCATATGACATAGGAGTCGTTAACCAATCTATAACTCAAGAAAAATAACATTCCCTATGGATTTTGCTTGTTATATTAAGCACACAGATCACCCAAAGTCACCTGTCACCACCAGCAGGAATTGGCTTAAAATAAATCATCAGTTGCCTGCCTCGGTACTTGGACCCCCCCATGCTCCTCATCAGCAAAACGAGGGGACCTTCCCAGCCTGCAGCATCCCAAGCACATTCTCAGCAATCCACAATTTCACAAGAAATCCTGAGATGAAAATAAACTCCACAGTAGTGTGCGTTCATGGGAAATACATTTAAATGTTAACACGGAAGGAGGAAACCGTCCATACAAAGTAAATGTTTTACTCCAGCTCTAAGTTCTCCAGACATGAGCTGAGAAAAGCCCTGGGATCCAAAGTAGTGAAATAAAATCAACCAGAACCACAGTTAATCAATATGTAACTCAAGTTTGCAGCAGAACTTTCACATGGAGGAAGACACTTACAAAGTCACTTTGTTATTGCTACACACTTGTATGAATGAGAAAAATACAGCTCAAGAATAGCTTCAGGTAATCAAACCCCAGCTGTCAGAACTAAAAGCTGTGTCCAACCAGGGATTTTTTTTCTCTGGGAAGAGATTTGTGGTGATCAACACCAGAAATGTGCCCACCAATTACTGGATTTATGAGCATGCCTCCACACCATCAGAAACCCCACAGTCACCAGTGAGGGACAGCACATCCCGCTTTCCCCCATGCCATATTTTAACAAGGAAAACACTCAGCAATACCTTGTGTCTGTCATTTAAAGAAAAGTTGTGAATATTTCACAAGCAGGGTAATAGATGTTGGCCATACTCCAACCCAGAAATTAGGAATGCATGGAAGGTGAGCAGAGCCACATACAAGTTCAGAAATTTACCATACAACTGCTTTGCTCCAAAATCACCAGTTTTCCGTGACAAGCCTCAGATCTGCTGCTGCCTACAGAAACTCAAACAATTATAGAATCATTAAGGTTGGAAAAGACCTCCAAGATAATTAAATCCAACCTTTGACTGAATACCCCCATGCCCACTAAACCATACTGAAAAGTGCCACACTTACTCATTTTTAGAACACTTCCAGGGATGGTGATTTCACCACTTCCCTGGGCAGCCTCTTCCAGTGTTTAACCACTCTTTCAGTGAAGAAACTTTCCCTAATATCCAACCTGAACCTCCCCTGGTGCAACTTGAGGCCATTTCCCCTTGTCCTGTCTCTGGCTTCTTAGAAAAGACCAATTCCCACCTGGCCACAACCTCCTTTCCGGCAGTTCTGGAGCGCAATCGTGTCTCCCATGAGCCTTCCTCTTCTCAAGACTAAACAACCCCATCTCCCTCAGCCACTTCCCACAAGGCTTGTGCTCCAGACCCTTCATCACTTGATCATATCCCATCACGTTACCGCACCAAGGCACATTTTTCTGCGGATGCACTTCCTGCCATCCCTGCGGATGCGGCACAGGCAGCTGCAGCCCCAGCGCAGGGAAACGCTGCCGGCGCACTCGGTCTCCAAACAAGATGAATTAAAAGGGAAAGATTTCCCCAAACAGAGGCTGGGGGGAACCATCAGAAACAAATTAAAATCAAAACAACTTTTCAGCAGGAAACAATGGAACAGATGGAATAATATTTATCACTGGAAACTGCTAAACGTGCCAATTAATTTTGAAGGGGCTTAAGTGGATTAAGCACTTTTTTACTGGAAAAAAATAAGAAGTCATGAATCACAGCAATACCTTCAGCATTGTCAATGTATTTCTCTGGAAGCCTGTTCAGTAATCAAAGGAAAAAACGAATCTGAGAAGTCTCAAATTGGACAATAATGTTTCTGTTGCATAAATAGTACCAATGTCCCCATTACCACGCCTAGAAATATTAGGGGGAGGCAAAAATCAAACCATTGTTTCCACACGTCAAGTTGGTCATTTTTGTCTGAACCAGAAAAGCATTTGACTGGGGCCAGTATTAGCCATGTAAGTATTTTGTGATGCTCAAAGCACAGAAAGATTTTTGAGTTCATTTGTATGTAGAAAGTTGTACAGATGATTAAATGCTTAGACAGACCAGTGTGTAATCCAACCCTGTTACCACACAGAGGTAGCATTATTAAAAGTAGGAAATTAGTGTGCATCTTTATTTATTTATTTTAACACAAGAACACGGAAGTCCTTTCCCACAAAAATGTGTAATGTTTTAAAAATATTCATCCTACTCTAGGACATGGAGCAAAACGTGAATAAAAATACGTAATAATCCAATTCAATTTTAGGAGCACTTAGGGTGAGGGTGTTTTAGTATTTTTTACGTGCTTGCTTAGAAGACTTTTATCCACATTGCTTCCTGCCAGAAAGAGAATTGAGAAGTGCCTTTCCGGTAAGGCTAGGAAATCAATTTAATTTTTCCAAAAGGAAATTAAAAATACTTCACAGCACTGAAATTTGCCCATTGCAAATATTGATTTTGCAAAGGGACATTCTCCTTCACAAAACTATCCAGAAACATTCTGCTCAGCTCCACTTATCATCATTGCCTTCCCTTCCTTTCACATTTTATATAACACTTCGTGTTTTCTTACGCAAAATTGTCATATTCCTCCCAAAATAGTGCTATGTTCAGAGAGGTTATAAGGAGTTTCTAATAAAATTGTGGTTATTTAAAGAGTACAAGATAAATATGACACACACTCTTTCACAAATAGAAAGCAGCTGGAAGAAAACTAACAGTGTCAGGGTTATGTGTAAACTCCATTTTCCTATCAAACATTATGGAAACAGAAAAAGAACTGAGAAAAAGTCGCTGTTTGCTTAAACTTAGACTTATTGCTGCTGATTCTGGATATGGCTCATACAAGAGACAAATTGCTTCACGTTTCCAGGCTTTGCTATTCTGATCTCAGCAAGAAAAGTTTCTGATTTCTTCCTTAGTAGTTTGAATGTGTTTTCCTTGGCAGATCCATTGCAATTGTGAAAGTATTTTGTCCCTAAATGTGAGCAGGTTTTCTTTTCTACTAAGTGACCCAAACCCCTGTGATTTTGACCCGTTTATACATACCGAATAGTTGCTCAGTGGGAACTTTGGCTCCATGAGGGACCTAAGATGAGACTTTTCACACAAGAGCATGGTGGTAGTTGAGCTATCTCTGCACAGTCCTTAAACAGGAAATGAGGGGGGACACCTCCAAAAACTGACCCATTCTAAACAAGTTGTTTGGGAGGGAAGGAGGGAAACAGGACAAAAGTTCACTCTTATCTTGTTCATTCCCACCTGAGGACAGCCCTAAGTTCCAAACATTGCCATCATGCATCAGCCACAGGAGCCATCCTTGTGGAAAGGGTTAAAAAAACCCCTCAAGTAATGAGACACGAGCTGCCTCAGGGCACTTCAGCTGTTGAAGTGCAGGTGTCACTTATGGAAACCTCACAAAATACAATCTTTTTCCTACCACCAATACTGAAGCCCACAAGGAATTACTCTCACACTTACAACCAGATGCTGCAATCAACCACACTTGGAGAATAGGGGGAAGGATCCAACTCACCTCACAGTTTGGCTTTCCTCAGGCCGAGGACACTGGAGCCACTTCGCACTCTGGGTGACACTGGCCATGCTGGAGCAGCACCAAGGATGCCAAAGGAGCTGCCCACCTGTCTCCTGCAGAAAGAGGGAGCCCGCTGAGCCAGTTTGCTCTTATGGACTCGACCAGCAGCCAAACCCATTTAGTCCTACCCCTTCCTTGCTTATTAAATATTTGACTATTAACTCTCAATACCTTGACTATTAAGACTCTTTTTAACTTTAAACATAGCTCATGTTCAGGAAGCTCTGGCAGCATGGGACATTGCTCATCACCTGCTTTTTCTGGGTGATGCCCTGTTTCCTCTGCCCTCTTTCAAGCGGTGGGTGAGGCTACAACATGTATTTAAACCCCAGGGGTTTAAGTGCTGTTCAAGGGCTGTATCACTGGGTATGACCCCACTGAGCAATCCATCCTTTTACCCTCTCCCTGGGCATCAGGCACAGCAGAGCACAGTGCTGACCTGGGAAGGGAGAGGAGTGGCAGGTAGAACATGGTTCAACAGTGTCCCCAGCATCTAGACATCCCTCACTAGGCACTTTCTGGAGCTTTAATTGGGACTAACATCGCTGATAACCAATAACCCCATTTTCACAGGTCAGTACACCTCCATTTCCAGCCTATTTATACCCCTGTGCCCGTGACTTCTCTCAGTTATTTATGCACCAGGTACAAAACTGAAACAAATCTTTTCATTTAAAGCAAGCTTGATATTGTGTGCCCCATGCCCCTGTATTACAAAAGGCAATTCTGTACTCCTCCTGTACTGCTCCTGGCTCAGCCCGCTTCCTCCCAGGTGATTTGGGAAGGGTGCAGCATCTCAAGCACAGGAGCCCAGCCATTAAACCTTTGGACCTGCTCACAGATGTCCAGAGGAGCAACCCCGTGTGTAATGTTCAAACACGCCAGAAAAACATCTTGTTTTTCTATATCAGTATCTCCTCACTGGATAAAGTATAAGACAGCAGATCTCACAGGAATGAAGGAATTGCTCTGGTTGAAAAGGGTAATAATATCCTTCACCATAAGCAAAGATTCAAGCTGACATTTTTGCAAAGGCAATAAGACATGAGCTGTTTCCAGCCCACATTTCTTAACCCAAACACACAGAAAGGAGCATGGTGAGGAGGAGGGGGAGAGGCTGAAGATGCCCTTCACCCTCTTCTGCCATGTGGTGCCCACAAGATGGGTGCTTGTGGGGGCCAGTGGGACCATAATACAAGGGATAGAAATCCTCTCCAGGTTAGAGTGAACTAAAAAGACCTTTCCTAGGATGCTGTTTCATTATGCAAAATGTATCCCAGTTCTGCTTCCCCAGCTGGCCTCCCCACTCCTTTACACCTTATCTGTTCCTTCCCTAGAAAATTCTCCCTTCCCCACTCTCCCCCTGGACCTTGTTCCCTCCTGCTCCCTCGGATTTTCCCATTGGCTCCCGTACCCCAGTCCCGCCTATGGACTGCCCCTGTCCCTGATGCTCTCCCCTCCCCACTCTATATAGGCTGGAACTCTCCATCTCCCGAGGTCTTTGGTCCTGGTATCGTTCACGTGTGATGCTGGAATGAACCTCTGCCATGGAATTCCACACAAAGACCCTTCCTGCCTCCTTGCTGTCGGCTTCTCGAAGAAGCTCTCCGGTGTGTGTGTGTGTGTGTGTGTGTGAATGCAGTGGCTGCTCAGCAACCTCCTGCTAGAGTCGGTTTTGGGAGGTCATAGCACCCCACCAGAACACCCCCCGCATACCGACAGGTGCTCACAGTCCTTTGCTCACATCATTCCCTGTTTTAAAGAAGGACAAATCCACCACAGAAGCCATGAGTACATGGAGAGAAACAAAGCAACATGACACTCGTTTGGCTCAGTCCCTGGAGAGGCCATGTTTTACTAAATTAATAATCTAGTTAGATCTGTTCAGCTTCAGCTTCTTAAGAAATTAATCCAGACAAGCCCAGAAGTACTAATAACATTTCAGTCTGGGCTTGAAGAGAGATTAGAGAACATTTATTTTGCTTCCAGTATTTTGTGATTGCTGCTAACCTTTCCTTGCACAAGCATCTAAATGAAGAAATATGAACAAAATGACTAAGTAGTCGGGCTTATGTTGAATTAAACTCCACTGAGGAAAAAAACCCAAGGCAACCACAGTAAAACTGAACCACTTAACATTCAACAGAATAAATATACAGGAACATGCTTGGCCGTGCATGTAGAAAATTGGAGATTTATAGGTCCATATTTCAAAACTACTGCAATGAACTCCTTCATCTGCCACTTAAATCTTAGCTCCCGGCTCACCTACAACTCACAGAAAATTGTCAGACTTGAATTTTCCTGCTTTCATTGTTTTGGAGGGGGTTTTTTGATGCCTCAGCGTGAGCATGTTGACCCGGGTCATGGAAAACCCCCCTAACCTGGATTTTTTTAACCATACAAAAAACTCAACTTTCTCATAAAATCCTACTTTTGTCCTGAAATTCATCAAAAATAAATCAAGGCAAAGGAAAGTGGGAAGGCTCAGAAGTGCAGATCTGTAATTCAGGTCGCTCTGACTGCTCTGCCCATGCCCAGGCTCAGGGAGAGGGCAGAGTGGTTTGTTACCCACAGGACAATATGGGAATGAGGGTGGTTGCACAGGAAACATCTCAAGGTGAGAACAGCAAGTGGTACTGGCTGGAGAATAAACCTTACTCAGGTTCACGGCAGGGAGAACTGGGGCGAGGTGTGTTTGCTTTAAGCATCACTGCAAAAATAGATTGTTTAGAAACTGCCTGAGTGCCACAGCCCAAGCCCAGGAAATCAATACCAGGAACCAGCAAATCCACCATTATCTACTGTTTGGTCTTGCTCAGATTTATGGGCTGATCATGCAAGCAGGTATAAAGCTGTAATGAGATTATATGTGAAAGATAAGCAGGGTTTAGTCTCTAAGGAAGCACAGGGCAGCCCAGGGAAAGGCTCTGGTGATTAATGACCGGGAGGCACGGCAGGGGCTCACACAGCACTTGGCAGTGGGACAAAATGCAAAAGCTGGATGAGGTTGTGTTAGAGACACGAAAACAGAGGTGTGGGGCCAGTTTCACTCACCCTACAATAGAGTGAGATAAATCATGACTGTCAGCACCCACTGAGCCCTGGGGCTCTCATCTCTCTGTTGACCCTCAATAGGTTTTGCCTTGGCTGGTGCCTCCTCACAGACCTGCACAGAGGAGCTGCAGCTACTGCATTTCATAGGGACAAACCCACAGTGTGGGTAACTCCTGCATGCCAAAGGACCAAAAGGTTTACTGAGGCTATTACACTGATTATGCAAATTTCACCCTGTTTAAATTTTGAATTGTTTAAACAATTTCAAAACCTTAAAAATCCATAATGGGATTTTTTTAAAGGAAACAATTGTGTGATTTTGTCCCCACAAACTCATAGTACAGGATTCAGGAGCACTTCCCAGCCCTGATATAAACATTTCACCTTTGCTTCCTTGTCCCTACATACCTTGTTTTCCAATGGGAAAGAAATCTAGACATGAGCTTTGGAACAGAACTGCAATACCTATATATATATACATATATATATATATATGAAGCCCTGTTTAATCATACGTTCATTGAATCATTTAGGTTAGAAAAGCCCTCTAAGACCACTGAGTCCAACCCTTAACCCAGCCAACCCCCCCACTAAGCCATGTCCCCAGGTGCTACATCTGCATGTTTCTTAAATCCCTCAAGGGATGATGACTCCACCACTGCTCTGGGCATCCTGTTCCAACCATTTTGGTGAAGAAATTTTTCCTAATAGTCAATCTGAATGTTGTTACTATAATCCAAATAATCTAATAATATTAATATTAGAATATTGTGAGCCTATGTCTTGGAAAACAAGTGCTTACTTGTACAAGGAAGGTTCATGTTAATTCTGATTGAATTATATTGAATATTTATATGCATAATAGGTTACAACCTTTGAAGTCCTTAACACTCCACCTATTTTTGGAAGTTAATTGGCACTACTAATTTACCGGCAGAGAGAGCAAGACAAGTGAGCAGCACACATTTTTCACACTGAGCCACAACCTGGGAATGGAAAGCTGCAGCCCCAGGTTGTGCTCCAGGCTGGGTTTTTCCCCAGGCTCTGTGCTGCCAGCCCAGCAATTGTGTGGGCTGGAAACAGCCCCAGGTGCTTCAAGAACCTGGCAGTGACATGGTGGAGACAAGCAAAGAGAGATAAGATGGACAACACCCTGGGAATAGAAGAAGAAAATTCTTCTGTAGGGGCAGGAAAGCACAAATACATGCAGAAGAATAGCTTAGGGCTGTTTCTAGTGCCTGCATCCCACATCTCTCTAAAGGAAAGCTCCCGGCAGGGCCACAGGCTCTACTTCAAACTCCTGTGGAGGTGAATAGCCATGTGCACAACACAGCCAGAATCAGACCTTTGCATCTCCAACATGTCACAGAAAAAATCAGACACAGGTGCCCAGTGCTGTCGCCTGCAACCCATCAGGTGTAAGCCCTCTGTCAAGTCAAGCTGGAAATAGCTATAAAGTTGAAATATTTATAATGGGAGCAGAAAGAGACAGTGCAATCCCATAACCTCATTTCTGTATGCACACGGCAAGAACTGCTCACATTATCAGGTTACTAAAATGTTGCCTCAATGCAGGATGCCTTCATCATGCCTCAAATAATTGCACATTTGATCTGCTCCAGAGAGGCAAAATTTATGGAGGTATTTAACATTGCTGACATCTGTCTTACTATATTATATAGTGTTTTTTAATAAATCAGGTTCTTCACTCTAAGACACAAGTCTTAACATGAGAAACAAAGAGCTGAGGAAAGACATCCACGTGGACTCCAGCTGAGCATTTATCAAGCCCACAGGGTCCTGGGCAACAATAGCCAGAGCTATCAGCAACCTACCCATTGTCATAAACAATGTTTTGACAAAAATGAATACAGAAGGGGATTTGTCAAGTTAGTTTTCCTTCATAGGGTCAAAGGCAAGGGTGATTTATAGTGTGCGTCTTGAATGAATTAGGGAAAGACACAAGATTTGGCCAGTGAGTTTGTTAAAGATATGCACTGAAAAGAACCAGAATATTCTGTAGCAGAGTTTCAGCTGGAGTGACACTGACTTATATGTGCTGAAGATCTGATACGTGGTTTATGCTGTTCAAGACATTCCCCAAACAATGAGCAATACCCTGTCAATCCCATCAACCCCACATCCAGAAAATTCCACCATGAAAATCAGGGAGGGGAAATTGCTATTTCTACTTCTCCTTTTTTTTTGCTTAGTTGGCTTCTGTCAGCTTTCAAGCAAGCTGGGTGAATCATGGTGACACGAGAGAGGTGACTATTGATATCTAAACAAGAAATTGGTTTTATTGCATCTCTTTTTTTAGCCCTGATAAGGAGCAGTACCAAGTGATCTTTGCATGTCCAGGGAAGGGCAACAGACTGGGGCAGGGTCTGGAGCACAAGTCTGATGAGGAGCAGCTAAGGGAGCTGGGGTGGCTCAGCCTGGAGAAAAAGGGGACTCAGGAAGGACCTTTTTACTCTCTACAGCTCCCTGACAGGAGGCTGTAGCTGGCAGGGGATCAGTCTCTTCTCCCAGGTAACAAGTGGCAGAACAAGAGGAAACAGCCACAAGTTGTGCCAGGGGAGGTTTAGGTTGAATGCTAGGAAAAATTTCTTCACCGAAATGGTTATCAAGCCCTGGCACAGGGTGGCCAGGAAAACGGTGGAGTGACCATCCCTGAAGGGATTTAAATTCTGTGTAGGTGCATCACTTGGGGACATGGTTTAGTGTTGGCTTTGGCAGTTCTGGGGTAATGTAGGACTCAATGATCTTAGAGGGCTTTTCCAACATAAATGATTTTATGGTTCCATGATTCTAACAATTCAAAGCAAGAGCTGAGCCTGTCAGGAGGCCAGGAGAGCACCTGAGGATCCTTTTGAAGAACAAACACACTAAAACAGGTGTCTGCCCTGTGTGGACTTGAGGAGTTGGGGTCCCTGGGCTGGTGCAGAGGTAGGATCTCCCCACTGTGGTCTGGGCATGCAGGAGCAGACCCAACTGCTGCCTCAGTCATTAGGATTATTATAATTTGCACCACAGTTGTCATTTTGCTTCTCTTTCCAGTCCAACTTTTCTCCATAAGTGTAAACCCAGCTGCCTCACCCTGGAAGTTGTCTCCTAGCAGCAAAAAACAGAAGCTAAAGAATGTTAAAGGGCAACTTGTTTTATCATGCTTTAGCTCTGGATGGATTTGTGCAGACAGAAGCACAAATTACACCTTAAAACAGTGGTGGTTGGCATCAAGAAAGAAATTACTGCACCTTTTTCCCCATCTAGTCTCATCAGCCAGATTCTCTGCAACTCCAAGTGTTACATCCAACCAAATTACACATGAGGCCAGGGATGAAGTACAGGGCTGTAATGGAAATCCCTGCTGTGTGTTATGGTCAGTGGACAGAGGTCAGCCCAGAGGGGATGAAAGTTAATATAACAGGCTTTAAAAGTGACATGGGTGTGCTACATCCGTGAATGGCTGGTGCTTCTGCATCCAGAGTTTACAAAAGAAACAAAAGAAAAAATTCCGAGAAACACCCTGAAACTTCAAACACCCTCGAACATAATTACGGGGTTGAACGGAAGAGGAAGGAGATGGTCCCTTAGCTTTAACTGGACCATTTTAAGAGTGTTTTTTTAAGAAAAACAAGGCCACCCTGTCCTACACATTAAAGTCAAATTAATAATAACATTCTTATCTGATATAACCCTCCTGACCAACTAGTGCAATCATGGTTACAAGATCAGGCCAGTGTTGTGGGAAAGGCAAACCTGTCCTGAATTTTTCCTTCCTGCATCCAGCCTCACCCAATAGCTTATTTGGAGCAATTTACGTGCTAAAGAAATTAATACATTGGGTACAACGTGGGTTTGTTTGGGTACAAGCACGTCTAAAGGCTGCGTGGGCTGCTTCTCATACTTAGAAACTTTATTTGTTCTTCAAGAGCATTAAAGAATTCAATTTTCACTTCCGGACAGCATTTCCCAGGCGACTTTCTTCCGCTGCCCCACTCCGGTGAGGAACATCAAGAACCACTGCAGACCTTTGAAGAACCGGCCAATAATTTCAACATCTCCTTGGCAAAAACAGACCCTGCAAGGCAGCCGTCCCACCTGACAGCTCTGGAGCGGAGGGGTGGGCTGTGCAGGGAGCAGGGGCACAGCTGCATTCACAGCAGAACAGCCTTTCCCAAGCCAGGCACTAAATGCAATTAGAAAGTACAGAAAATCTCAAGTATAAGATATCAAAACAAAACATGTTCAAAGTCTGGAAGCCGAGCGTGGGGCAAGGCTGGGATTGTTTGGAGCTGGCCTCCTTTCTGCTGGCACCCACTGCTTGCAGACACAGAGAGCAGTGCAGTTTAAAAGCTTTTTTTGTGTTGTTCTCTGTATCTGTGGGGAGTTTCAGTTTTGGAGTTCAACTGTCTGTTGTTAAAGCCAAGGTATTCTTACTGCTAAAATGTGGCTCCTTTGTCATCAAAGTGCTGTATCTATGGGAAGTTTACTATGCCAAGGGGAAGAGACACTGCCTGGCATAGCCAAAGTCATTGCTGGGGGAAAGAAAAACCCATTCAGACACCTGGAAGGGAAACAATGCCTAATCTAGCTGATATCACCAACAAACATATGCAAAGTACCAGAGATACAAATGCTAATGAAGAATTTATGAAGGTAAAGATGTTAATTAGAGAGACATCAGTTTCAAGAAACTCTGAGAGTAGCACAAGGACAAATCATTCATCTTGGCCTCTGGCAGCACTCGCCTGCTACCAGCCGGCTGGTTGGGACATCAGATCAAGGGCTTGTACATCAGGGAAGGAGCAAAACTGGAGTGTTTGTGCACTCCCAAAGGAGGTGGCTTTGGCAGCAGTGTGTGGCTGCAAAAAGCTTGAATCTTTGCTCATCAAAGGCCAGTGCTGGCTGGAGTTGATCACCAGCCACTGACTACTGGTGCCCAAAGGACCTGTTTACCCAAGAACACAGAAAGTACCTTTTCAGCCCCCAGTGCAAGAGTTTTCCCACTGATTTCCAGCTGGGCAGAGGCTTGATGGTTGCAGAAGAAGACAGGGAGTGTATGACCCACACACAACTCAGCAATGACCTGGAGCTATGGAGTGGGCACAGTGAAATGCTTTAAAAGAAGAAGAAACAAAATCACAGCCCTAGGGAAATATGAGAACCAGAGTTACTGCTGGAATGACAACTCATAGAAAGTACTTCTTTCTCTGAGGGCAAGTCACTTGGGACACAAAGTGCCAAAGCCCACAGTTAACCTGAAGTCCCAGAAAGGATCTGCTTTAAGGCAAGAGGGCTGTGACTCCAGAAGTACCACTGAAATGTTGGAAGGGAAGGACAAAGATCCTTTTCTCTGTCCTGGTTCTGAACATCTGCCACACTGCTCCATGAACAGCCTGGAGAGGGAGGTGTGTGCAGCTCAGCCTCCCTGGGATGCTGAGAGCGATCCCCTGGTGTAGCTGCTCCGATGTCCCTGGACTTACAGCTCCAATAACCCAGCCCTCGAGCCCTGCAGGGAGCCACGCTCTGGCAGATGCCACAGCTCTGTGTGGTTTCTGAGAGCACGAGGGGAGGGGACATCCAGCAGTGTCCCACCACTTGTACCTGAAATGGATTGTTTCCTTTTGAATCCCTGCAGGGGACCAGCCTCCATCACGGGTTTCATCTTTGCAGTCATGAGTTATCCAAATCTGTTAAAAAAATAAGAGAATATTTGATCCCCTGAAGGGCAAATTTCCCAATTCAACATATGAAATAAGTTGTAAAGCAGCAATTCCTTTGATTTCTCATTTCCTTTTATTTTTTCCATTGATCTCATCACATTCTCTCATTGTCTCATCTTATAGAGCAAGGCAAGAGGACAGCTAATCTGTTTTCCCTCTGCTCTTCTTAATGTCTTCTTGATTGAAATTCATGTTAACTCTTAGGCACCCCTGTCTCTGAGAGTATCCATAAAGCCACATCCACTTCTAGAAAATTCTGCTGCTCTGAGACTTCTCTTTCAAGCTACTGAGCTCTGGGGAGCTCTCAGGAATGGGACAGATACTTGCATAATCTTTAGCAGGCATCAAAAGAAATTCTGGCTGCTGAGTTTCTCCAAAATTTTCCTGGGGACAGAGCATTGCTCTGACACAGGGGATGAAGAAGGACAGAGGGGGACTTCACACCCATTTTCTCCTTCCAAAGATGAGCTGCTAGCACAAAGCCAGCCCTACCCACAATAGGAACAACCTTGGGTGCTGATCCTCTCCTGCAGCACTAGGGCTCCAGAGCACCACTTCTGCCTCCAAATCACTTTAGCAACAACTGCCTGCCTTTTCAGAAACAGCCAACTGCCAGGAGAGGCTGCCAAAGGCCTTTGGAAGGAATCACAAGCCGGACATATTTTTGTCCTCAAGAGTGAAAGCGGCAAAGCCCTGGATTTGGGGAAGACACCTAAGGGCAGCCTGCAAAGAGCAGGGGCTGCACCACCAGTTTGCCAGTCCCCTGTCCCAGCCCCATGCCGTCATTGTCCTTGGCATTTATAGACTTTATCAGCCGTGTCTTGCTCTCTAGCTGGTTGCTTCTTCACCACATCAGTTCTGCAATGTGCCATCTTCGTGTCATTTTTTTTGGATTGTTAATAAAAAAAACAAAAAGTTCACTTCTGCCTACTCAGGGGTAGATCAGGCAGCAAAGCACAGCATGAATTTTCTGTGCTTTAGGTATTCTTGATGCAGGCACTGTCAGCATGGCCAAGCAGGGAGGGGTTACCAGCATGTAATAAGGAGGGGGATGCGGCACAGTGGTCCCTGCTGTTCCCTTGCTGGTCTCTCCCTGTGATGATCTGCAAGCCTGGCCAAACCACGCTGCTCCTAGGGAGTGATGAACTCCAGAATATTTGCTGGCAAAGTGGGCTGTGAAGTGCTTGGCCCAGCTCTTTTGCAGCCCACCCAGACCACACATGAAGAGATGCGTGGCAAGGATGCATCACACTTGAGCACGTAGCCAGGTGAAAAACTTGAGAAAAGTGGGCAAATCCAGCCTGAGAAGGGTTCAGAGCAATGAGGCACCCCACCAAGTCCTTACTGGTTATACCATTGCCAGGAGAAGTGCACAGCTTGGCTGTAGCAGTAGGATGTCTGTTGGTTTGCTTGCAGAAATGCTGGTTGGTTTATTTGCAGAATGAACTGATTTTCTTAGGAACACTGTGCATAACAACTACCTCCCTCTTCCCACTCCCCAAGTGCTATGGTAATTAAGCTTTTATCTGAGTAGATAAAATAATTAACATATTTATTACTCGGAAGAAAAAGATCTTTTTTTGATTGATTGCAGCCTACTAATGTTCCATCAAATATTCAAAGTCTGCATTGTTAAGCCATTCATTTTATTTATTTTTGAAGACACTACATATGTTTTCTATCCCAAGGGGAGGAAAAAAATCAGCGTATGAAAAATTCCCGTCATTACTAACACACAGCTCAGCAGAAAACGAACAGAGATAGGGAGCACCCTTCCTGTCTGCAGGAGAGTGGGCTTCATTAAGCTTGCAAGGGATTTTTGCACATTACAGAAAGCACTGTAATGAGAAGGTGGGAGAAGCCCTGCAGAGCCTCATGGGTGCCTACAGATGCTGTGGCTTTGTGCCCAAGCCAGGCTCAGTGTGTTGCAGTGCTTGGTCCTGGCACTCCCATCCTTGCAGGCACCCACCTCTGATGGCATCTCTTTTTAAGCTGCATGTCACCACGGGAGATGCTGTGAGATGATTTCCCTCCATACCTAATCACTGTATGATGACCATTTTTATCTAATGGCTTTAATTCTCGGTGCTGGGCAATTTTGTTGCTGTGGTTACTCTGTGGGCAAATGTAAACAGCTCCCAGACACTGTGAACAAGCACAGAAACAAACCTCCCAAAGGCTGCCGAGAAGATCTTCCGTTGAGTGCTGTATCCACACACCCACAGACTTTTGGGTGCTGGGTTTTTTTGGAAATATGAAGCCACAAGTCCAAAAAAAAATGCCAGCAGCCACCAGAGAGAATAACCATAGCATGCATCAAGGTAATCATGGTGTCTTCCCAGGGGGGCAGTCACCCCTTCCCAGTCATTTCCTCATGTGTGGGATTCCCAGGGCAGCTCCATGCCTGGATGCCACCCCCTGAGTCATGGAGCAGGACGTAAGGTGCAGCAGAAATGTGGATCCGACACCCTGCATGGCTCTGCCTCTGCGATTTTGTACGTATCAAACACTTTATGTCTTCATCTTTTTGCTTCAAAAGCCTCCAAAAAGACAAGAGAAAAGACCCTCACTCCAGAGCTTTGCAAAAAGCCTTGAAGAGCTGCAAATACATCCCTGCCACCAGCTCTGCTGTCACTACTGCAGTGGCCATCAGCCTCCAGGCACAACAACTCCCACCCAGCGTGCCAGCAGGGCACACAGGCTCTGCTCCTACACTGTAGCTCGTGGTAGATAGCCCCATACACACCAAGCATCGCTGCCCTCTCCCCCACATCTCAGTTTCCTTGTATTAAGGCCCATAAAACCATTGCAACATGGACACTTTAGCAAGTTCCTGTTCACCAGCTCTCCTAAGGGACTCTCATCCCATGGAACCAGTGCTGGAAGTGGATGTGCTGAAGCATGTTCCTGCCATTCCTGGAAATGTTTGAAATTATGCCTGGTTCTAGCAAGCTACAGAAAGGAGAAGTGTCAGGAATGGGTTTTCTCATGCCTGGACATTTGTGGATCTTGCTGTCACAGCTCCCCACCTCAGCAAGCGCTCACCTGGGACTGGATTAGAAACTTTTCAGGTGCTGATCTCGTTTAGTCCTATTGTCTTGCAAAAATAAAACACCTTGCAGTTCAGTTTTCCACATTCCCTGTGCTTTTGAATATGGATGGCTTGGCAGCAGAGCCACTCCTTTTGAGAGCAGTGGCATTAATAGCACAGAGAGAGGCTGCCTGTAATTCCTTACATACAGCAACACCCTCTTCTACTCCTAAAGGCTTTCACTGGAAAAGCTGGCCCCCACAGATGACCCAAAATGACCCCCACACAAACAGAGGCATGATCAGCAAATCAGAATGGCACAATGTGTTTCCATCCTGGGGCAAAAAGGAGGGTTTTCCATCCAGTGGCTGTTGTGTTATCCAGTGCTGTGGTGTTCTAACTGCACACCTGGGCACTAACACCATATCCTCACCCCAGTTCTCTCAGTCTGACATCAAGAATTAAAAAACAAATGGGAAAGGGAGAACACACGAACAAGGACATGACTCATGCCATCCCCATCCTTTTCCCAGCCATCTCTCATCCCATACAACACCATGGAGCCTTCTTAAGGCTTTGGCCAGCACCATCAGGAATGTGAGTCAGATCAAACAAATTGCCTTTCTTACCTTCACATTATTACCTCTACACTATAGCAAGCATTGGGGTGGATGGTAAATAAAGCCACCCAACTCGTCGTGTGATTAAGCACAAAATAAATACCTACAGCCATTCATAGCTGAAATGCCTATTAACAAAATTGTATAAAGTGTAAACTGTGCTTGCACATAAAAACCAATGGTAAGTTGTAACACGCAAGGAAATGAGTCAGTAGGAAATTAAACACAACTTACTATTTTCTCAATGTAAAAAGTCACAGTTGGGATTAATCTTCTTGTGCATATCTAGAGGTGACTCTCAAATCACCTACACCAAGAGCCAGCTCTCCCTTTTGCCATCTTATTGCAGCCCTTTTTAATGATTCATGACGAAGAGCTTCAAAGAGCTCCAAGCCATGACAACAGTCCCAGATCCAACCTCCTCGTTCTCATCTCAGCAAAAAATCCTCCTCGGTGAATAATTTAGATTTAGGAAGAGATCTGCCTTAAAACTATTCCCAAGGGAAGAAGCAGTGTCTAGAATTTAATCTCATTATGGAAATAAAAAGAAAATATCAAAAGAACACAGTGACTGCAACAACAATACAAGCCTTATTTTGCAGAATTCATCCGTTGTGAAACTCCACAGAAGGGAACACAGCTGTTTTCCCTGAAATATGTTTCATGTTTCCAGAGACCAAAGATGAAATCCAATGCTTTGCCTTTCAACTTACAATAGACAAATAAATGCACGAATGACACAACTACTGTTCAGGGCTATTGAGGAAAGAAAAAGGTCATTTAGAGCTAGAGGTGAAAACATAGGCTTGACCACAGACTGCAGCACATCCTCCACTAAGTTCAGCACGGCGGGAGCAGGCTTGCAACAGCCTCCCAAAATCTGAGGCAATTCACCCCTGACTTGGAATCAAGTTTTATATTTCCTTTGTTGCAAGGGCTAAGGGTCCATGCAGAATGGTTACAACACCAAAAAGGCATAAAAAAGGAAGTGCAGCACCCAGAAAAAAAAATGCGCACAACATGCATCACATCTGTGCACCTCCACCTTAACACTGAAGTTTTTAGTGAGCATTTAAGTCTAATTCCTCCCCCAAATTCCTGACATGATATGCAGCGATTTTGTCACGTCACTTCAAATGCTTAATCTTCTCCTTGACGGGCTGATAGGGATATTCTTAGACATTAAACTCAGATGAGCCATTCAGTTTGCCTCAACTGCAATAAGTAGCTTCAGTTTCATGGCCATTTTGCAAAGATTTCTCACCATGACAAGCATCTTCATCTTCCCTCTATGAAACCCTGTGATTTTTGGAAGGACAGTTAATCCAAATCATAGATTGCCCTGTGCTTGAAATAACCAGCATATCCAAAGTCAGCTGAATACTGAAATATTTCTAATGATGGGGATGACTGTAATAGTGTATATCCTGGTCCCTGGGATGCAGATGAGCACCTAAGGGACACTGTGTGCTGGCTTAGGAAGTTGTGTACATTCACAGCAGGAGGAAAAGCCTTGCCTGAGGTGAGGTCAGGGCATGGACTCCACCCAATCTTGTTTGAGCACAAAGACACAAATGTCCTTGCCCTGGCAGATTCAGAAGCTCTTCTGGAGCCCTCTCATTTTCCCACCGTGACTATTTATTTTGGGGGTGTACTGCCCCATTCCAGTAGCTCCCCCTTCAAAGGGCAACGTGCATTTGGAGGTTGTCTCCATGTCTACAAGCTCAAATATTTTGCTCCAGCTCAGCTACATGTTGTGCTCAACAGCATATGCTTTCAGCTTCCAGGTGGCCAAAAATGGTGAGGATTTCACTTCAAATGGTAGTCCCTTTGCTAAAACTCTTCTTTCTTGCTTATTTAAGAGGACACAACCACTCATCCATGCCCTCCATGTTGCAAATCACCCTCCCCGGGTGGCAAATCACCTCTGGTTCCACTGGGTCTCACACTCAGAGACAAAGCCAGGCTTCAGCCTTGGTTTTCTAGAGAGCCTTATGCTGGGGCAGAGACCTGAAAAGATAGGATGAGATTAAATGAGAGCCCTTTCAGCAGCAACAATCCCCTCTAATTAGCCAGACAGAGCAGGTGGCACGCTCTGTGCACAGGTACAGCGATGCTCCCCTGGGGATGCACGGCTCTCTGAGCATGTCCCATCTGCAGAGCCGAGGACAGCAGCAGGGCCCTGGTGACTGTGTCTGCTCTGAAACACTCCTTTTGTGTGGGGCAAAACTCAAGCCCTGATCAATTACTCTGCAACTGGATGGCTTTATGAGGGCTGAAAGGGATGCTCAACTGCTTGCCCTGTGCTCACCTGGCCAGCCCTCCACAGGCTGTGGAGCATCAGGTGCTCACCAAAACACATTTGTGGGGCTTAGCAGATCTTCTGGAGATACCCCAGGCACACCAGTGTATGCTGAGCAACTCAGCATATGATTGCACAAAGAAAATGTATCTGAATTATAGGGGTTTCTTTTGGGGCAGACCATGGTGAATTCCATATATGTTTCTTTTTCCTCAAATCATTTGCTAAAACTTCTTCTGTGATTGTCATTTTAAGACAGATGTCATTTAAGAGCAGGTGTCAGAGACAGCTGTATGTGGCCACCAAAATCTGTCACACCAGGCAAGATGCACCTTTGAGCTCTCAGAAATAATTACTGTCAAAGACAGAGCCTGGCACAAAGACACTGAACCGCTCAGGTGCACAGTGAGAGTCACCATATGTGTACACACATCTCAAATACGTTCATTTCTACATGAAAATGGGAACTAGAGCAGCAGTTTGCTTACTCCATACTTAATAAACTTGGCTCTTGCAATGTGAGAAGAGTCATGCAAGAAGATGGGATTCATTTTTGGAAAGCATGAGAATTTCCTTTAATTTTTCTCAAGCCTGCACATGAGTTCCCTGATTTGGGGAAAGTTCAAATTGCCGGCAGCAAAAGCTGCACCCAAACTCTTATTAGCAGAGGGGGAGGGAAAAATATTTTTCCTTACCACAACTCTTCCTGAGGCTGTTCCTGCACACAGTGCAGAGAAAGCTGCAAGGAGGGAATTACCCTAAGATGCAGCAGGGAAGGATTACAGCTCTGGACATGGATGCTTTTCAGCCAGTTCTCCCCTGTGCCCAATGAGCATCTTCACCACCAGCTGATAGCAATTCGGAAAAAAGCCTTTTGCACTCTCCTTGGGTTTTTTTCCTTTTTGGTGTAAGAAACTGGGAATTTATTTGAAAGATTTGAACTGAGACCTGCCATACCACAGCTGCCTGTTTTTATTCCAGGCTCTGGAACAAACCTCTGTCTTGAGTCCTGTTGGCATTTAATAACAGCCGACAAACTATTCCTAGCAGGGTGCAATGAGAGCCACTGGAGCTGGTTTAGAGCTGTGCAGTAAAAATACCCAAAGCACAACAGAAACTATATCATACCTTCCCCTCTTCGGCCCATTGCACCAGCAGCAGCCTCACAACCCCGAAACAGGTCTTTCACCCCAAAAGCTCCGTGCCACATCAGCCAGTGCCCGCAGCCTTGTCCCCAATGTGCAGCACCCCTGGCGCTGCCCCATGGCAGGCAGGGCAGCGAGGGAGGGCAGCGAGGCAGGGCAGTGCAGGCAGGGCAGTGCAGGCAGGGCAGCGAGGCAGGGCAGTGCAGGCAGGGCAGTGCAGGCAGGGCAGTGAGGCAGGGCAGCAAGGGAGGGCAGCGAGGCAGGGCAGCGAGGGAGGGCAGCGAGGGAGGGCAGTGCAAGCAGGGCAGTGTAGGCAGGGCAGTGCAGGCAGGCTGTTCCCGGCGTGTCGGCACGTCCCGCATGGGAGCCGGGGCCAAGAACACGGCAGCTGCCTGCGCGCAACGTGCAGCCTGTGTGTGGTAGGGCTGTACTCGCAGCCTGCCAACACCCGGGCCGGGAACGCAGCGGGTCGGCCGCTGCCAATGGGAGCCGGCAGGAACGAAGCCATGTGGGAAACTTAAAATGCAAGTGGAGCTGGGAGTGCGTGGCGAGTCCTTCCCAAGCGCTGCCTGAGCTGGCGGAGTGGCTGGTTTCGGTCGGTTCTAGCAACGGGGATGGGTGTGCGAGCGGGGAGCGCTGGCAGCGTGCGCTGGGAGAGGGGCTCGGATGAACCGGGGACCCGCAGAGGCGTTTGGCTGCGGCGTGTTTGGTATACACTGCTGTGAAGGCGATTAGTCCCCACTCTGATCTCCACCCGTTTCATTTAGACAAAAATCTGGAATCTGGATTTAAAGATGCTCTTTTAGCTGTTTCTGAAATCAGAAACAGATTGTGCAAGGGAGGGGAAACATGTATTTACATCCATGAAGTTCCTGCGTGTTGCTACCCTGTTCCTCGCGGAGCAGAATGTTGTTCGAGTGTTCATTAAAGCAACGCTAAAGCGATCTTATTTCCTTGAGCATTCCACATGCTAAATCCACCTAACAGCGCTTTTAGGAATATTTTCTCCCATTTGATTCACTAAACTTTCCTTTAGATTTAGAAGCCTGCTAAAGCTAGAAAAAATAATATTTAAGTCAGTCTGTGACAAAAGGTGACACCCCTTCCCAGGCGAGATTTCTCCAAATCTTATTTCCAAGGTGCATGGGAATTTCCGCAGAGCGTGGGCATCCCTGGAGCGCTCACAAGCGGATGGTTCTCCCGCTAACAGCCCCATTCGCACAAATACACACATCGCCCTCCCCAGCAAACCTCCTCTGATGGGGAAGGTCCCAGCTGGGCAGGGGCAGAAGCGGCCGCCCCATCGCTTGCGTTCCCTCCGGGATGTTCGGGGCGGGGATGGGGGATGTTCCCCCCCGGGGTGCCGGTCCCCCACCCCCCCGCCTGGGTTGAGGAAGCGGAGAGAGCCGTGGAGTTGCTCTGCATATTAATGAGCCGGGAGCGAGGGCAGCGGGAGCCGCTTTAAAGGAGGAGAAGGGAAGGCAGCAGCAGAGCGCAGGCAGCGCCGGGCAGCAGCTCCGCCGGGAGCCGCTCCGCTGTCCCCTCCCTGGTGACCCAGCCCCGGGACAGCGGGATCGGGGGGACGAACCCCAAACGAACAAACACATCAACCCCTTGGCGTCTCCTCGGGTACCTGCTGTCTCACAATGAAGCTCCTGACAGCAGCTCTGCTTCTGCTCTTCATCGCGATGTGCTTAGCCAGCGTGGAAGGTACAGTGGTTTATTCTGCTTATTCCCACGTAAATCTCTTTTCCAGTAATTTGTGCTTGTGTCTCGATAGCCCCGGCTTGGGTTGAGCTATTCCCTGCAGGGTGGAAAGGTGTGATGTGTGGAATCTGTGAGTAAGGGAGCTGCAAGTTGCTTAAAGGTGAAGTAGGGGTAAAATACACGGGATAAAGTTGTGTCTTCGTTTGTCTTCACTGCAAGGCAAGAAGCCCGCAGTGGGGCAGGTCACGCCATGTTCTTCGTTATTCAGGAATAGGGCTCAAACATCTTAGAAACTGAGGGTGGTTTTCAAGGAAAATAGAGCAGAGCTGGATGTGAGGTGGCACAGTCTGCGTTTTCTGCTGTGCACAAAAATTATGGTTAAAAAGTGCTCAGCTTTTGTCTGGCTACAACTGCACCACAGCATCCATGAAAGGAGGAATGACTCAAAGTTCTACAAAGTCCAAGTGAGACACGAGTAAATGAGAAAGTAGCCCAGACGTGCACTTGCTTGCTCAGTTTAAAGCAAGTCCTGACTCTTTAATTTCCTTTTGTTTAATACAATTATATTTAATCAGAGCAGGTGCGCTTTAAAAAATCTGCTATTTACAAAGTCCCAGAACATATGTGGTGCTCTAAAACATATTTCCCAGAGAGTCACCACCTTCTTCTGGGATATACCAAAGGAAAAAAAAAATCTCTTTTTAAGCTCAACAGCATTACATAATTTATCTTTTCCCACCAAGGCTTGAAAGAGCAAACTGAAGTTTTCCTGGATGCACACAGGCTGGAGGGGAAGGGACGCTTGGTATGCAGGAGGCTTTGCAGGCGCATGAGAAAATGCTTTCTCTTGTAGGCGTGAAGTGCAAATGTTCAAGAAAAGGTCCTAAAATAAGATTCTCTAATGTACGGAAGCTGGAAATAAAACCAAGGTACCCATTTTGCGTGGAAGAGATGATTATGTAAGTTTTCCTTCATTTATTGCTTTCTGTTTCCCTGTCAGCTGAACTGTTTCACCTTATCTGCAAATTCCTTCTTTGTTCTTTGTTTTCCTCGTGCCCTGGCATGCTAATTCCTGGGAACAGTCATTTGCTGCATCAGATGAGGAAAACCCGTGCAATTCTGACCAAAACCCCAGCTATCATTTTTTTGACATAATGGGGGTTTTTTAATCAAATAAGTGTTTCCAGAACAGGTAGCAGTAAAAAGATTATCATTTGTTCAAGTGAAAACAGGGACAAATTCTACTCCAAGCTGCCTGATATAAAACTCAGAACTATTACTCCAATTATTCTGAGCATGCCGAATAAACATGAGCAGAGTTTGGTCCGTGGTGGTTTCTGCAAGGAAGAGTTACTCCAACCTGCCTTGTAGCAGAGCAATCCCCTTCACCTGATGGGGTTAGTCAGCATGTAAGGAAATGCTTTCCTCCCAGTCTCCCTGCAAGTCAGGACCAATGCTGCTGTGAAATTGCAAACTGATGTAGCGGTTAACCAAGCTGAGGCAGGCACTGGGATTTTTGACATGACTGGCTAAAAAAAGGAGGGTTTTTTTAGATTTTAAATATGGGTGGGTTTGGCTTTTTTCCTGTCCTATTTGGATATCTTAAAATTCCCCCAACAAAGCACCATCCAACCAGCACATGCAGCTGGATAAGAACCAGATTATCAAAAAGACTGCACCGAGCCCCCCTGCCACCTAAGACGGGGGAAAAGGGTCCCAAGATCAGCCACAGCCCCAGGACACCAAGGACTGATTTGATCCCGCATTGTGCTCCCCCATGGAACATCTGCCAGTCACTTAAGAACAGGATCTGTGCAGGCTGCACACCACCTCCAGCGCCTTGGAATTCCCCTCGGGGCCGAATCTTGCCCATCCACCTGGCACAAACGAGGAGATACCACAGACTTCCCACACGGAACTGGCTCGCCAGGCTCAGCAGAGGGCTTGTGGAGAAGGAATGGAGATTCAAGCTTCTTTAGCTTCCTCCAGAGCTAGAGCAGCAGCACTGTGAGTAATGCTGAGCTCAGGGAACATCAGACCCACTTCTTTGAAGCCCAAACCAGCTGATGGTGACCCATTACATAAGGCGCTTGCAGAGCATCCCTACATGAATCAGCTCCTCACAGCTTTACTGTTTGCTTTGACCCTTCAATAGTAAAATGATGTCATAGAGGGACACTAACTCTTCACATCCCACTCCAGTTATTTGCCCAAAAGCAGATGGTGATCAGGGGGTATGAAATGAATCTCATTAATGCACTGTTTTACTTCCAATCAGAAATCTGGGAAAGCTGGAATGCCGTGTAGGAGCAGTTGCCTTGCCAGCCTGACAGGGCAGATGTTGAGCAATACTATTCTAGGCTGAGGGATGCCCAGGGTTTGCAGCAGCTGCTGGGACAGAACTGTCCCGTCGCTGTCTCATCGCTGGGGGTGTCTGTGGGGCAGGCAGGGCAAATCCGCTGCCATCACTGCCTTTCCAGCTACCCTAATGCGGCCTGAGCTCAGCACTGAAAGCACTGAAATTAATATTCTGGGAACCAATTGATCCGGGAGTCTCTGGACATGGCACAGAGGAGCTAAACTGCTGCAACTGAGTTTTTGTTGCTGCAGTGATCATCTAAAATGAGTTGTCGAACCTGCGTCCCCTTCTGCCCTCCTTAAAAGCTCTCATACAACAGAAACATGATATAAATTATATTGGGCAGAGAAACAGTAGGTATGGGGGGTGCAGTTAAGGGAGGTTTTCGCCATAACCCCCAGGCAGAGCTGTGCCACAGGGTAAGAGACAGTTAAACTGAGTCCTCAGTCTAGTCCTATCAAGATTCATGGTACATCTAGCAGTAATTGTGAGTGTATCTGTCTCCTGGAATGAGGGGAAGCAGCAGAAAATAGGAAGGAAGTTTAACTCTTTCTACCTGAAATGTTCCAAAACCCCCCTGCCCATGTTTTGCCCCATCCCAGAATGGGGGGATACATCAGCGTGAGAAGAGCTGATGGGAAGTAGGCTCACAGTAGTGCCTTTCCCAAGGGGCAGTAAAGGCAGATGGCAGTTCCCATGCCAGCCTGGGAGGAAAGCACCAGAGCCAGCATCCTTGTGGTCATGGAGACAGGGTATTTGTAGGCAGAGGTGCAGTCCCTCCATCCCTGCAGATGAGATGTGTAGGGGCACAGGGTGCCGGGGTCACAGACTGACTTGGGGTGCTCATCACAGCCCTGGAGGCATGGACACACTGGGGAGAATTTTGGCACAGGGACACTCAGACACCAGGGTGAAGGCTCCAGCCACCAAGCCCTGGGTAGCTAAGGGACAAATCCCACTGGGGGATCCTTACTGGAGGTGTAAGTCCTGGTGCTTCGTCCCTTCTCCATCTCAACCTCTTCTTGCAGCCCATCCAGGCAACTCCTCACTTAGGTAGAAGCTCCCACAGCACCTCTTAGGTACATTCCCTTACATTTCAGACCAGCACCCCCAAAAGCAGGTCCAGGTCATCTCAGGGTGCCCAAACATGCTGCTACCCAACCCTGCACCCATCAGAGACTGTCTGAGAACTGCAGAGGACCATGGGGCTGCCTTGGGAACAATTCTGCTGTCCATCCTCCAGAACCAAAGCAGAAAACCTACATGTGATGCCAAAGCAATGCATGTCAGCCTGAGGAAAGAGCCTGTTCAACTGAGAGGCAAACCATGGATCTCTTCCTGCTCAGACTGCAGGCTCTGGTAAATCCAGAGTGTCCTTCACTGCTTCTGGTGCAAATGTAGGACTTGCTGCTTTTCAGAGGTGTTCCTGCTCCTCTCCTCCTGCAATTCAGCTTGTCCATCACTTTCTGGAAACATCCTCTATGGTCTGTCAGAAGAGAAACCCAAACCAAGGTCTGGATCAGCCAGTGCAGATGGCACAGCTGAGAAGGTGGTTGCTGCACGGAGAAACCTTGCTCCAATCTCAAATCCCTTAAAACTTGCATCACTCCTGTTCAAAGCTACAGGAAAACTCCCCTCCTCAAGCCCAGACTGCTCTCAGAGGAGTTGGCTGAGAACACCCTTAGAACAAAGGTAGTCCATAGTTTTTAGCACTGACCCTTCCCTTTCTGATGCTTGCAGCCATTCAAGGCTCTTGGAGGCTTCCACTGCTTTCCCATGCATTGAAGAAAAGTCCACATCCTCCCAGAAAACAACATGGAAATTACACCGTAGCTTTTTGTGACCTTAGCTGGAGATGGAGCAGAAAAGGGGAGCAGGGAGGAAGGTTAATTGAATAGAAAGACCTATTTGAACACCTTGTAAAACCTTGAAATTGGAATCGTGGTGAGACCCTTAGTTCAGTTCATGCAGGCAGCATGTTTTAATTTGTGAGGCACCAGGAGGGTGAGCTGGGGAAGTCTGCAAGGCATTTTGTCTTCCTTTCTGAACCAAACCATAAAAGAAGCCCTTCAGTATACACAGGTATTTCTGGGTTTCTGCCATCATTATACTCATGTCTCTAGCAGCATTTAATTAATTCCATCATAGGGTTTTAGTTAAACTAATGACTGTTATGTTAAACCATCCCTGTTATGGATGGTATTTCCAGAAAATTAATAATTCTAATGCAAATTTTCATTGTGGGTTGGTTTTTGGATGTTGTCTGGGGGTTTTTTAATCACAAAATTAATAAGAAAACCAGAAAACTGCTCAATTTTGAGCCCCCAAAAGTGGGGCAGTCTTGATGTTTCTGGAAAGCCATCCTGTTGGGACCCAGATCCCTCATGCCACCTCAGCTGAGGTGACCAACTGAGGCAGCCTCACTGAGCCCTCCAGGAGTGAACCTCAAATGATGAAAAGACTTTTGCCATGTGTTTGTCTCCCATTATGCTTGGTCCTGACAATAAGGGGACAGCAAAGCAGCAAGGAGAGCAGGATCAAGTGGTGATCAGAGGAGGCTGAAGCCCCCAGGGCTGATGCTGAGGCTCAGAGCCTGGCTGTTGGGCACACAAGCACTCTGCCAAGTGCAAGTATTTAAAATATTACAGAATTAAGGAAAAAAAAATCAGTGAATCAGTACTGATCATTTCTCTTGGATGAAGTATTGTTGAGTGTAACGGAACCGTCTCCTCATGCAAGTCCTTGTGGCTGCTTGAATGAGCCCTAATTAAATTACGTATTAGGCTCCAAAGATGATGTCTAGCAGATAGGCAGAGCAAACCCACTGATGAAAACCAGTGGGTGCATCTTCATCTGCTACAACCTCAATGCCCGCACTGAGGGAGAACAGCTGCCCTGACCTTATCCCAGTAAACTCAAAATATCTGCCATAAAGCAGATAAGCTGGAAAACCCTTACCCTGCCCCGCTGGGCAAGAGCCCCCTGGCCCATTCTGGCACGGACTGGAGCGGGAGCAGGGGGGTGTTGCCGTGCCCCCGTGACCTGTCCCCTTGCCTTGCAGTGTGACACTGTGGACACGGGTGAGGGGGGAGCAGCAGCACTGCCTCAACCCCAAGCGCCAGAACACCGTGAGGCTGCTCAAGTGGTACCGAGTATGGAAGGAGAAAGGCAGGTAAGTCCCAGTTTGCTGAACGGATGAGGATCTTGGAGGCAAGTCAGGCAACCAGAAGCATTCAGACATAGAAAAAGCAGGAAAATGCACACGCTAGCAAATGCTCCATCCAGCACAGAGGATGTATTTCATTACCAACATTACAATTTTAAATGGATGTTCTTGATATTAATTCTTTCCTGCCACATGCAATTCTCGCTTCTATTTTGGCATTAGGCTGTTTTGACTATAAATAGTAATTATTTTTGGTTAAAATATTCATCAGCTGACGTTCTCAGTTATTTACATACACTCACCTCCCTTCTATGGGTAAAAATCCAAGATAAAAAGCTAAACTACTTTCACACAGTCACAAGAAAAGCAATCAGGAGAGATGGGTAGAGGGAGCCCTGTCCCACACTTCAATCACACCACCTCAACATCATCAATACTTGATGACGCAGGTATTTGCCTATTTTAACTAGCATATCATTCCCAGAAAAATGGTGATTTTCTGGTAAAAATCTCTGACAGCTTCTCCCTTGTAAAGAGGGCTGGGTTTTTTCCTAAGTCATAGACAGAAGACAGAGAGTGAGACATGAATTCCTTATGGCCACTGATGTCCCCATCTGTAATTAAAGGGAGCTGCCCAGCTCCTGCCACGTCTCCAGCCATGGCCAAGAAAGAGCCTCCACACACAGTACAGGTCCATCGAATCCTCATCCTCCTCATACGGTGGGGAATTTGCTCCCCAAAAGTGAGCTCAAGTAAGGCCAGGGAGCAGCAGGCTCCTCTCTCTGCAGGCCCAAGGGTGCCAGCGATCCCCAGCACGGTCCCGGTGGTGCCTCAGGCAATGCCAGGGCACAGCAAGCCCCTGGCCATCTCCCCAAATTCCTGCCAGCTCGCTGCATCTGCTTCACAAACAGAGCACGTGGGGAAGCCCTGGTTATTGCATAACCACATATTTACACTCTTCCCCTGTTGCTTTTTTTTTTTTTTTTTTACATAAGGCCATCATTAAGATGACAAAGGATGCTCCCCAGGCTTGTGCCCTCAGGAAACACACAGACAGACAAGCCCATCAAGTTGTGCTGTCAGGAAATAATCTAGAAAAATGAAATAGAGTAACATTATTGTAAACAACAGATATTGTGAACTTATTGTCTATATATAGCTCATGATAAGCTTCAACGTTTGTATAAGAGATAGGGATTTTCCAGCATTTAAAGCAAATTAGCAGATGTGGATTTCTTCATGTTACTTATCCAGATAATTGTGGCAGAGTGTGTTACTCCCCCACGTGCCTCCAAGATGTGACAGTGTTGAAGTTCAACACTCCTCCCTATATCCTCCTGCTTTATGGATATAGGTAGCAATCTGGTGACTGCTGAAGTCAATAACTTTCTTTCCAAATTACTTAGGCACCGGCTAAAAATCTGATTTTTGGGGTTTTATTATTTTGGGTTTATTATTTATTATTTTTATTATTATTATTGTTATTTGAAATGGAGTTTTTTAATTCCTAGTTTAAACACTCTGCTCTTGCCTCTTGTTTTGTTTAGAGTTTATGAAGAATAAGAGAAAGTGGTATGAGGAATGGAGTGGACTCCCTTGGCTGGCATAGGACTGGGCTCAACAGAAGATTATTTCTCTCTCACAGACATAAGACACAAATTCTATATTATTATAAAGCACTTTTTACCAAGGGTCAGTTTTTACATTTTATAGCCGTGTGCAAAAGGCTTCCAGATTTCACAAGCATCTGTTGCACTTCTGATTTCATACCCGTCTGCTCTGTACTGAAATTGGGAAAACACATGCTTTTCGTTTTAAAGAAGTTCTTTTGGGATTTTTTTGTTTTTAATTATTATTCATTCATACTTCACTATGATTGCAATCGAGCTTTATAAGCTCATTAGGCAAACAGAACTGTTTGTGACGGCGTTGTACAGCCATGGCCCTCACCTCTGGCACTGGGAAGGCTTCGGGGCTGGGGCTGTTGCTTGTGTTTGCAGCCTCCACCTCAGTCAGGCAGAACAGGGACCAAAGACGAGTTTGCTGGGGAAGATGCCACTAAAATGTCCTGGCTGTACCTGCAGAAGTGTCAAATGAGTCGAATGAGTCAGATGAGTCAAATGAGTGTGAGCATCACTTGTGTACCTCTTCTTTAATGGACTTGAGGTCTTGCTGCAAGGCAAAGCATCCTGTATCTCCCATTTAACCTCTTATGCATTAGAAAGCATTCCTAGGTCATTTTTATTACTAAGAAAATGTTTACTTTTTTTCCACCTGAAGCACTTACAGAAAGTTTGTGGCTTCAGTTTGAGACATCTTAAGCTTCAAGACTATTGTGTATGTTTTCCTAGATTTGTAGCAACAACAACAACAACAAGCCTTTAAAAGGTACCTTTTTATGAAAAATATGATAGGGCAAACATATGAATACCTATGTATGTTTTAGTCACAATACAACATATTCATTATTTTGAATGTAATACTTCAATGTTAAGCAGTGCGTTCCTCTTTTTAATATAACAAAACTACCTTTTCATTTGTAAATATACTATAGGAAGTCTCCCTGTATTATCTCACTGTATAATGTACTGTACTGCTAAATTATCATATGCTATTTAAATGTTTGAAATATTTAGAAGGTTGCATGCAGATTTCATATTTCTTTCTAAGACAAATGAAAAAAAGTAATAAAAAAAATTTTAAAAAATTTGATAATTGCTTGTAAATTTCCTTAAGCCATCAGGGAACTCCTGCCACCTTCAATCACTTGGTAGCTGAATTGGTTTGGGGGGAAAAACAGTAGATCAGAGAAGCTGATTAGAGATAGGACATCTTGATGACACTGGAATTAGAAAACATTATTCCAGTACAATTTCCTTTCCTTTCTCATTTTAGGGTTTGGACTTTAGCCAAACACTGAGGAATGCTGTGACATAAGGAAGGGTGATCCATTCGCCTATAATCACTGGTCTAGTGTTAAGTAAACATAAATCAACAACTTCAATTCCTATAAAGCCACATAAAAAGTAATTTGGACAAGATCTGGGTTAGATTAAGGACGGTTGTACAACAAAAGTCAGGCAACAAAAACCTGTGAGCCACCACCTCCTCTTCCTGACTAGTTTCTGCCCTCGCCCACAGGGAGGGACTTTGCACCCAACAAGGCTCCTCCGTCCCTCCCCAGACAAAAGGAAAGCAACAGCTCGGAATAGTAAAGCCAGCAAGAGTTTAGAGGCATGAAAAGCTCCTGGTGTTCCCTGAACAGCACCGCTGGCCTTTCTGCCTGCTCCCGGCTGTGCAAGGGCAGCTGCATGTGGGGCTGCTCCCGGGATCAGCACCAACTCAGCAACAGCAATCTTATCCTGCAGAACCAGGGCAATGCCTGGCCTCAGCTCAAGGGTTTCCTTTAGTTCAGACAGACAAAATAGGAAAAGAAAATATAAACGTACTGTATATATATAGCCTAAATTACTGGGCTAACCACCTGACAGAGCTGGAGGAGAAAGAGGATTTCAAAGAAGTTTCCTATTCTGCACAAGGGTGAAGCTCAAGCTTCAGATACCGATGAGTAAAAATCTTGAGAAATATCCCAGGATCTTTAAGAAATTAAATCTCTGGGGATATCAACCACAGGGGGCTGTTTCTGGCTGAACATGTGAACCCAATCTCTGGGCAAACCCAGACCTGTGATCGAGCCAAGCTGCCCCTCTCCTTTCTTGAGTCACATTTTAACAAAACCAGTAGTTTTCCCTTGAGAAGATTTGACTTCAACACACTGGCAGACTTCAAGAAAGGTTTCAGCTTATTTAGCGACTACTGGGCAATGTATTTCCTGGAAAAATATTGATATGGTGGCATAAGAGGAATGGTGTGCACAGCTCTGACTGCCCAAGCACAGCACTCACTGACTCATACCTCGCAGGGCAGAGCATGTACAAATGTCACAGCTCTGGGTTCATCTGCCAGACCAAAACCACCAGCACCAACAAAAACTAAGCACAGAGAAAACCAATTGCAATTTTCTTCCACTTGCCAGAATGGGAGGCCAAAAAAAGCCTCACACAAAACAACAAACAAAATCATAAACCAATTTAAAAAAAAAAAACACAACCAAAAATTGCTTGGTTCAATACGTGTATTTCCTTTAACCTTAAATCCTTTGAATAAAACAACTCTCAGAAACAAGAATTGAAAACCTAAAGAGAAAAAACTGACTCTGAGCTGGTTTTCCGAAGTTTGTAAGCCTGCATCTCCAGGCAGGGTTGTTAATTTTCCAGGAACAAGAGGAGAATCCCTTGCTGTCCCTGATATGCAGTTATAAAGGGAAATACTGCATCAGAAGGTAACAGCCACACACAAAGCATCAGACACTTTCCCTCAGACTGAAACATCTCTGCTAAAACATTTAAATAAATTTAAGACTTATGTATATGTAGGTACCTCCTCCACCAAGATTTGGCAGCAATCTTAAGGTTTGGTTTTGTTTTCCCCAGCAGATTTCAGGTTGTGAAGCCACAGGAGACCCTTCCATCCAGCCTCCCTCATATGCAGGCCATACAGTTGTGCTCTGAGATGGAAAAGGAAGGCGCTGAAGTATGGTCTGAGCACACACCAGCCAGCCCTGACTGCTCCCCAGTTACCAGTTTACCTTCCCAAGAGCCTGAACATTTGCAGGGTGCGCAGGAGCCTCGCTTCATCCTGGGGCAGAGGAGCAGGACATGCAGACCCCACAGTTCCTTTACTTGAGCACCACTGCTGCACCACAAGTGTGTGAACCCATCCCAGAGCCTCCAAGGAGGGCAGTAAGCAACTTCTTTCCCCATCCAGCCTGCAAATCTGCTCCCTAGCACTCTGCAGGAACACCAAGCCCTACACAGGAGACCTGCACACACACCCCATCCTTCCCCTGGGCATTGGGTACCCACAGGCTGCACCCATTCCAAAAGAGTGCTATTAGATTTTACTTTAATAAAGGCACAGGGGTCACCCAAGCAGCTGCAGTGAGAGGACACAATAGCAGGGAGACCTGCCCGGCCTTTTCAGCGAGAGCACTACATGGGATTAGTAATGTTACACAGAGCCTTTCACCACTTGCTTTTCACTTGTTCATATATGGTCTAGGTCAGCAATGGCCAAAAAAGTTTATTAAGAAACGATGGTTGCTTGGTGGTCTGTGTGAGATGGTGCTCGGCAGGTCCCGCTGTGCCCCAGCTCCCCCAGGCTCCCTAAATCAAGGCACGAGGCCACACCAGATTTTTACACACATGGGGACCTTTCCTGACCATGGACCTGTGGTGGAAGTACTGGTTCCACACCAACAAAGTTTTATCAGGGCTGTGGGAGCAAACGTGGGGATCGATGGTAAAGTCATTGCTGGGGCTGGGGGTTTGCACTGGTCACCCCTGACACCTGAGTGGGAAGCTGAAGGCAGAGTTACAGCAACACAAATGCTCTCTGAGCTAATTAAACAGCAGAGTTGAGTCTCTTCTGGGCCCATATTTGTAGAGAATAGGAACAAATGTGAATAAAAAAGCCACCGTCCCCAGGATTCACCATCCCACTGGGATCCAGCGCCAGGGAGCACTTAGAACACTAAGCTAAAGGGCCTCTGTGCAACCTGACATCGCTTAACAGGTTTTATACAAGCCCCGACAGAGCTTGCACTTTCCAAAACACACTTCCTCTTAAGTCAAATGAAGCTCCAGTCATATTTGGGGTATTTTTCCCCCAAAGCTAGTTTTGAAAATTGAAGGACTGAAATCCAGATGCCCCCAGCATCTGAAGACCTCACTTATTCCTGATTGTGCAGCACCTTTGTGAAAAGATGAGATGGTTTGGGCTGAGTTTGGGCTTGAGACCCAGGAGGATGGACAGCCCATCTTGAAAGCTCTGTCTGCATCAAGTTCATGCCAGGGCATTTTGTAGATGTTCCATGCCTGGCACTCGTGCTGGGATTTATTGTTCAGTTTTTTCCCTTCAGGGGGTTAGGGTGTGCATGGCCACAACTGGAAATACAGGTATTTTTGAGGACTGCTGTTTGCAGCACTCACTGTGTTTGCTCTATCAGAAACGCTGTGTCTGTTAGTCATTGATTTCCCTCTGATCCCAAACCACAAAGAGCCAAGTGTTTCCTGGAAGTTTCTTGGTTTGCCTAGAAAGGCTGCACCCTATGAGCCTCCAGATATCCTTGTAACCAGCACGTATTTCTGGCAAAGATTTCCCCTAATTCCTTTCCCCAGAATAGCAACAGGGATTGCCATTGCCTGAGAGAGACTGGATGCAGCTGCATTTGCAAGCAGCTCCAGGTGCTTAGAGTGACCACCGGTGCTCACAGATATTGATACACACCTTACAGAAATATGAATTGTTTTCAAAATCCTGGGCATCCATGCAACTTGAAAAATCTCACAAAACTGTTGGCTGTGCTTTCTGACAGCACATACCTGCATCTCTATGGAATATGCCTGCAAAGGTATTTGAGCTACCATTTCATAGAGAGAAAGCTGAGCACCTGCACAAAATGGGCTCATCATCCTTTTTACCTTCCAAGGCTTTCCCTGGGGCCATCACCTCTGCTGACCACCAGCGCTACAGTAACAGTCCCTGAGTCATGCTAGAGGTATGAAAGTATTTAATAGCCAGTGCAGATCCAGAAGTTGGGTTTTGAGCATTTCTATGAGCCAGCACTACTTGAGATAAAGCCTTGTGAGATCAAAAGGATGGTTGGGAGGCCCCAGCAGCCTGGGATTCGGGCCCCTTCCTGTCTCTCACCAGCACTTTGGCGTCCAGCAGCTCCTTGGCCATGGCCATCAGATCCCAGCCCGGATGACTGTTCTGAAGGAGCAGTGGGGAAAGCAGGGCTGAAAGGACATCTAGTGGTGACCAAAAACCTTCTCGGTCAGCCGGGGGACACCTCCCCAGCCATCTGCATTATAAATCAGTTTGGAGCCTGCTCATTGTGCTGCTGTCGCTGGGAATGCTGTTCCCCAGCTCTGCAAGAAAAGCTTCAACTGTTGCATTTGGTTTAGGAAACACCTCCAAAGAAATTTTTTTTAAAAAAGAAAACAAAAAAAACAAAAAACAAAAAAAAAAAAAAAAAAAAAGCAAACCAGCTGTGTTTTTGGGAAGCCTGCTCAGAGGTTCACACAGCCATATTAGCCTGTCAATTTGGAGCATGTACACTAAGGGAAAAGTGTACATCACCTGGCTGCTCTGTGTCTACAGGAGCCATGTTCATCACACCAGCATGGGAAACCAGACTCCAGCACAACTCAGGGCAGACTCATTCCCAAAACACCTGCCCCAAATCCTGTAAAAACATTGAGCGTTTCTGATCAATGTGGTTTTTTGCCCAGAGCTTCTCCCTCCTGCCGCCTGCTCTCCAGCAAGCCCAGGACCCTGTGTGGTTGCCATTCCTCTGGTGTTGCACTGGGGTCCTGTCCTCAGGTAGGTCCCTTTGACCTCCCAGCAGCAAAACCCACACATGCACAATATCACCTCCAGTGCCTGAAGTGGAGAACTTCTCCCTTTTGCTGGGTACCAGCACAGCTACATCCAAACACCAAAACAAAGCCAAGATCCCTGAAAGAAAGGCCTGTAGGGATGTAACATGCATGAGAGTATATTCTCTGAACACCCAGGGACAGGTTGCATTTCTGGTCCTTCCACTGACCTCTGAAGTCCTCAAATCCCCTTTGAATCTTCTCTCATCTTTTGCCTGTTTGTGTTATCAGCTCTTTGGGTAGTGACTGCTCTGACGACACACATGGAGGGCATCCAGCCCAACAGGAGCACTCCCGGCAAGCGGGCACGCAGGACCTGGGAGGGAGGAATGACATGACATGAAGTGACAGGAAAGGAGGCAGGCAGCCAAGGCCTGGAAAATCATCACGCCTGTGTTTTTGGTTTTCCTCCTGCACAATAAAAGAGGTTAGTGAATTCCTCTTGAATGGGTTTCAGAACCTCCTCTGAGAAAAAAAAAAAAGAATCTTGTTCATGTTCACTTAAGGCTGGTAATTACAGGAATAATTATGATTTATTCCTGTCATAAATCTTGGAAGAAGAAAAGGGTTTTGAGGTTTGCAAGATTTGCTGGATGACAAAAGGAAAACACAGCTCTAATTGCCCTTCTTTGTTGTGTTTAATTAAGGATTCTGAAGCAACTGATCTCAGGGTTTTTTTCATGGTTAGAAACCTGCAAGGAAAAGAAAATCTTTCTGCAGAGGCACCAATCAAAGCTTTGTTGGGTTACTAGGCACTAAGTGTGCTACATCTGAACACTCAGAACACCCAGAAAAAGAAGCTTATTAAAGGAAAAGAAATGCTACAACAGGCTTCTTTCCACCACTACCCCCCCACTTCCAGTAGGCTTTGGCAATTTTGAGTTCCCTTCTAATCCCGGAAGAAATGTCTTTTGTTTTTACTCCTCAGCATTTTTACCTCATTATTGCCCATTCCACTGTGTTGCACAAAAACACTTCTCCATTTCTATTACCTTCATAATTCCACCATTTACATTTTTCCTTGTGGTTTGCTTCAACTTCCTTTTTTTATCTCTCCAGACTTATCACTTCTGCAACCACATCAGGAAAAGCAAACCAGCCCAGAGCTCCTCAGCTCCTTCCCTGGGCCAGAAATTCCCAGTCAAGCACCACTTCTCCCCAGCAAGAACCAGTTTGCCAAGTGCTACCTCTCCAATTCAAAGTGTAAGTGACTGGCAGGGTGTTCCCTCTCCAATTCTGTGCAACAGCTAAAACAGTTCTGCCAGGAAAATCCAGTTCCTCATTATAGCAACCAGTGTCAAATCATCACGTCTGGCTCTGAGCGATGCCACCAGCCCACGAGTTACACTATGCTCAGCCAAGGCTGTCGGAAGTTAAGGAATAAAAAAGGCAAGAAATCCTTGGGATTGCTTTCAGTCTGAACACTTGTGACAGGGCTTTTGCAGAAAGCAGTGGCACTTGAGAAGCATGGCACTCCCAGGCTGAAAACAGGACCAGCACACACTGCATCCCCAAAGGGAACACAGAAACACAGAACAGTCTGAGTTACAAGGGAGCCACAAGAATCATCAAGTCCAACACTTAAGTGAATGGTCCTGTGAGAAAACAGATGTTTGGGTTGCCCAGAAGGTAAAATCCCAACACTTCAACTGCACAGAACATCCTAGACAATGATGCCTTGAAATGCTGCTCTACAAAGCGAAAATGTCAATTTTAAAGGGAAAAAAAAAAAAAGACTTCTTGGGTTTGTCATGATGTCTGGGAAACATTCCCTTAGGGTCAGGAGAAAAGGATGAAGAGAAACACTGAATTTGGCTAAAGCTTCTTGTGGAAAATTATATATAGAAAAAAATAGAACTGAAGAATAGCCATATAGCAAAGAATAGAGGGGAAACAGTAATTTTTCCGTGTCATAGGAGATATTTCCCCACTTACTTGAAGCAGGCACACGGGTTTTCCAGCAGACGCTCTGAGCAGGGTTATCCATCCTGGCCACTGCCGAGAGAGCAGAACCAGCTCCAAGCTGCAGCTTGGTGGAGGTTGACACCTTGTGGCAGTTCCCATCACTTACAAGTCAGGAAAGAGAGGGTTTTTTTCCTTTTTTTTTTTCCCGGCGAAGACGGTGGGTGGAGTTCATAGCCGAAGAGCTAAATTCCCAGCACCTGGCATGTCATCTGTGGGGTAGAGGTCTGGGGTCATTAACAGTTTAATGAAGATAAATAACACCAAACACTGAAAACGGTATAAAACGAAATCCAAGTCATACGCTATTTGTTTCTGGGAGAAAAATAAAGAAAAGGAAAAAGAGATTCCTTGGGATAGCACCAGCTGTGTATACACAAGGCCCACTAGATAAGTAATAAAAAGTGATCTAGTGAAAGATATTCCTCGGCAATTTCTCAGTCTCGTTGGATCCCCTCCTGTTTGCACAGTGTGGTAAGAGGTGCAGAGCCCCGACTAACTCCAACAGCTACTCTGAAGAAGTGAAGCTGCACCAGCTCCAGAGAAATTATCTCTAATTCCAACTGGAGTAAACGGAAACAGGCTCAAGACCTGCCATGCTGGCCGGTGAAGGGAAAAATACCTTGGGTTTTATGCCTTGGGTTTAAGAAGATGAAAAACAAGAGATGTCTGTAGTCTGAAGAAGTACATTCACTTCTTCATTTATAATTAGCTATTTTACTGCAATTTACTGCATGCTTAAATTGGAAAAGAAAGCAGCATCCCCTCAGCAGAGGCCCACCAGAAACATGTCAGCCAAACTTGTCTCCCCTCATTAGCCAAGTACTTGCTTCAGAGGAGCTTCTTATTGTAGAAGTGCATCCAGCCCCAAGGGAAGAAAGAAACTCACCTAGGACAACACTTACTTTCCTTTAATCATGCTGCTCCATTGTCTAATTTCCTGAATACTGAATTCCTGAATACTAGAACTAGTACTTTGTATTTACTTACCATTTTACCCCTTCAAGCCATTCCAAAATATGTATTAGCAGGCCTAAGACTTAGAGCTACACTAGCAGAAAAATGTTCGGGGATTACAAGGGCTACTACATACTTCAAAAACCATTCTTGCCACTTAACTGTGGGTCAGACTTAGCTGCATCCCCTGATCCTCCACAGTCCCACTCCAGGCATAAAGCACGGCACCTGAAGTGTCTTCCTGGAGAGTTTTTCCTTCTCACTCTCTGCCCAGTTCAGCTGCACCATTTTGTACTGGTGCCAGCAAACCGAGCAATTTGGACCCATATGCTGTCTGAGAGTTTTCAAGGGCTGTTGCACCTGTAGTTTAACACTATGCTTTTTTTTTCTCTTTATACCTGAAGGCATTGTCCTAAAGAGCTACTGAGAGAGATGGTTCCTGGCTGTGAGCATGATGGAGAGCGAGATGGACTCCCTCACCTTCACAGCTGCTTTCACCAACAAGGGGTTGAATTCAGGCTAGAATTTAAGGTGTTCATGCCTGTGGGTTTGTCCCTGAAAAATGGGACATTTTTTATATGCTATTATATTGCACATATAATACTGAGGTAAATGTTAAGTTAAATGGATAACCAGAGGCCATTTAAGTCAGTGCAAAGGGTTCCTTTAAATTCCAGGAAGCAGAGCAAATCTACACATTATGTACCATATGCTGAGATGCAAACCCTTGCCCTCGTATGGCCGAATTTGCAGCACTGAGCCTTGGGGTGTCACCCTCGTCCCTCTCATGGCCAGGGTGGCAGGACCTGCACCCCAAAGGGTCGTCCCTGGGACCCTGATCCCAGGACTGTTGGCTGGAGCTGTCTCCTCTCCTTTCCCACCTGCCCCACTCTGCCCAGGCTCTGGGGCTCCTGCAAGCACTGTCAGGTCCCTGCCCAGCCCTCACATCTCTTTTGGGGTGAATTCACCTGCTTTTTTCTTTTTTTTTAATTGAGAAATTGTCAGCTTCTTCCTCACTGACATAATCTTTTACTATAGGTTGCCTCTGTGTATGTATATAATACATCCAGTTTCCTTTGATATGAAAGGATCTGGATGGTTTTATACTGATGTCCCTTCAGAGAAAAACCTTTCCTACCTGCCCCAATAGCCTGGAAGTGGATGCACTTCCAAATGGCTCACTTAAATACACGTGAAGCATCTCAATTTTCTTTTATGTACATGTGCTCTAATTGCCAGGGCAGAGCAGCAGCTGAGGTGTGACAGGGAATTTTGATCGAGGCTCCCTGGGAATGCGAGTGACCCAGCCTTCCTCTCCTATTCTGTGTGCAGAAGTACAAATGCTTACAGATGTAAAAGTCAGTATTGTCACAGGAGCTGCAGGCGTGCGTGTGTGTGACTGCCTGGCTCTGCGCACATCCGAGTGTGCGGGGGATGTGGGTCCATGGCTGGGTGCACATGTGGGACACGTGTCTGTGTGGCACATCTGTGGGGGGTTGCTCCCCAGCCTTGCCCTCCCGCCCCGAATCCTGGGGAAGGAAGCGGGCAATTCCCTTCGGGTGCAACCCTTGTCCATACAATGCCAGAGAAGGGATTATACCAGGGATTAACATTTTAAACTCCCTTCCAGACCTACTCAATCAAACATCCTCAGGCCAGTAATCGTATTTCTGTCCTGGGATTACTGCGTTCCTGAGTCCAGACCTCAATTTCAGGAGAAGTGGGGGAGACTTCCCCCCCCAATGCCTGCACACCCCAAACTCCCTGGGCTGGGGCAGAAGCCTCTGCATTTGGGTTTTCTTCCCTTTTTTAGCCATTCTCTCCAATTCCCCTGCCACAGCCAGGAGAAGACTCCATGAGTGCTTTTCTTGCCGCCCTTCTCCTCCTAATTCCCAGTAATTTATCCCGTATTAAAACTCCCTTAAGGAAGAATGGCCCAGGACCCAACACCTGCTATGCAAATGGCAGCAAATCCCCCGGGCCCCCGCAGCGGGGCAGTGGGGACCCGCAGGCTGACGGTGGTCCTGGAGCATCCTCCCCCAGCTGCAAGGCTCCACCTTCAGAGCCAAAGGGGATCCCCAGAGCTGGGGGGCACCCCCAAACCCCCCCTCCAAGAGTTCAGGCTCATTTTCACCCCCACATTATAGTGCTTAATTCTTTCAGGTTATCTTTGCTCCTCCTAAGCAGAATTATTGATATGGAAGGTATAAAAGAAAACCTGAGTGTCTCAGCATGTAGTTAAGCTTCCTGTTTTGGATGTTGTTGGGGGATTTCTTCCACAGGGCAGTCAGTGAATTTGGTCCTTTCTTTTAGGATAAGTATTCTAGATTCAATTAGCAAAATGCAAATCAACAAAAGAGGGAGAATTGTGGGAGGGAGAAGGTGGAGGGGGAAAAAGAAGAGAAGAAAAAGCTCTTGCACAATCAAGGTGTGGGGGGAAAGGGCTCATTTCTCGGACATGACATCCTAATCTCATTTTTCCCAGTTAATGTGGTAGCCAGGAGGCTGGGGAAGGGCCAGGCAGGGAGCGTGGCCCAGCAACATGACCACATCAGGAGGGTTTGGCCCTTTTCCTTGGACAATTCAGTTTAGGGTTGTTGAAACCTCGGGCAGCCAGCCGCACCCCCAGGCACCTGCACCACACACTGGGTCCTGCCCATCTCCCCGGGGGTGCCCATGCTGGGGAGCCCCACAGGGACCCCACAAGCCCCTCCATCTCCACACTTTCTTCCCGTGGCCCTTTGCCATGATCACACATTTCCCAGCCCTGAGCACTTGAGTGACATTTGGGCTATTATTCGAGGAGATAGATTGTTTGGCCTGAAGATGCATTGTTTGGGCTCCTCATAAAAGAAACAAGTTAAATGCCACAGCTACCACACACAAAAATGACTCCTTCTGGCCATAAAACCAGTGGGACAAGGAAGTGGTTGTAGGAGTCAAACATAATTGATGCTAAGAAAGATGTTATAAATAATCTGTGCCGAGTCCTCTCTCATGTGTCTCAAAACCACAGAAAGTGGTGCTTTTTTTTTCTCTTTATCTCCCCTTGAATTCAGAAGCATAATACACCGTGAGCACCAATAATTGATGTATGTTATAATTCTTCATTACCCTATCAGTAGTCTGGGAAAATTGGAAGAAAAGAAAATGCCAGAAAGTTATGGTAAAACTTAAGATGCGACAGAAGTAGCTTTCTTTGCTCATGCTGTGAGTGTTTGAATAAGAAGAATGTCCCTGCACTGTAACAAGCTAAAAGAATGAGGAAGACAAAGGATTTCACGAAAAAGGTTTAGATAGAAGACAAGGCAAGTGAAACTGAAAGGAAGGGAAAAAAACCATTTACAATGGAACAATGCGTGTACTAATCGCTTTGATATATTATACAAACCCAAAGACCCAAAACATTGTGTAATTATTTATAAATGACTTCTCCACTCCTGTGTATAATACCACAGAAAGAATAAAACTGCAGGCTACTCTCTAAACTATTTCTAAATAGACCTAGCTCAAAAGGAAGCAGAAGTGTTTGAAAAAAAATAATTAATGGTTGATTTTATGGTTGTCTCATTAAAACATTTTAATTACAACAAACAAAATACATTTGTGCTTGCAGGGAACAATCGTTTTCCTACTCAACCCCCCCTTCTAAAGAGAAGCAAAATGTTACATCACATGTTAAAACCTGAAAATAAAACATTCCCACTATTTCTGCAGATCCCCAGGAGGATTCTGCAGAACCCAGGAGGGGTTGAGCCCTGACTGCAACTCCCAGGCACTTGTGCAGGATTTCAGAGCGGATTTGGCTCACTGGGCCAGGACCCCACTGGTGCATGGGGACATTCCCTGTGATGCCCCCTGTGCCCCCCACCCCAGGCAGCCCCTGGCACACGGCCCGAGGCCTCACACTGGCCACAGGCAGGTAGGACACGAGGCCAAATCCTTTAAAGACAAAGCCCTTGAGCTGCTCCCCAGGTGTTTCCCTGGCAGGAGAACTGGCTCCTGCTCCAAGAGGGGTTAATGCTGCCTCCCTGCAGGCTGAGATCCCTTTCAAATATTGGGCTTCCAGGGCTGTCCGTTAGTCAGCAGCCACAGCATCAGTCCCTGAACCCTCCATGAGCCTCGGGCTGAGGGTTGTAAGGTGACTCCAGCCAGGTGAAGGGTCCCGGGAGCACAGCACCGTATGTCCACCCCTACCCTTGCAGCCCTCGCCGCATGTCTGTCCCCAGATCAGGCTGGACAGAAGCCACTGTGCTCTGCACCATGGCCAGGCAAGCACAAGGAGACAAGCTGCCCCACTGAACCATCTCCTGGTTTTCTACCAGCTTTTAAAATTCCTGCTGCATCCACCCGGGCATCTCCAGGGGTGAGGGAGCAAGATCCTTCCTTTACTCCTGCAAGGCACAGGGTCTAGCTTTCTGCTCCGGGTGATGGCTTTGCCACCAGCCATGTCACCTCTCCGAATTTAGTTCAAGCATTCTCCACAGGCAGCTCTGCTTTCTCTTTCTGGCCATGCTTTCAAACAATGAAGGAACAAAAAAGCAGTATTCTCCGGGTTGATTTGTTATTTTGACACTCATGCCAAGAACTCATCATTAGTTCAAGCCCTCTTGCAATAATGTAACAAAAGACAGAGTTTGCTGAGTTGCTGTAATGATGTGCATCTTAAGACCTGAAAAAAAGATATTACCTCTGACTTCTCCGAAGCACTCCAATTGTAGGAGCAGTTTTACTGTGAACTGCTCATTTCCATGCTTGAAGAGTGATGCTAACACTGCTCTAAAGATCATAATTCTGGTTGGGTTTGAAATGTGAGGTTGATTTCTGACATGGAGTTTTATTTACCTTTATAAGCTACACCAAACACTTACCAGGGAATGGCATCTTCTCACAGACTGCCTTTTTCCTTGAAGGAAACAGTGCATCCAGAGAGCTGCAGGGAGCCTTGTGGCACATTCTGTCCGAAAGCCCTTCCTCCACATTTATTCATCAATTCCTACTTTTTCTGGAGTCCAGCCATGAGTGAGACCCCACGCACGATGTCTCAACATGAGGGCAGAGGAAGGAGCTTCATGCTCGAGGCCTTACAAGTGATAAATGTCCTACATGGAAATGCACCCACAACAATGCAGATTTTGGATGAGTAGTTTGCCATCACTTGTAAAGAAGGATGGGCTGATCCAGCTGTGCTTTTTCATAGTAATAAATGCCACTTGAATCCTTTTCCCTTCATTTTTTTAAAGTGCTGTCTCTCAAAGCAAATTATGAAGTATTTCTGAAAACTTCCTTAGAGTTCAAAATATGAAATTAATAACATTCATGAGTCCAGCTGAGCCCAGCTGCACTTACATTAAGGTGGAAAAATTAGAATCAAAGGCTAAAACTCAGGATAAGGCCATTAGTGAGATGCTAGCAACACGCTGTGTTTCTTGAAATCAGTGGTCCTGTTTCATTTTGGAATTTTTTTTTCCAATCCCAGAAAACTTCACAAAACTTCAGCAGCTGACTTCCAAAGGAGCAGGCCCATAAGGTGTGAGAGCTATTATCTGTGTCGGCTGAATAATTTATCTGCAAAATTAGTAGACTGCCTGTGATAGAACTGGTTGAATTATTCATCGGGAATAAATTATCCAAGATATTTAGCACTTCTTTCTGTTTGCGAAGGCTTCCTGAAACAATTCTGGTTCTGTGAATGCATTCGTTATTCATAAGTACGGAGTGAATAGATTATGCAAACAAATTTCAGCCTATGGGTTGTTTGTGAAACATTCACTTCAGCCCTGGCTATTCATGGCTGTGACTGATCACAGAGACACATGGTGCTCTCTCCCCTCCTTGATTGGAGCACAAACTTTTAAAACAAGAGAATAACAAATGACAAACTGCAAATGATGGATAAGGACTAATGAATAATGCGCTTTCACTGCAAACTTTCAGACAAGTGATCAGTTGTGCCAAAGTCTGTGAAACTCTAGGGAATCATAAACATTTTAATGAATAAACTATTGACTGCTCAAAGACACCTAAACAAAAGACAATAAAAGTGTTGCAGACAACACTGGAGTTTATACCACTATATATAAAACGCACAGTAACAAAAGTTGAACACTTTTTGCCATATGCTTCCATAACCTTTAAATTTTGGTCCCTTCTGGCTTTCTGGTTAGTGCTAGAAACTCCACTGTCGTTCTCTGCCTGCTGACAGAGGCCTCTAATTGTGCCGTCACTTAAGGACATGAGTAACTCAGTGAAGTGGAACTGCTTAGTGCAGAAAGTCACTTATGTATGCAGAGGCCCTAAAAACATCAGCCTGATTGCAGGTCCAGTGATTGAGAGAGCCCAGTCCCTCCCAGGAACATCCAGGCCCCCGTCGCCTGCCATACGTGGGTACATTGCACACCCCTGGTCTGCAAGCGTATAAAGATGTAAAAAAGCAGAAAGAGAGCTGATCCTGCAAGTTTGGCCGCTGCCAAACTACTTCTAGTTTGAGACTCGTTAATATTCATCACCCAGGGCTTTTTGGATTGCTCACTTCTGTGCGTGATCTTCTTGGCGCAAAGAAGGTTGTTTGTGGCAGTTTGCTGGTGTCGTGGGTCATCGCAAAGCAAGGAGGGTGGAAAGCAGGAATAACTCTGATAGCAAACTCCTCGCTCAGGTTCAAGTAAAGAATGGTTGCTGTGAACTTAAAAAGCAGAGATAGACAATAATTTAGGCTGTCAATATTCCCTGTTTATCAAAGATCAAAGGCATAGGAGAAAATCGAAGGAGGGGGAATCATTCCCCATTTTGCATAAGGGGAAATCAGGTAAATACATGTCAGTTTAGCCATAGGCACCTGAAAATGGCTATTGATGGGCAGTGAAACTGAAAACCTTCCAGAGACACAAGTACCTGAGTGCTGATAATGGGGCTTCTTCGAAGCAGGGAGAGCAGGATGCAAAGAGCCAGATGTCAGAATGAGGAAACTTTTTAGCCAGTTACAAAACTGTGGCTTCCCAAAAGGTTAGTTAGTGATACCCTGGCACTGAATGGGGATTAGCAGAGGCAGCAAAAACTTTACAATCAAAACAGCACAATTCTTTGCTTTTATCCAGACAAAGAAGAATTGTACCTGTACGTTGTATATACAGTGCGTATATATGTATATACGGTGCATATATATTTTGATTACAACCACCGACCTTTATAAAATAAATGTCCTTTGGAACTTTTAACTTTCTGAACACCTGCAAAACCCTTTTCAACGCAAAGCACGTGAAAGCCAAAGCGCATGTTGATATTCACCTCAGAAACGCAGGAGGGAAATACCTGCTTTGCGTTTTACCATTTTAGAGTATTTTCACTTTCACGGGCGGATGCAGAAAAACCGCAAGGTGCAACGAAAACCTGACAAAGTCTTCCATCCGCATCTGGCTGGGGAATAATCCACGGCTCATCCTCTGGAAGTCCAGATTAACCTTTTTCTTTCCCCAAACCCCCTGCTCGCAGCGGTTTAAACTCACATTGGAGCCCCTCCGGCCGGAGCGGGACAGTGACCCCTCCACCCCCG
>VXAZ01003516.1:0-31421 GCA_013399875.1 Gymnorhina tibicen
TACATTGACTTCCAATATATCTGGTTTTTAAGAAAAACAGGAATAACCAAATACAGTTGTGTAGCTTGTAAGACTTGTTTGGAAATGTCTGCTATGAAACAATGCAGTTTTATACGATGAATATTTAGTAAGGGAGCTGGAAACTGGTGTCACAAATTATTTTCAGTGTTAGCAGTGTCAATATTTTTTTGAGGAGCAGTTGGAAGTGAAGTGTGAAGGTTAGAAACTGAGCTCCATAAAATATAGAATTGGCTTTGTTGCTTTTTTTCTTGGTAGTGAAACAGGTGCTTGTATTTACTGAAGTCACTTAGCCATAAATCAATTAATTATGGCAAAGTCATTGTGTGATATACAACATGAAAAACTAGTCCCTCAAGGTGTTTCTCTTGGAAAGCTGACTGTAAGATTTTTGACAGTATTGTAGCCATTTGTTACTGGGAAGTATTGTGTTATTGATTTTTATAAAAGACTGTGTTATTTTGTGGGGTTTTTGGGCAGGAGGTTTCAAACAAACCTGTAAAAAAATCTTGATGGGAGCTTGAGGTTTTGAAACTGTAATTCTTTCTCGCCCCGCTCCCCATAATTTTCTATGTTTGCTTCTCTTTACAGTAGCAGGCAATTTGCTGCCTGTCACAAATCTTGGGATTATGGAAGTTTCTAAATGAATAGGTATTGTTGGGCTTACATATGACTTTAGTAAACAAAATCTAGAGAGTTCCACAATATGTTCATGCCGTGTGATTTCCTCATTGTGATTCAGAATGTGGAAGATGAAAAGAAGTGAGCTAAAGCTGTTGTTAGGTATCCTGGGCGCATCAGAGGTCAACTGATGAATAACTCTTCAGCTCTACAGTTTTTATTTGACTTGACTCGTGGTTGTTCTTGTCACCTCTAGTTTCTAATGATCTTATTACAAAATTGGGTTAACTTACTGGCAATACTTGAGTCTCAGACTGAAATTTGTATGTAAAATACACCATTCTTTGTTTCCTTCTTTACTTACTGCCCAAGTCAGGATATTTTAAGCAGATAGGATATATTACCGTGATACAGGTGCAGCAGGATATCAGCATAAGATAAGCTGTTTCGTCAATTTTTGTAAACACATTTAAAGGTTTTTTGACTTAGCACTGTCAAAGAGTGTGTGCTGTGTGTGATGAGATAAAATTGTTTGAAGAAATTAGTGGTATAATTACCAGATTGTTCATTTGTAAACAACAAGTTGGGTGGGCAAGTTGATCTGCTGGAGGGCAGGAAGGCTCTGCAGAGGGATCTGGACAGACTGGATCAATGGGCTGAGGTCAGTGGTATGAGGTTTAACAAGGCCAGGTGCTGGGTTCTGGGTCACAACAACCACATCCTTCACTACAGCCTTGGGGCAGAATGGCGGGAAGTGATGATTGGAAAAGGACCTGGCGTTGCTGGCTGACAGTGGCTGAAGATGAGCCAGTGTGTGCCCAGGTGGCCAAGAAGACCAATGGCATCCTGGCCTGTATCAGCAATAGTGTGGCCAGCAAGACCAGGGCAGTGATTGTCCCCCTGTACTCAGCACTGGTGGTGCCACATCTCAAATGCTGTGTTCAGTTCTGGGCCCCTCACTGTAAGAAGGGCATTGAGGAGCTGGAGTGTGTCCAGAGAAGGGCAACAGAACTGAGGTAGGGTCTGGAGCACAAGTCCTGTGAGGAGCAGCTCAGGGAGCTGTTTAGCCTGGAGGAAAGGAGGCTCAGGGGAGACCTTACTGCTCTCTACAGCTCCCTGACAGGAGAGTGCAGCCAGATAGGGGTTGGTCTCTTCTTCCAGGTAACAAATTACAGGACTAGAGGAAATGGCCTCAACTTGCACCAGGGGAGGTTTATATTAGAAAAAATTTCTTCACAGAAAGGCTTGTCAAGCACTTTAACAGGCTGCCCAGGGAAGTGGTGGAATCACCATCCCTGGGGGTATTTGAAAGATGGTAGATGTGGCACTTAGGGACATGGTTTAGTGGTGGACTTGGCAATGCTGGGCTAATGGTTTGACTTGATGATCTCAGAGGTCATTCCCAAACGAAATGGTTCTATGATTCTATTTTGTGGTGTGCTCCTGATCTTGATAGTCAGGTCTAGGGAAATTCTTTGGACCGTTCTGTTGAAAGTGATAGTTTCAGTCCAAGTTTTTAACATTGTACATTTTACTTGGATTGTGGACAGAGAAGCTGATCCTTAGAAGAAAGCAAGAACTTGAAAACAGATCCTGTTCTAGAAAAGAAACTAAGCATAATAAGGTACTTTTTTGGCAAGCTTGGTGCAAAAATTAAAACTTCCAAAATGTTTCTTGTCTGCTAGGCGTGCATTTTGTTGGGCAACTCAATAAATACCTTGTTTTAGGAGATACAGCTCTGTATTTTATATTTCATGTTCCCTGACACTGAGCATAAAGTTAAGAGAATTTAATTATGTGGAATGAGTTGGGTTGATAGTCTTCCTTTAGGCTGATCCCGCATTATGTGGGAGTGCATCAAATTCTTTATTTCTTGAAGCACATCAAGCCTGTATCCTTTTCCTTCAGGTCAGTATGATTGGTCCTTTTGTGGTAGCGAAGTAAGGTTTCCCAGCACGAAAAAATTACATTTGTCAACTCTTGTGAACATTTTCAGTGTGGCTTAATTTATTTTTATTCATCATAAAGTTCCAAAGCTATTTGGGTCTCTGAAGAGACTTTATAAAATCTGCTCTCTGAATAATGTGCAGACAAATCAAATAAATTGTGACCAATCAAGTAAATAAGTCCAAAGACGTTGAAAGGTGTCACAGTTGTATGTGATAAATACATACTGTCTTTTTATGCAGGTTTTCTTCAAGATTTGTCATTTGGTGTTAATATGGGATTGAAGGTACTGAGAAGGATCAAGATTTGTTACAAACCCTGCTGTTCGTGTGGTGGTTTTGAGCTTAGGCTCATGTTATCTTTTTCCTTTCACTGTATAAATTCTTCAGTTCTATGGCAAGTACTGGCTTTGCTGTTGAACAGCAGTAGAGTTTCTCCTGAGAGGGTTTCACCCTTGTTTACATATCCTCACTATTGTGATTTGGGGCTGCAAAATACACAAGACTGAAGAGATTACCAGTTCACAGAGCAGCTGCTGCTTGGGTGTTCAGATCATTATTTAGGCACTTGACTGAAATTTGCAGTTTGGATCTTGAATTGCAGTACTGAGTTGACTGTTAGTATCCTTTTTCCAAAACACAGGGGTTAATTTTCTTTCCAGTTGCCTACCTTACTGTGTTCCTACATGACTTATGGAGTAAAAAGTTAGTCATCTGCTCTAAAATGACTTTCAGCTGTAACTTCTGAAAGTCATTTTAGTAACTTTTTGGTTTCTCACTATGGTGGTAGGAAGGAAAACCTTTAAAAAGCTTCCTTTATTTCTGGAATAGTGCTCAGACTATTCTACCTATCAGATCTTTGTCTCTACAACTGCATCTGAATATATATTTGAGTTTCTGTTATGCTGTAAGCCTAGGAGGTGACAAAGATTGTCGTTCTCTCAGTACTGCACTGTAACATACACTAGACCAGTGGAGATTATAGAGGTAAGAAAGTGCATGTTCCATGTTCCTGTGTCTGTATTCCAATGGCACAAGTACCCTCAAAGATAAATTAAGCTAATATTCAAAGTCTGATGTAGATACTGCAGACATCATGCTGATACTGTTCTTTGTATCACTGGAAGAATGTAGGTTGAAGGCAACTGATGAGAGTTGGCACAAACTATTTGTGAAGAGCTGTCATTTAATTCTCTAACATTCCCAAATTCCAGTAATCTTGAAATGTATATCTTAATTTTAATTTGTTCCTATTAAAATATTTGAGAGAGGCTTCCCCTGATGCCTTCTACCTACAATAACTATCTCATCCATTTATTATCTGTTTACTTTTTTTCTAAATAGAAAATTCAAAATATGATTTTTGAAAAATATGTATATAAAACCGTAATAGTGATTTTTGGTGCTACTTTTGACTCAGAAACATTATTTCCCAGGGGACAATAGTCTTGGCTCTGTTATTTCAACAAGTATGTAAGAAAGTGTATGTGCAAATCTTTGTGTGTTAAGAGGGAAAGATTTCTATTTCAAAATGAATGGAACAAGTTTGTTAGAAATGAACTTCATGTTCCCATCTTAAATGTCTGTTTAAGTTCTTGCACATACATTTGGCTAGGGTTTGTGCTGTGTGTCTCATCTGGTGATGTGTGAGCAGCCAGAGATAGCACACTGTTGCAGACTGTGTGCAAAACAGCACTTGCATCTAAGTCATGGGTCTAGAGAAAGTTTTGAAAAATTGATGTTAGAATTTGGCTTCTCAAATGGTCAGATTACTGTTCGGAGTAACTGGGACTCATTGGAAACCTTTTATTTGTTAAAGAGACTATCTGTTAAGGACATCCACATGGGTGGATTTGAATGATTGGAACATCAGGACTCTTTGGCCTTTCACAACAACAAATTCTTTCACTTTGGGGCTCAGTTTTTCCTTTATATGCATTAATGCCATAGTTACAGTGTTGAGATTTCCCTTAACTGCAATTTAACTGGGAGGGGGGACTTGTTCCTTCTTCCAGTCAAGTGATGTGAATATCAAAAGCTTGGGATTCTGGTCAGAATAATGCTCTTTTGCTTCAGAAGGGTAACCAAGTGTATACTTGTTGAAAACAAGTCATTAACTTCTTTTTCTCTTAGAGACATTTGGAACTTGTCCAGCTTCCTGGGAAGGACTGGTAGGGTTGTTGGTTTTTTTTGTTAAATGGGAGAGGTTTCCCATCTTTCTTACCACATCCAGCGTGCCTGTTCTGGCCTGTTTCAGAAACTTGGAACCTACTTGCTAAAGGCATTTATAAGATGCACAGGCCTTGTCAGTCTTGATGTAATTTCTAAGGTGAATCATCTTTGTCCATTTCTAATGTATGAATGGATTTCTTTCCTTTTCAATTAGAATCAAATAAATGGATATCAAGCCTTATAATTTGTTCCTGGTAGGAGGAACAACCGAACAGATGGTAGGAGGGCCAAATTTCTTGTTAAAAAAAAAAATACGTCGGGTCTTGCAATTTAATTACCAGTCCAATTATCTTATTTTTCACTTAAACACTTCCTTGAATTATTAAGTGTTTTAGGAACAATGCTGCTAAGTAACATGAGCAATTAATAACATTCATAATGTTTTCCGAGCACAGAGAGGACATCAGCCTGTTCAAGTGAGTCCAGAGGAGGGTCACCAAGATGCTTAGAGGAATGGTGCACCTCTCCTGTGAGGAAAGGCTGAGAGAACTGGGTTTGTTCAACCTGGAAAAGAGAAGGCTTTGGGGTGACTTAACTGCAGCCTTCCAGTACCTGAAGGGAGCCTCCAAGAAAGATGGAGAGAGACTTTTTACAAGAGCATGTAGTGACAGGACAAGGGGGTATGGCTTCAAACTCAAAGACAGACGATTTAGATTAGATGTTCAGAAGAAATTTTTTCTGTGAGGATGGTGAGGCTCTAGCACAGGTTTCCCAGAGAAGCTGTGGACTCCCCATCCCCAGAGGTGTTCAAGACCAGTCTGGATGGCGCTCTCCGCAACCTGGTCTAGTGGAAAGTGTTCCTGCCCACCACAGTGGGATTGGAACTACATGATCTTTAAGGTCCTTTCTGACACAAGCCATTCTATGATTCTATGAACATTGCACATCCTAGATGGTATTAGAAAGGGAGATTTGGTTGGTGTCAGTATAGGTGGAGCAGAGTTTCTGGAATTCAAATATGTATTGAAAATAGAGAATCTGTGTTTTAAACAAATACATAGACTCAAACTTCTTCCAAAGTAAGAGGTGCTGGAAGAGGTTCCAGAGACATGTTCAGTCTTTGATAAAATTACTCTTAAGAAAAATGGGAACTTTTCAGCAGTTTGAATTGGAGATAGTAGTTTGTTAAGGGCAAACAAAATAAAAGGAATCATTTAAGGTGTTCTCAGGAAAGGAAGTTGCTGGCTCTACTCAGACTCTAAAATTAAATTCTACTGCAGCACATAGTCTTATTTTTAGCCTTGTAGGAAGCTGTACTCACATTCTTTGGCCAAAATTTAACTCATATACATTTTTCTCACTGAAGTGATTTGTAACCTGTCTGTAAATGAGAATATTGTCCAAATGTGGCATTTCTAGTTTTAAGTGATTGGAGAAAGCAGGAAATACAATCTTTGCTTTATTGTGTATTTACCTACAATAGACTTAAATGCAAACTGTTATGTGAACCTATTTATGAGGCATGAAGTTACTTTTGTTTTGCTTAACCAAGTAGCTGAAATGTTGCCACCAGTATGTCTGGAATGTTATTTACTTGGCCTATTTCTGCAGTTTTTCTTTGTAGCGCTGTACACATGTCACAATTAGGGGTCATTTACTTACAACTGACCAAAGTAATACCATCAAAGTTGTGGTTATTTTTCTCATTGGGGTCTTTATAATAAAAGATTCATCATGTTCTGCAGCTTCTGTGCTCAGACTTTTCCCCCATCTCTCTCTCCCTTCATTCTTTTAATCGGAATTGCTTTTTGCAAAGATTTGGAGAGCTGTTGTTTTTACTTGCTTTTTTTGTGTTACTTGATTCCTTGATTTAGTACTTTAATTTCTTACATTGTTTCTTATAATGCCATCTGATTGAAATGTGTTAACTTGCTTGGCTGGGTAACTATTTTTTTATAAGGAGATAGTTGTTGAGTATGTTTTTCTATCTAAGTGTGTATCATATTTTATGGTCCCAGTTCCAGGCATTCAACTGGTTGCAAGAAAACTGTGGGTGTTTTAATATTTCCAACGGAAGGGTAGGATGGGTGGGGAAGCTCTTTGGAATGCTGACGAGTAATATTTGACTCTTGGAAATATCTTAAGGCCATACACTCCCCTCCCATGCTTGGAAGGCTAGACTTAAAGACCTCTGGTCTTGAAGGTATTATCCTTGTGCTTCATTTCCTTTCTAACTGACTGGAGTGAGAAAAGAGTTGAAATACAGATCATGCATACTGTGGGTTAATGCAGGAACACTCTGTGGATGCTGGTCTTGGTTTGTGACCTTGCTACTCCCATCCGTGGCATGGTGCCCCTTTAACCCGTTGCGTATTAGTCAGAGGGCTTAATTCTGCTACTTTTATTTCCTAGATACACTTGGTTTCAAAAGTTGTATAGGTTTTGAGATGTTAATGTCTGTAATGTCTGTAAGCATAGCAGAAATTGCCTTACAGTAGCATATGGGTTGGGAACTGCAGTAACTTGGGGTTCAGTGTATTTTCAATAGCAGAGTGACAATTCATAAGAGTTTTCCCCCCCAGTTTCTTCTTATGGTGCTTGAGTACAAAGCAGAGTAGATACAGACTGGGTTGTTCCCCTGCTGTTGTGAAAAGTAAATATTTACGGCTTCTCGCTTCTATGGTTGTAGTAAAATATGTTCTACTTCCTCTGCATTTGCAGAAATGATCAACTCTTATCGTGAGAGGGTATCTTCTTAGCTTGTTTGAAGTTTTGACAAACACACGTGCTTTACTATACATGACTCTTTTTACCTTTGGATAGTGATTTGTTTTCTTTATTAAATGTTTCTGCTTTATTTATTTCTGTCTTTGATCATTTAACTGATAAATACTTGTTGCCAATATTAACACTGCTCGTATTTTATAAACCTGGCTTATATATAAATGTTTCTATTGAAATAAATCAGCCTTGTAACGTGAAAAATATAAAACTTTGGTTTAAGTTACTTATTACAATTAATAGCTGTTTGATGGTTGAATACAATACAACTGCTTGCTGGAACTTTAGTTTGATTCTCTGCCAACTAACAATAAACTACAACTTAATTCCTACAAACTCCTGAGATATAAACTATTAGTCATGACCTAGCATGCATACACTAAGCTAACAGACAAATAAAGCCTATCTGAAGGGAGCCTACAAGAATGATGGAGTGAGACTATTTACAAGAGCAAGTAGTGGCAAGGACAAAGGAGAATGGCTTCAAACTAAAAGAGAGCAGGTTTAGATTAGATATTAGGAGAAAGTTTTTCCCTGTGAAGATTGTGAGGCACTGGCACAGGTTTCCCAGAGAAGCTGTGGACTCCCTATCCCTGGAAGTGTTCAAGGCCAGTTTGGATGGGTCTCTGAGCAACCAGGACTAATGAAAGGTGTCCCTGTCCATGGCAGGAGAGTTGAACCCAGATCAACTTCAGAGGATAAACTGAGGGGATCTTTAAGGTCCCTTCCAATCCAAGCCCTTCTTTGGTTCTCTTATTATTATGGCCATGCAATACACATTGTAACAGGTCAGTAATGAATTCTGTCACTCACTTCTCTTGTGCAGCCCACACATCATCTTTCTGTCACAGAGTGTACTACCAGGAGGAAGCCATCTCTGTGGAACACGTTTGTGTCATGAAATTGCTCATGCTTGGTTTGGACTGGCCATTGGTGCTCATGATTGGACTGAAGAGTGGATAAGTGAAGGGTTTGCCACTTTTTTAGAAGATATATTTTGGGCTAGGGCACAACAGGTAAGGTGATGACACATTGCTTCAAAATTAAATTAATAGGGAAATCAAAATTATATGTGAATTAGATATAAATTAAACCTCCTGTGCTGTGAAGTAAAGTATTTTAAAATGGTATTGGAATTTGCATGCTTACTTGATATAAAAAAAATAGTGATCCACAATGAATACAAATATTTACAGAGGTAGAGGTCAGTGCCAATGAGAATGGAAACATCTGTTTGTCAATTATTACCTTCCCACAAATGCATTACTCAGTTATTAAAATTCAACTATCAAACAATTCCTCTGCATTCTTTCCACTTCTGTTGTGTACCTGAAACTGAAAAAATCAACAGTCTTACTGCATATTGTAATATTCCAGGTACCAAATTAAAATTGTTTGGTTTTGTCCAATGGATGGCTAAGAAGTGTGCCTCGAAGCAAAATGAAAGATGGTTTTAAATAGGACACACTGGTACTTAACGCTTCTTTTTCTCTTCTACTGCCCAGCAAGTTACTCTCCTGTCAGAGACTTAGAAATCACTGCCTGCCTTAAGGTGAAAAGTTCATAAGTTGCATGTCAGCTAGTAAAGTGTTTTTCTGATGCAATTCTTACTTTTGTAGTACCTCTGCTACTTCAAGCATTTCGTGTGTCAGTCATTTCTTCCTGTGCCTGCTTCAGGTTCTACCCCTTTAGTCTGCAGATCTCCACCTGAGGAAAAGCATGGCAGAACTGGGAACTGACATAACACACTCTTCTGAACCTCCAGTTTATTAAGTATCTGGCATGTTTATAGCACCAAGCAAAGCAGAATGCCTTGTTATATACTATATTTCTGGAAAAAGAAGGAGAGAAAGGCTGTCCAAACACTTGGTTTTTCCCTTTTGGTTCTGAAACTCATTTGTGCCCTCACACTGAGCATCACTATACTGCTGTGAGCTGTTCACATTAATTCTTTGTTTTTGTGAGTCACTTGAAAGCATTTTGATTGTAGTAGACATCTTCCTTGGAGCTGAATGTAAAGGAGAAAGCAGCAGAACAGTGTGATTAGTTCTCTTGTTAATGTGAAAGGCATACTTTTTTAACGTTGTTGAGTAGTTTTGATGCTATGCAATCACAGAATTTAAGGATTATGAGTGTATTCCATAGTGCCTGAGAATAATTTCAGTTGTGACTGAGTGTAATGCAGGGTAGTATTAGCTGCTTTTGCTTTCCCCAATCTCCCATCTCTTCTTGTAATAGAGAAACATAAATTATAATTATGTTCAAAATAATTGTCAGCTGGCAACCTGGCATTTATTTCGTAAGTAGGAATCTCTGTTAGTATTACATAGATGGGGGAAAATACAACCGGGAGCTTTCATGAGTATGGCAGAAGTAGTAGGAAAGAGGAATGAAGCCAGGACACAATGTAGCTCTTTACTCTCAAGCTGGGAAGAGTAAGGATGCAACCAAACCACTATGCCAGGTATCTGTACTGTATATTCAGTTCAGTTGTTGGCATTCACTAAAGGGAAAACAACATGCCGATCTCTCTCCTCAGTCAGAACTATTTAACTGACTAGTGATTTGATGTGCACTGTGAGGCTTTTGTTTTCCTTAGCGCTGCTATTAACTCTCATAGCAGCAACTGTTATTCTTTTATCATGGATATTGGTACTGTTTCCTGCCTCTTCTGTACATTAAAGAGAAACAAACCAAGTTTCTTGTTCTGAAAATTATTATTGTCTGTTGGGAAACAGCAATCAGTGATCTGTGTTTTTTGTTTACTAAGCAGCTGTCACATGATGAAATAAAAGGGCAACAGGAATTGAAAGCTTTACTTCGCTGGCGCCGACTCAGAGATGAGGTGCAAAACTCTGAAGAAGAGCTGCAAGTTTTAAGGTAACAATATGATAGCATCATCTTTGCATTTGCATGTTGACTCTCTCATGTTTTCCACATTTTCTCCCTTCAAAAGATATTCATCCAAATCATCTGATTAAATCCACTGCATTTCCTTGTTTACTTCTAATGAAAAAAAGAAAATGCCAATTAAACTGACTAGGTTATCCATCTTGACTATAATGCAATTGCTTCTCCCTCTGTTATAGAAAGCTTTCAGAAGCCATGGGATTTAGTTTGATATGAAATGTCTCTAAGCAGTTTACAAGAGCTTCTACTCAGGGAAAAAATAAAAGACCATTTCCTGAACAAAGTTCACTGTTGGAAGCCGTAACGGAGTCATTTTCTGTGGCTGAAGACAAACACATACAGTAGTATGGTATCTGACTGCCAAGCTGAATGAAGCTTTAAAAATCAAAGAAAAAATAAAATGATCTATAAAAATCCACTTTCTTATAAGAAATTACTAATATTTAAAATAGATTTTTGGTCTTCAGGTATCAGATGCTAAACTCAAGGCTCCTTTGTAGATAGCTAAAAACAGTCTTCCTTTGCTAGTGATTAATAATCTGGGCTGTTTTGATTGGTGTGTTAGGAATTTTCCATGATCTCTGATCTTGGGTGTCTGTCTAACTCAAGATCCACTGAGCCTCTACTGCTTGTCTCCTCACAGTCTTCAACCAAGATTAATGAGTTTACTAATCCTTGTTCAAATTAGCCATGATTTCTGACCAAATCCTGGAAGTACAGGGACAGATTTCAAACAATTATGTAGTCCATTCTCCTGCTCTGAAGTAAAGGCAGTACATACAGACCATCCTAAGTGGGTTCTTACTAACATGTTCTTAGAAGGCTACAATAAAAAAGTTTTCATAAGAGAGACAAGCTGTATTAGTGTCTCAATAAGACAGCTAAGCTTAGTGTTAACAGTTAAAAATTGCTTCCTAAGACACAATTGAAATGCTGTTTATTTCAAATAATGTGGATCTCATTTTTTTCTTTCACCAAGTGGAAGTGAAGAATAAATTGATACCCATCTTCTAGATTATCAGCTTTTAAATGTTTTTCGAAGACTGTTGCCATTTCATTCATTCATTTCTTCCCTTCTTCTTCTACTTGCCCAGTAGAACCTAAAAGGCTTTTATATTTGGACACTCTAGAGAGCCTTCACCAACACAGAAATTCCTCTCCAAGGCCTCATGTAATCCAGAAGCATATCACCATCTGCATAACTGTAGTCTTCCATTGATCCGTTTTACTTTATGTTTATTGATTAATTGTGTACCCTATTTGTAAGCAGAGTCAGTGAAGTTACATGTGTGTAAATGTTCAAGTGTGTAATTTGATGATAGTTGTAAATGCAAAAGCAAGCTTTATCCCTACTTGTTATACAGCTGCTGCCAACACAACCACCAATTTATATGCTGAGGTTTTTGTTTGTTTTAAATAATTTTTTTTTAATATTGGTTCTTGTGACATGATACTTACCTGGATAAGTGTTTTCCATTTTCAAGACTATGGAATCACACTTGTTGTCTTTTGTTTGAATTTTATAGCTGTTACTTTTAATCAAATGTTATGTGGTGTAAATTTTCAAAGTAATTTTTCTAAGGGCCACAATCCTTTGTAGTTTGAAACTCAGGAAGGATTGATTTATTTTGAAATTGAAACTTAAGCTTTCTATTCACTTGCACATTTAGTAGGCGTAATAATAAGCATTTTGCTTACCTTTTGGATAGTAGAACTCCTAATGCTAATTCAAAAGAGTGACAAATTTATTTCTCATTTGAAAAATATGTCTCCAGTAAACACTTCAGGCCGGGAACATGATGCCAGCTTGTGATTCTGGCCATTTCTCCTTCTCTAGTATCTCTGGTTCCTTGTGGTTGCATTTAAGGACTTCTACTGGTTTCAGTCAGATACAAATATTTTCTACTATTTTTGTGGCATGGATGTGAATAAGTTCTCTCTTTGCATATTTACTGGTTTTTTTTTTCTTTTGTTCATCTTTCTGAAAGTATGTCCTTGTGCTTTCCAAAATTGGCATAAGAGAGAGAAAGTCCTGGCCCTTGCTCTAGGTTGTGAGTCTGTAGTGAGGCTTGGGCTGGTTCAAACTTATGTTTTTATACAGGATATTAAAAGTAAATGGTAACTGTGTTACTTCTTGCCAATCATTGCGGGAAGAAAAAAATCAACCAACCAACCCACTCTTCCCAAGCATAAGCTTATTCTTCAATTACTTTTTCGTTTCCTGCTATCATATGAATATCTGTGCTTTCTCTTGACATCTGGAAAAATCTGCTCCAAACTTATCAGCTGAACCTATTAATTTTTGATCCAGCAAATGAATACCTATTTAGACTGGGTGAAAGCCACTCAGCAAACTGATGATCAGCCTGATGTTTCTTCTTATTACGGATACTTGGTATTACGTTATAGTAAGTAGCATGTCATAAGCTACCTGTGAAAAAAGAGGTCAGGTAAGAAAGAAACTGGATAAGTGTCTTTTCAACAGGCAGCAGCTCTGAAAGGCAGCACCAGCAAATCTTAGTATTAAAGAAGGAGTTCATGGCACTTTCGTACTCATACAGGATGAGACGTCCAACAGAACTGTGCCTATTTTCTCCCAGAATTTGAAGCAAATCTGCAGGGATAAAAGCACCTGTGAAATATGTCTTGGCATGCATTTTGTTGGTAATCATCAGCACCAGCACTCTCATCCAGCACTCTCATCTCTCATGTTAGGAAAGCAAAGAAGACAAGAGAAGTGCATTCTGTACTGCAGAATAAAGCTGGCATTGACGTTTCATCTCCTGGCCCTTACGGCTGAACTTCAGTTTGTGGTTATTCATTAAGGCAAGCCAATGTTGATATCAAACTCTAAATTTCTCTGAGTTCCACTTGTGTCAGGTCCATCCTGTCCTCAAGCAATGCTTCTGACAGCTCTGTAGGTGTTTGAAGAGTTTTATTCTGTCTGATAGGAACTATGCTTTTGGATGGTCTCTTACACTCTCTGTGTTAGTTTTCATGACCTGGCACATCAAAGCATTTAATTAGCAAGGACATCCCAATGAACTGTACTTTTACTAGTGCAGTGTATTCATCTGCCCAGCAAACAGAAAGCAGCTTCTTCTACTTCCTTCAGAAATTTGCCAGTATCTAAGATGTGCCAGATGGCATCTTGAATATTTTGAGACAGCTTGTCCTTAGCATTATGCTTGGCTTTATCTACTAGGCTAGATGCAAGTTTTGTAGGCAGTGTAACAAACTTTGAGTCTCTATACTTTCAACGTCTTGTGAATGAAGTAAACATGGCTTTAAAATAGTGTGCTGAAGTACTGACAGCAGAGAAGAGGGTTACATTCTAGTTACACTCCTTTACAGACATTTTCAAGAATATATGTACAGCCTTTGCAGAGGAATGTGTATATGTTTTCTGTATGGAATTCTTCAGTACCATCATCCAGACAACACTCCTTTTTAGTCAGTCCTAGGATCTACACAGGCACAAAATCAGAGGAGGAAGGAAGTATGGTTGCCTAATTTAGAATAATTGTGATTATGAGAGATATTTCAATTTAGTGTGGATTCTGTAGCCTGTGCTCAAACTCCATTTTTCAAAGTCAACAGACTGGGCTATTTATTAAGAGTGAAATGAAGCAGGTTTTGCTTTTTATGTATGCAGAGAACAGTGAAAAGTCAGGTATGGAATGTCAGCAGGCCTTCCTTCCAGGAGACTGATCCAGAAGGGAAATAGCTGGATTTCTGCTTTCCTACAGTGTGTCTGCAACATTTACATAGTCTGAAAGATTTGGAGTTTCCATAGAATAGGAAAACAGTTACTGATATCTTTCTTTCAATGTTGAGGGAAAATTTTACTGGAAAGGTATTTCTGAACTATAACATGGAAGAGGACTGTGTTAGAAATACAGTGTAAAATTCAATCTAGTTTTTTTTCTCTCTTTTACTTTTTCTCTCTTTTACATTTTACTTCAAACAGTTACATTTTATCAAAATTTTGTGTATGGTGGATTTCATGTGCACAGGCCCTAATGTCTAAAAAACCCCCAGTTTAGCACTCTGGACAAAACTGTAATAAGAAACTGTTACACAGATATAAAAAAGGAAGAACATTTTTCTCAAGGAAGACACAGATGTGGAAGAAAATTTGATCACAAGGCTTAGCTCCTGAAGTCACTCCTGCATGAGTGATGTGGTTTGAAGAATCTTGCATTGCTGTGTCCCATGTTTCCCATATTCAGTAGAAATGAAAGGAAAGATGTTTGGTTTCGAAGACTGGCCATTTCAAAATCCACATTTAGAATTGGAGAGGTTGTTTTAGCCACAGGGTTAGCCTCCTAAGACAGGCATCTGTTCTCAGACTACTGTTAGCTGGGATGTTTTCTGAATGGAAGAAAAAAATCTAGAGGGTCTTCAGTACTATGCCTGTGAAGGCACTTCTTACAAATGAAGAAAAAATGTTTCCATTGCTTCTCTTTAGTTTCAATCTCTGCTCTTAAGAGCCTAGAAGTCCTCCACACTTTATTGTTGTAGATTTGTGGCATACCAGATGCTGTATTATGTTTTAAAATCAGGCAGTAAATAGGTTTTTTGTAGACATTACTGTCTGTGAACCTCAAACCTGTGTGTGAAATACTTCCTCTTTTAAAATTTGAACTACTTTTCTTCCAACCGAAATGGAAAAATGAAAATTAGAATACTTTCTTCAGCAGTCTGTTGCATGCAGATGGAAGAGGTTATTCTTGCAAGGATAGTCGTGTAGGCTGTTAAGCCAAAGTTCAGGTAAAAAAAAGAGAAAACTCTAGTTGAATGTAGTGACTTCACTATCTTCCCCTCCACTTCCCCTTCCCCTTAAAATGTTCTTTTTATTTGTTTCTCTTTGTTCATAACACATCTGGATTGGAGAATGTCCTGCAACCTGATGCCATGCTGGCTGTAAAAAGACTACACCAACCTACTGATGAATTTTATTTAGTAGAAAATTCAGTTGTTTGACTGTCTAAGTCAAGTTATATACTTAAGGTAAAGAAAAAGACTGGACTAGTCACAGGTGGTTAGAGTTACTATGCCATTCACAATGCTTTCAACTATCAGAACCTGTAATGTATGACTTATTTCTTTAGTTACTTATCCAAAACTTAATTAGTGTGTTTCCATTTTAGGCCTAAAAAGGAGAGCACAGGAGAATTGAGTGAGTCTGGAGCCTCTGTTGTCAAATATGGTCTTAAAGCAGAAAAAATCTTCATGCAGGTTCACTATTTGAAGGTGAGTGTTGTCAGCTGATTTTTATTGAAATTGTTTTATGAATATCATAAAGACTTCTGTCTTCTAGACATCAGCAAATTCATAGCTTCTGCCTTAATTTTTTGCAGGGTTACTTTCTTCTACGATCTCTGGCAAGGACAATAGGAGAGGTCTCATACCTTGCATCTTTACGGAAATTTGTCCTTAAGTTCCATGGGCAGCTCGTCCTTTCTCAGGTATTGTGCTTGGGCTTGTTCCTCACCTTTTGGGAAAATAAACTACCCGAACTTTTGGATTGGCTACCTAAATCATCATTTCTGGTTGTGGTGTAAAGGGAGAGGCAATTGTAATTCGTCAATATAGGTGAAATTCCTACCTGCTAGAGGGCAGAACATTATTTTCACGGTGGCACTTGAATCAGACCTGCTAGTATCTGATAATATAAACAATGAGTGATTTTTTTTTTTAACACGATACTTCAAAAGGTCAATGTTGATAGGTACTGATGTTCTCAAAGATAGGGTCATTTACCATACTGGAATTGTCTCCTGTAATCTCTTAACTTGTGATTTTCAAATGTGATCAGTCAGTCTTCTATCTGATTCCTCTCTGTTTCTGAAAGAGAAGAAATTATACTTCTGAATTTATTTTCTTCCTCTCTGCATGCTGTTTCATTCAATGCTTCTAATTTCACCATCTTTATTATACGGACAAAGCCACCTAGAAGAAATTTACTTCCACTAGGGATTTCTATAGAAGTCATGTAAATACTGACTCTAGTTTTGTTTTGGTTTAGGAAATTACATAGCTCTCTGAGCCAAAGTTCTAGGAATCCTGTCACTGGTGATGAATCCAGCTTGCGCAAATGGCACTGCAGCTTCTTGCTTCAATAGTGCTGTGAAAACAGCCATTCATGGGGGTGTCTGTGAACCAGGTCACTGAAGTCATCATGGTAAAAAAACAGGCCTGGAACAAAACCCGCAACACAACAAATATTTAGCATTGCTAGAAGAGCAGTGTGATGACAGTGAGGTGCAAGGGAAGAGAGAGGGGGAGGGGTATGAGTGACTTCCTGAAATGACCTTCTTTGCTGAAGTCTGTCTTATGATTGAAATCTTTGAGGATATTCAGGACGGCAGTAAATGTCTCCTTGAAACACAGAGTAAGGGCCTCTGATTTTGTGTAACTGAAGTCTAACACTTGCTGTTTCATCCAGCCACTGTGATTCTTTGCTTGCATGCTTGCTGTTTTGAATCTCACTCTTATGGGGTGAGATGTATGTCCAGGTATCATACAAATAGCTTACAGACCTGTGATTTCTTTTGTATGTCAGGTCACCCAGAAGTTAGGAGCAGTAACTCTTAACACAGCATTTCTGCCCTGTGGAGGAATGTTTGGCGTGTTCAGGGAGTTAACACTGCTGCAGCTGTTTCCTCTGCTGTATTATTGAGACCGTGAGCAGTTACATTTGGCATAATGTGGAAAATGCCAGAGACTATATGAGCCTTGTCTACATTAGGGTGTCCAAAATTATAAAAATGATGCTTCACTATTACACAGCTGGAAAAATTTTGAAAATTACAGAAGTCATGAGACTGCTAACAGCAAGAAGAAACCCAGTGTTTTAAGCTGGTGATAAGAAAGGTGCTCAGATTTTGGTAAGAAAATGTTAGCTTGCTGCTCCTGGTTGATGTGTGGTGAGTTGTGTCAGTAGACATTTGAATGCTGAAAAATGTTGTACATTGTACTACTCAGCACATTGTACTACTAGTCATGGTAGCTAGCTAGCACATACACTAGAGACTTCTCCCTTTGTCTAGCTATGAAATGTCAACTTGTAGTTTACATACTCCAGTCTCCTAAGATTAAATACTCCACCCAGAAACACCCATTTTGGTTATTAGATACAAAACTGCTCGGTGTTTCATTATTGGATTATTGAAGCAAAACTTAAATTTTTGTTTCTTAGGCTACTTTTTATTTGGATATGTGCAATATGTCCATAATTAATGTGCTTAATGTATGTAAAGAAAAAAAAAAGATACTTCCCTTCATTTGGAAATACCACTTGATATGGTGGAGAAAGAGTGTTGTACATTAAATCTTCTGTTGTTTGCTTTTGTGCTTTTACCTTGTTTTACATCAGCCTTAATCCAGCCCCTAGTGAAGTTATTGGGAAGAGAATTTTAACTTCCTACTGATTTTTGGTCACTAAAAAATGCAAATGGGATAGGGCTATATTCAATTTAAATGCATTTTCTGCCTTTGTAAGAAATCTTTAAGATTGTGTTTGTGTTGTGGTCTGGTGTAGGTAGATAAGGAATCACAGCAGGAATTGTAAATGCAGAAGCAATGAAATCAAGTTAGTACAAAGTTTCTTATTCAAGATCCTACTTGAACAAACATGCCGTCAGTGTTTAAATGAATAAAAGCTTTAAAATAAATAGAAGTGCAAATGGTAGGTTTAAATATTATAATGCTGTACTTTCACCTTGTCCAAAATAACTGTAGAAGTTCCCAGGTTTAGGAATTGTGGGAATGAGGGAAAATAAAACAGTGAAACATTGCCCATGTTATGAATACTAGTCTTGTTTTCAGCAGTGTTTGTAGTAATTTTCCTAGATGGGAGCTGCAGGTGCAAGGAAATTACTTCAGATGTGAAACATTAATCAGTTTGCCTTTTTCCTTCATTTTGATTGCATGCTCAGTATGTTTTTAATAGTAGCTTTATTTTAGTTGAGTTAGCAACAGATGAGTAAAGCAAATCTGGAATCTTCGGGAAGGATTTTTAAAAATATATTCCATTTTTCTTTTTATTAGAGAATTCACTTACTAATTGCTTTGAGTGAACTTTTAAAATAATGACTGGAGTGTTTTTTGATTATAAATAAAAAGAAAGAAGTGTAAGTTGCTGGTACTCCTAACAGAATTAAAGCTGCTGTTCTGTTTCATCTTGACATAAGAATACCTTGGAAACAGAATTGTTTGCAGACTTTAATTTTCATGTGGTTCTGTCTGTTTTAATGGGCAGAAAAATGGCTTTTGACTAAAGCTAGTCAGTGGTTCCATCACCTGGGGCTTACACTGTTACGCTGTCTGGCTAATGATTAATTAATTGGTAATTTGTTTTCCTATTGTGTTTTGGAGCATCAAAATAGGAGCAGTTAAAATAAGATATAATAGATTAATCCTAATTTTACGAAACTGTGTAGAATGATGGTTGCTTCTTTATTCTTAATAGATACTTGGAAAAAATGAAGACAGCTTTAATCACAAAGGAGATGCTTAATTTCATAGTGTAGTATACAGATTATAAAACCATCCTAGTACCAGAGGTATCTTTAAGTGCACTGTGTGATTATGAAAAGTTGATGGACTCTAACCAGGGAATCTACCTGCATTAATGTATACAGAATGCAAACAGTGTGAAGGAGGACCACTTCAGGTTTGCTATTCACACACTTTTGAAATAACTATAACTATGATCTTTACATACTTTTTATTTGCATCTAAGTGTTCTCTGTATCTCCAGCAAAACTTCCACAAGTGGAAGGAGACAGTAGTTCTCTGTTTATATACAGAATAATGTAATATACAGCAAAACTACAAGTAGTTGTGTGAAATAAGGGGATTTCACACTTTATCATCATGTGTGCAATACACTGTGGTTGGGCCAAAATGACTCCTGTCACAGCTAATGATCGCATTCTTGCCACAGCAACACAGAGCCCAGCACTGTGTGATTTGTCACAAGGCATTCTGCAGCCACTGCAACACACCCTGCATCTCACTTACAGTCTAAAGAAAGAAGGCTTAACTGTGTTACCAGTAGTTTTAATTGTATAATCAATCTTATTTTCATTCCCTAACAATGCCGTACTCAGAGAAACAGCATCTTTTGTTGACTGTTATGGCAAGGTCCATAAACAGAAGATTCCTGCCTTTTAGGAAACATTCTTCAAGACCTTAGAGAGTAACAATTTGTGATCAGAAGTCAGCCTATACTTGTATACTGAAGCGAGGAACATTTACTAGCCTATGAAACTTGTCTCCACAAAGATTAGTATTAATAAAGCAGATGCATTGGTTTTATGAAAGAGCATATAAATGAATAATTCATGTTAATAAATCCTATTATTATAAGATTGTTCAAAGGAGTGTATTCTGTCAAAGTGATTGTCATTGAAATTAGGTTGTGTAGAACGTGGGGTGCCAGAGAACCTTTTAGTGATGTCAGGTGTAACTTTCTTAAGAGGGCTTACCATGCCAGTATAAGTGAGGATGATAGTAATGCTCTTCCATTGGCATTGTGTCATCTTTGTAAAACCATGAAAGAAATTCCAGCTACCTTTTATTTGAAGAATTTACTCCTTAGGTGATGTGGTTATCAGCAATATTGTGAATTTTGTCATGGAATAAGTAGGTGTGATCTAATCAGGCAAGTGCCCTAAGGAAGAAAAAGCTTTATGTAGTTGTGTAATTAACGACAACATGATAACCATAAGCACAGTGAAGAGAGTGCAAACACCCTTAATTTTCGTGTTTCTCAACTTTTGTATGTGAATCTGCAGCCTTTAACAGTTTTAAATACTGTTTTTGTGTGTGTGTATTATAGGTAAAATAAAAGTAGGAATGTGGGATTGTGTTAAAATAGTCAGCAGGCTTTTCAAGCCCATTTTCTTTCAATGTTGACACTTCTTGCTTGAGTGGGTTGGAAAACTGACAATGTAATGTATATTGTACAAATAACAATACACACGTTATTTATACAATATACATTATATTGTCACTATATCACCATAATGGATATATAAACTTCTTTCTTATCATTCTGTTATCTGTAGTCTTTAATCTCTCACCAACAGGGCAGACACAGGGTTATGGCTTCATAAACATACTAACTGTGCTTCTCTGTTCATTTTCCAGGATTTTCTTAGCATGCTGTTGGAAGACATCCCTAAACAAAAAACGTAAGTAAGAACTGGGCTAAAAAAGCCAAAGAAATATGTAAAAATAAGATTTTAATATGTGCTAGCCAGAAATAGTAATAGCGCTAGCTTGAAAATTCCCATTACATATATACACAAAAAATTAAGAGACTTGCTGTGGTTTTGCTATACCGTGCTCTCCTCAAGCAGTGCCTTTAACTTGCACGTTAGGTCAGAGGTGATGTCCTGTGTTCACTATGCAATCTGAAGTGCCAGGCGTAGCTGCCTGCTCAAATTAACCTGTGATCCTCATGCCAGCTGCTTTTGGCACATGGCACCCTAGAGCAAGGATGCCAGAACTTTGCTGTGAATCTGGGATACCAGAGAAGATGGATTTTTTCAAGAAGTAGTCTGGTACCATCCCCTCCCTGTCATACATTGTGCTGCATGGGGAAAGATGGAAAACATGAATGGAAATCGAGCATTAATTGCCTGACATGTCCTTCAAAATCCTCCTGTGTGTGACTGTGACTGGTTGAAGATGGTAGTCTCTAGCAGCACATTGAATCTGTCCCTGCTTATACGTTGGTTTGTTCTGTGCTATTATAGCCTGTGCTACAAATACAGATTCTTTTGTAGTGGAGCTTTGCATGTTGTAGTTTTAAAAAATAAAGTATTCACTTGAAAAATATACTTTTGAAGGCCAGGATTCCGAAGTGCTCATAACTCTGTGTGAGTGGTTTGGAGAAAAAAAAGGTGATATTCATAGTGGTCAAATGTATTTAGAGTCTTTTAGTGAAACACTTCTGTTCCTCATGGTTGAGAAACGGAGAAGCTAGTTATCACTGAGAAAATGTGTTTTGTGGCATCCCAGGTTTAGTTTGGGTGCTGTTACATTCTCCAATGATGTAGTGGATAATACTCTCTATATAATTCAATATAGTTTCTAGCCCAAGTGTAATTAGGTATATTATATGGAATAGATGTGAAAGTGATTTTTTTAATGGTGTGATTATACATTGGTTTGTTAAAATACTTTTTGTTTTCCTTCCTTCCTTTTTTTTCACTTGTGTTTCTCTGAACTCCAAACTCAGTGCAAAATGTTGTTGCATAGGCATCCATTTTTCTGCCTGAAAACCAACTTTCAGTGAGACTAATGCAAAAGAAGTATAGCTCCATTTATGATGCATCACATTCCAGAATGTATGAAAGAAATTTTGGCTGTATGGTAATTCATTTTACAGTCAAATATATAGCATATCTGAACTATCTATTGCCAGAAATACTTAGCAGATATCAATAGCAATGATAGAGTATCTTGATATACAGAAGACCTTTATTTCTTATCTGCTGGGAGGATGTTTTTTTAATTCTTGAATGCATTCTGTGGATGTACAGAAGTACTCACCTGAGGTAAAAGAAAAGGCAGGAAAGATAAAAATTAAATATTTTTAGAGATTGTCTGCTGATGTGCTTTTTTGCACAAAGTTTGATGTAGGAATGAAGTGCATTTCAATATTAGAGCAAAAATTCTTTGTAGCATACAAAGCCTCACAGGCTTGTGCACTTCTACCAAGTAAAATTTAAATGTTTAAATTACATGCTTCAAATTTGACAAATATTAAGCACTGTAATACACTGAAGTTTTTAATGGAGGCTGATCTTAATTATTAAAAAAAAAAAGAAGAAGTAAAGAGACATTTGTAGTAGGTTATCAAATCAAACCAAATCCTGCCCTCAGCTGTGACAACAGGGGCAAACTGTGTAGCTAGTAATCAAATTTGGTTTATGGCAGACTTCTGTAATGAGAACAGGACGAATATTGGCAGAAAACAATCACGAAACAGTATGGAAATTTTCTGTAGTTATTACACTGTGGTAATATAAATTTAGCTTTTTTTGGTTACAAAGACTGGATCTAAAAGATCCTCACCTTCATGCACTTAATTCCTTTAGTTTTTATTTAAAGGAGATTTTTTAGTACATTCCTAGTGATGAGTAGCTCCAAGATCCAGATGTAACTTTCTACTGATTTTTGCTGCCTTCTGTACTCGGAGGAGGAGAGTTTTATGCCTGCTTTGTAGGGCAGTTTCACTTCCTGCTCTGACTCAATTATAATGGCATGTGAGCTGTAGGAATCCATGCTGTGAGGCAGGATCCTTGTTTCTGGACTGCAGATGAATACTGTCATCAGATAAACTGAGCAGTACCTTCTGGTCCTTTATAATTTTTGCCTTTAAGGCGGATTATTTGTCTGTGTGAAGGACTAATGGAAAGAACGACAAATGAATATTGATCATTATCCTTCTCTGTTTACAAAGCCTTTTAAATTACTACATGCACTGGGTAGAGTCTCACATTATCTTGGCCTTTCTGTGGAAAATCTACAGTATTTTAGACCTGTAATAGAGGCATTTTATTCTCTCGTATAAGTTGAAACTTCACTACATTGAACGAAACCAAACCAAACAAACAAAACACCAAGAAACTCCCCTCTTATGTGTCTGTATATCAGAGTGCACTAGATTTGATAAAACTCCAGTGGGTCTATTCTCCCGAAGGCTTTCACCCATAGTCTTTGCTGCAAGTTGATCCTTTCCACATCTGCCCAACATGTGAGCTGTACAAAGAATCAGTGTTTACCCCTGCAACAGACAGCTTCATCAGTCTTAGATAAGTCAGAGTTGCTGCTTGTGCAGCTACTTTATGACTGCAAAATTTTTTTGAGCACGTCAGTTCTGCTCTTAGGGGTTTTCTACTGGTATTCTTTATTTAATTTCATTCAATAAAGTAAGCAAATCTACTAATGAGCTATGATTTTAATAATACATGATAGACAAAGGAAGTCTTGTGTTAGATCTCTGCTATTTGTACCATTAATAACCCAGGTTCACTAACCACATTCCTTGTATGTCTTCACAAATTGTCAATTAAGTACTAAAATAATGCTGCAGTTTCAAACTACTTGTGGGAGTCCAGAATCACAACAGAATTCCACACTACTCATTTATATAGGTGTATCTATCTCTTTCTTTCACGTTTGCTTTCTTTGTTTCACATGCACATTGTTGTGAATGTGGTGATTTTAAATGAGACAAACAGCTGGTAGGCACCAAACTACTGAAGCAAATCATTGCAAAAAATTATTCCCAGTGGTTTTGATTCCTCAATTCTTTTTAGTAAGTCGAAATATATATGCTGGATAAAATCCAAAGAAGATTTATCTCTAGGAAGGTGTGTCTAGTTGTCAGAATCACTAATTGGTCATTGTGTTTTGATTTGCTCTATGCCTTCATATTTAGCTGGAATAGCTTACTTTGAAAATTACTGATGTGTATGAATATATGATGAAGCAGATATGCTTGTTTAAGTATTTTCAGTTGAATATGGCAGACTTTTCTATCTTCCTTTACCCTAAAAAAAATTGCACACTTTCATGGCTTTTTCTCCTTGATTTAGGCATTAAGTGGGTTTATGCTAAAGTTTGTAGAGTACCTTAGAGCCTTGTGCAATGAAAGCTTGATGTATAGACATCTTTTATAATGCTAATTTTCAATTTATCATTAATGTTAGTGTTTTACAGACTTCATTTAAGTGTTGAGTCTGAACTCTGTGATGTTAGGAGATCATTCCTAGGCTGATTGGCTTATCATCTAAACAAATAGATAAGGGATGAGATAATGGATGTAACCACATTCTCATTTTACAGTAGGGAACTGTTGTACAAAGCAGTTGAAGAACCTTGGTCTTGCAAGTTGGGGTGCTAGTCAACTCAACCCGGATCCCACTGTCCAATAGAGAAACTTAACCAGAAAGCCATTCAGGAATTCACACAAACACCAGATTTAACTCCTTGCAGATGCTTAACTGCAAGGTAAACAGGTGGTAAATGCCCTTACTGAACTGCAGCCTCTACAAATACCAGGGTCTCTGTGCTTTCTCTAGGACACTTGTTTTGAGACGGCAGTCTGTTTATGATAAATTTTTCGGAGTTTTCTAAGCCAAACATTTTAGTAGGAGCATTTCCAATGTCTTCATAGTTCTTCAGTACTGACACTTAAGAGATTCAGAGTAGATCCTTGCAATAGTCTGCTCATTACTAATATATTTTTAAAAAAATAGCGAATGCCTGTTAACTGCTGAAACAAGTTGCTTTTTTTTTTGATAGGTGCCAACAAGAATATCCTAATTTGGAATTTAAAAAAAGATGTGTGCTAGTACAAACAAAAAAGATTGCATATGGTCATATGACAGGTGTTGATCTGAAACTGTGGGTGCTGCAGGCAGAGAAAAAGCAGTGTTATTGGTTTTGTCCTTGAGAAAAATGACAAAGTTTTAGGAGAGACTGAAAAGCTTTCTATTGGTTTCTGCCTGGATTAGTGTGGTGTCAAAACAGTGCGATTCCCCTCAGTGTCATAAGCTCATTTCAAAGCTGATTTTTGAAATGAAATGGAGGATATATTAAACAACGGCTCTACATAGCAAATGTAACATAGATTATTTTGCAGAGACTTTTTTCTCACACTATAGGTTTAGTTTCTGGGAATGGGGGAAAGAAGAATTGCCTGACATTGTGAGGCTGTGTTTCTTATCCCTTGGTAAGACAAATTAAGTGTGCAACTAAGGGAATTTTCCCCAGCTCCTAGCTCTGCTTCAGCTTTAGAACACTAAGCTGTATTGGGTTTAATTCATGCAATAACAAATAACAAAAATTTTTATCCTGCTTATGCTTCTTGAGGCAGAATAAATGGTACAATCCAAGTGACCCACCTTTGCCTATCTAAAATTTTGGTGTCCGGTTTTAAGCTAGTCCTGTATGCACCCTTTTTAGTAACCAGACAGAAATAAGAAATCAAGACCATCATCTTATTCTGGGGAAAGTAAATTGACTGACTGTTTGGAAATATTTGTCTTTATCTCTATTCCTCGTCAAGGGACTCAGCTAACTAACTTGAGACTAGACACCAATTTTTAGAGCGCAATGATAAGGTGAAGATAATTATAGTTTGAGGTATATAGCAGTCAAATGTTCTAAATTTAGTAAGTTTGCATAAATAACAAGGAACAAGTCTGAATGTTTAGTAATTTATTTTAATGTAGAACACTACACAAGCATCGCATATATGTGCAGTTTTGTGTAGAACATTGATTTATATAGTGATCTAACACACACAATGGTAATTTCCTGAAAATTCAGAATCCTGGCTATGTAGAAATGCTCCTTCTTGACTGCTGTGATTCTTTGAATCATATGATCAGAGAAAAATTTTTATTGGGTTGCTTGCCTTCCTGATTCAAAGCTTGGAATAGCTGCTCTTTTCATGCATGCTTTGTTGGTTGAGTTTACATTACAAGTGTGAAAGTAACTGCAAGCATTAGAATGAGTCTTGCCAAGGCATTGCCATGCACAGGACCATACACGTTTGTTCTGATTCTCAGAATATTTACATTCATTGAGGGCTTACTGAACTTCCTTTTTTCAGTACTTGCATGTATGATTTTATTTATTTATTTGTTATTTTTATTTATTTATTTTTATTTGGCTTCCCTGCAAGTTGGGAAGTCTTCAACCAGAGTTGAAGTAAGTGCTATGGAAGCTGCCTACAAAAGTGCAAATATAATTTCTGAATTTGCAAATACTTATGCATGTGGTTATTTCAGTCCCACACAGCTTCATCATGACAAACTATTTCCTTTTGCTGGAGCTCCAGACTATTCTATGATTTCACTGTGAATGTTATCAGGATATAAAGAAAGTGCAGAAAAGACAAAACTAAAGTATATTAGACACTTGGTAACTTTGAGAATTAATATCCATCAGTGCTTTTTAAAACCCCAAAGTTTAAGGAAGTTTGTGTTTAATTTCATTTCAGTCAGTACTTTATCTTTACAGCTGGGCTGCTTCTGTAATAAAATACTGGGTTTGAATATTTCAGTATAAATTTACTTGAGTTTTTTCCTATAAAAGAAACAAAAACCCATTTAACAGGAAGTAGAGCACCCATTCATACTTTACATGTTTCATAAATGCAGTTTACCACTTAACACTTTCTCTGTCAATCCTTATGAGCACTGAATTTATAATTTGAGTTTTAAGTACACAAAATCTGATCTACCTTTAATTCGCTCATAGGACCTCTCATGGTTTTATTCATTAAAAAAACCAAGAATGTTGTACCACTGTAGTACAAACAATACTTGGATTTAGGGGGTTTGCCTAGCTTCTAAATGGTTATTCTTCATATGAAAAAATTGGCGTTTTTTTGCATATCTTCTAATTTTTTTTTTTTTTTTTTAAAGGTCTGGGTTGACTGTAGAAAGTATCTTCCAGAACTGGCTGGACACTTCTGGAATACCAAAGGTGAATATAAAATACCAGGTCCCAGTTCTTTCTGGAGTCTTGATTTTCTCATTACATTATATGTTTTTTGAATCACTACCTGAAGTTATAACAGGTATGATTTGAAATAAACAGTTTTGATGATGGCTGCTTTCCACACCTTTATATGGTTATAATTTTTACCAGTTGCAGGTTTTTTCTCCTGCAATTGTCTCAACAAACCTGCCAAAGGGCAAATCTTACAAAATTTATCCTATGGATTAATAGTGTAGTCATACAAAAGTATACTTTACAGTATAATGATGGAATCTACTAACTGTAAGAAACATTGTTCGCAGTTGTTGGAATATGAATTACTTGAAAGCATTAGTGAGTAGTAATTAAATGTTAAATTATTTGTACTTTGATAACTTGTGAGTTGTGTGACTTGCTTGTGAATCTGCTGCATAGATAACTTCTATTATTGGTGTTCCAGCGTTGAGACTAGTATTGTTTTCTGCTTTTAATACTAAGAGGTTTTAATACTCATATTTTTTCAATTCTGTGAACTGAAAATGTTTAATTCTGTCTGTGCTATGTGAAGTCTCTGATTATTCATTTTGGACCAAAACTGGGGTGAGATAACAAAAGATAGCCATACATTAACTTTTGTAAAACCCAATTTTATACAAAGTAATTTTTTAGCATACACTTGGGACTCAGTTTCTAACTGATTTCCCCTAAGCAGGCATCCCCTAGGTTGCTTGTGATTTATCCTGCCTAGTGCTTGAATTTGTTTCTTCTTGTGTTAGTATTTAAAAAAACCACCAACTTTTAAAAGTTAGAGTGTTAAGTTTCTGCACATATGCGAAAGTGCAGATACTTAGGCAGCATGACTGAGTGAGCATGTTTACAGGCAGAACTGACAAAATAACTGGAGAGCTCATTACAATAGACAGTGGTCAGAGAACCTGATCCATACCCAGACACTGTGGTTGAGCTCTTCTTGTGACAGCTTGAGATGTTCATGTCCACTGATCTCTGTAAGCTTTAGAAGGCTTTTGGGAAAGATTTACCCTGAGATGAAAATGTTTCAAGACCAATATTTGATTATGCTGTAAAATCAAGGCGGAGTTTGTTTTTTGGTGTAAAGCTATTGAAAATAAAAATAATTATAAGGGAGGAAAGGAAGGGACAGTGAGTATCATCATGAATTTTGATGCTCAGTCATTTCCTAGAAGAGGGCCTTGATTTTAGTTCTATTAAAAATAGACCAAGGTTTTGGTTTTGGTAAAAAATTTGCACATGTCAAAGAGCTGATTCAAGTATATGAGGGAGATTGATGTTACATAGCTGTAGCTGTAAGAGGCTGATCTGGCTCCTGAAATGTAAGAGTTTTATTGCTTTTTATTTCACCTATCTTTTTGAGGATGTGCTTTATTAATGGCTGACAATGAACTCTAAAATCACAAATAAGGAAGATAGGAGCAGGCTACAGAATTGGAAATGGTTTTGATTAATGTGAAAACTAAGCTCTGTTTTCTTGAGTACTATAAGTTGCTCAGAATGCATAGTGAGTAGTTTCATTAAACCCTGCAAGTATCTGTTGCTTGTGTAAACAAAATCTGTATTCAAAATATTTCCACACCCAGCAGGTTTGTAAGTTGTTTAAATTTTCTTTAATGACTACAGAGATTTCCTTGGTAATTTGACAGTTCTGTATAAAAAATGTCAACAGGAATTTTGCTAATTTAATATTCTACTTCTGAGCATCAGCATGCTGACCTCGTCTCTCTCTCTCTCTCTCTCTCTCTCACACTCTCTCTCTTTCTCTGTCTCTTCCCACAATAGTATTGTTGATCATAAAATCGTAAAGGGTTTGGGTTGGAAGGGACCTTAAACATCATCTAGTTCCCAGCTCCCTGTCCCTACCGTGGACAGGGAGACCTTCCACTAGACCAGGTTGCTCAGAGCCCCATCCAACCTGACCTTGAGCACTTCCAGGGATGGAGTATACACAGCTTTTCTGGGAAACCTGTTCCTGTGCCTCACCACCCTCACGGTAAAGAACTTCCTCCTAATATCTGACCTAAACTTACTGTCTTTCAGTTTGAATCCATTCCCCCTTGTCCTGTCACTACCTGCTCTGTAAAAAGTCTCTCTCCATTTTTCACGTAGGCTCCCTTCAGGTACTGGAAGACCTCAGTTAGGTCACCCTTTCTCTTTTCCAGCCTGAACAAATCCAATTCTCTCAGCCTTTCCTCACAGGAGAGGCACTCCATCCCTCTAATCATCTTGGTAACCCAAGTCTCTGGACTCACTCCAACAGGTCCATGTCCTTCCTGTGCTGAGGACCCCAGAGCTGGATGCAGTGTTCCAGGTGGGGTCTCACCAGAGCAGAGCAGAGGGGCAGAATCCTCTCCCTGGCCCTGCTGCCCACGCTGCTTTGGATGCAGCCCAGGACATGTTTGGCTTTCTGGGCTGGGAGTGCACATGGCTGGGTCATGTCCAGTCTCTCATCCACCGGCATCCCCAAGTCCTTCTCCTCAGGGCTGCTCTTGATCTGCTCATCTCCCAGCCCGTGTTGGTACTGGGGGTTGCCCTGACCCAGGTGCAGCAGCTTGTACTTGGTCTTAAACCTCAGGAGATTCCCATGGGCCTGGATCTTGAGCTTGTCCAGGTCCCTCTGGATGGCATCCAGGCACCTTTCAGGTGTGTCTTACATGCAGATGAACTACCTGCTTTACAAATAGCAGCCCAGGAATGCTGCAGAATTTAGTCTCTCTTATATGTTTTACTAGGTGAGCGGACTAGGGTGTGTTCACAGGAAGGTTTCTGTCAGCTTCTTTGGGTACAGTCGTACGACAGACCCAGTCAGCCACTGTGAGCAGGATGAGGTATAAAGTATCCACTACAGCTGACTGCCTTCTTCAGTACTGGAGCAACTGAAAAGCAGCTGGTGGATATCTGCTTCAAAGATATCCCGAAGGCATAGAAGCAGCATCTGCACCCTACACACAAGATCCGACAACTTTCTGCTTATAACCCATGTTATACTGATTCTGGAGTCCTTTAGCATGACAGTTAAAGTCACTCTTAATACTGCAGCCCCTACTATGAGAAATTACTTGACCGAGCACGTAAACATTTTAAATTACAAATACTAATACTTCACTGCATTTGCAGAGGAAAATTCCTTGCTGGAGAGACTATACTCTGTAATGGGATTGGGAAATGTGCATCATGCTGTTCTTAAGTCCCAACATGATTCCTTTATATCTCTCTCATGTGAGAATTTTTGTGTTTTATATTGGCTGTGGTGTTTGTGTGTTTTTATTTCTATGTTTTGGTGGATTCTGGACAGGAAATTTATGTCCTTCACTGAGTACAAAGAAAATTCACCTCAAGTGGTTCATTTACAGCATTAGCTATCAAGGTGCTTTCAAGAATTTTCTTCTGTGTTTATATTCAAATCTATCCCCTGTATGCAACTGGTACTCTTTAAAATTCAGTAACAAAATGGTCACTAACAAACAGAGTTCTTAGCCCACCACTTAGTTCACCATCTTCACTACAGTGTCTAGCCTAAGGACACTGTAAGGGTACTTATGCAAAAGACGGACAAAGGTAAATACTTTCCACTCCCCAGGCTGCTAAAGCAATGTTACCATCTTCCTTTCAGCAGAGTAATCTTGTATTCTTTACATTTTGTATTCTTTATGGTCATATGTCATGTCATCTGTCTACCTGAAGATCCTGTACTCCTTTACCTCTGCTTTGTTACATTTGCCACTCCAAGTCCTGTCTCCAACTCTGTCCAGGGAACTGTATATACATATATATATATGTATACATATACACACCCTTTTATACTTGCAGCTTAAAACTGTTGAAACTTTACTATTTGTCAATTTCTGTTACTGTTTCACTCTTGGGAAAGTTGTCTGGTCTTTTCTAAATATTAGGCTAGTTGCCAGGCTCAGGTATATACCAGCAGTAATCAAGAATAACTTGATGTAAGGGACTCATACTAATAAATAAAACCAGAGTTTGGCTTGCTGCCATGAAAAAATAATTCTGCATGCCAACTAACATTTCCAATTGGTTATTTTCTAAAGCATTAAAGCTTAATGTTACAAAAAAGAAAATGTGGTTATAACCTGGCCAATTCTTTCTTACATGGAAGAGTGCCACTGCACAATGGTTGGTTTCAGGCTTGCTGAGCAGAGTTTTCTCAAACACAAAACAATAAGAAATATAAAAGATGAAAAGAAAGCATTTCTCAAATACAAGCTTTCATGAGGATTTTTTCCTGGGGACGCATCACGGTGGTGTTAAATAAGGTGAAACATATTGCATTGCTGAAAATACCTTTTTTCAAATCATGCAACCTTCAGTATGTACTTCTGTCTCAGTAGTGACTCACTGGGGGATTATAGCAACTTTTCATCATGTGCAAATAGTAATGACTTAATACCACTACCGTTAGAC
>VXAZ01003534.1:0-62055 GCA_013399875.1 Gymnorhina tibicen
TTAAATTGTACAATGTATTTTAAGTTAATTGTATTTAATAGATTTTATCATACTTTGAATTTTTCAGAACATTTCTGGGTGACATTTTATACTAAAGAAAACAAATATTATTTCATATGTATATGCATCTATAACATACAAAACAATAAAATATGCTTTATGAATTTGGGCTGCTGACCATAAGTAGAAGTTAAAAAACCGGACTGACAACTGCAAATGGAAGATACGTCAGGTCAAAGGTATAAATACAGTGCTTAAGTTAGTATACAACTGCTAAAAGTATGGATTAATTCCACTGTATAGAAAATATATTTCATATAATTTTATTGAGAGAGATATTAAAGCAAAATTATGCATCAGTCTCTTAACCCTTCAGTATTTATTATTTGATATTTATAACTTTATGAAAAAATTGAGTGTAAACATCACGACTGAGATGTAAAAAAGTCAAAGTCAATATAGTTCTACTTTAAATTTTATTTGGGTTACTTATATTCACTATTTATTCCTCTGATTGCTGTGATCTTAATTCTTGAAGAAAATCCCAAACTGTGCTGAACTTAGAAATCAGACCTTCACTCTAGTCCCTAAGTGGTTCATTGAAGTGGTTGAAAAAATTCAAATTTGAAACTTCTATCTCCATGTTAGATTCATACATTTTGGTGTAGCTGATAATGTGATGTCTATAAAAATATTTCTGCTGGCAGACACTGGTTACATAAAAATAACCTTATTTTCACTGATATGAAGAGAGCACTGCATCACTGAGCCACAGACTCTCCAAAGGTGAATGTTTTCATCAAAAACCTATAACATTTCTTAGAGATGTTGATGTGTGCATGCTTAGTATCCATAAAAAAAGAAGAAAATTATCTATCGCACCAATGCTTTAAACATAATGGATCAAGTACTCTTGATTTCTCTATGATTAGCACTTGAAAAAACAGAAGAGAAATATTTGCTTCGTTGAAAACTTTGTGCAAATTTTGAATTAAGACATAGTTTGTTATAGAAAGTGAAACAAAGTAACTGTGATGTAGAGTTAATATAATGTAATTTTACTTATTTGTCTTGCATTTTTTCTTTCTTTGTTTAGAATGCAAACTCCTGAGATGCCAGTGTATTAAATAGCATGGATATGTCATGCAAATGAAAGAAACAAGATAGTTTCTATAGCTAATATTCATAAGCTTCCTGTAGCACAATTTCAGTTACATAAAAGGGAGATTTTGTTTACTAAGTTTTCTTTGACATTTGAGTTCAGTTACTGCCATGGCAGAAGACAAGTTGATTAGGTCATTTGCATCATCTAAATGGAATTCTGAGTAATGTCATCATTCAGTGGGTCATTGAGAACAGAAAAGTGATTGTATCCCATCAAACCAGGCTTTATAATCAAGCGAATAATACTTGGAATGCATCATTAGTCTGTACAGATACAAAGTCTGATTGGCTGATAGTCAGATAAGGAATATGGACTTTGAATTGTAAAAGGGTGCTTGAGAGGGGTAAAAAAAGAAAACATTAGGAAGGAGGAGAAGAAAAACACCTTTCAAGTGAATCCATGTTTGCATTCTAACTTATTCGCATTAGTTGGATTTGATATCACCTTTAAATATTCTGTGATTCAGCCAATAAAAAAAATTATTTTGTAACAACATAATTTTACTTATGGGCATTATAGTTGATTTAATCTGATGGAGACTGTTTCTACAGTGGATTGCGTATTTTCTGATGTACAAATGTTCAAGATATCCCCACATTTCAAGCGGAACAGTAGGTCTTACTACCCAAACCAGCCTTAAACAAACTTGTATAGAAACATTTAGCTTCAGCTGCCTGAAGCACTTGACATCCAATCAGCCCCAAATGGCTCAAGCTAGTCCAAACTGTAAAAAGCACTTTCATTTAAAACCCATACCACCACCGGAGATGTGTTGAATCTGTTGCGTATTAAGTTAGCCTTTGTCAGCAGAACATTGCAGGGATTTAAACGTGTGTTAACAAATTACTTTCATTCAGAACACCAACTTGACCTGAATCTCCTGAGCTATAAAATTCAGCATGATCAAAAAAGAGAAAGGAAAGTGACAGTCTAGGTTAGACTCTTTTGGAATTGTAATGTTTTCACTTTCAATACAACTGGAAAGAGTTTTAAGAAATTGGAGAATATCTTCTATTGAATGGAATATGAAAGAATCTGAGAATAATGCTGTGTTTAACCTCTATACTATAAGGAACATATATTCACACGTGTCTCTGTATCTTGCCTTAGGCCAGTGTCAAAGAAAAGAGAGTGTTCAATCCTGTAAGGTACTGAGTACTCTGGCTGTGATCCAGCAAAGCACTCAACTATGTGTTTAAATTTAAGTACATGGATCATGCCACTAACTTCAATGGGATTATGCTTCAAGATAAACTAACCTTAAATGCTTTGCTGGATCACAGCCACAGTTCTCAGTACGGGGTGAATACAAATCCAATCTGAGAGGAGCGTTTTCTTCTCTGTTTCCAGTGAGAGCTCACAAAATACATAAAAAACTTCTTTTCAGAAAAGGAAGTTCATATGATAACCAGATTGAATAGCTTCAGGAGGGTGGGATGATTAATAAATCTTGGGATGCTTGTGTTCAAACAAATAAACAAAGCAACAAACAAAAACCAAACTTTGACTTTCCCAGGTTCAGATATTAATTTTTTTCATGTAACATAATGACAGAGCATGGACAGGGATATAGATAAAGCAGAAGAAATCAAATGAAAGAGTAGAGATAGAGGCAAACAATGTTCTCTTTTATCCTTTGCCAAATTTCTCCTGATTTTAGCTGTGGCCTCTCTTAATTCTGTAATTGAAAAGAACAAGAAGTCGCTAAGTTTAAGCCTGTATGAATACCCTCACAGAATACACGTCAATTGAAATCAGACAATACAGTCTATATAATTAGAGACAAGTGACATTCTTACGGGTCTGATGCTGTTCCAGATGAAAACAACAGGAAAGTAAGCTTAGGAAACAAATAATATCTCAAAGAGCAAAAGAAAACTGCGCTTTTCAGCATTATATATAAAGACTATTAACTTTGTCATTTGCTATACACATTTTGAACTTCCCTTGGCTCCAATAAGCATAAAGAGGATCTGGTTAGAGCACTGGAGCCTACTGAAAGAAGTCAGATGAACCATAATTGTCTTCCGAAATGCGAAGCAAGTGAGAAGAGAAAGAATCTATCATGTGTAAACTTCCACCACTCACCAATTCTTGATGGGCAGCAAGAAAGTTTTGTCACCAATTTTTCATTTATTATTATCAGACCAGGTCACCATGTCTTTGGTCAAACCTGCAAATTTGTCTTCAAACAGTAGCTGTCACAACAACTCAGATGGTGGAAATGGACTGCGCAACACTTTTTACCAGGCTGATGATACAACTTGAACAAACATGTAACAATTGCAAAATCCTGGGCTGTCTGACTGACAAAACGACAAGCAAGTCACATTAATCTTCCTGTAAAAGAGAAAAAGAGAACATGTCCCCTAAAATAGCATAAAAAAACCTAGGATTGCCTCAGCAAACTTGTCCACGTGTGGCTTTCTCAAAGGCTTGAATCTTATTTAAAAATAATACACAATACATACAATAGGGCTTCATATTTCAAGAGAAATAATTAAAGACAGCATCGCACTTTCTAGCTAACAGCTCTTGCTAAAGCAATGGGCAGCTCTGGCAAAAGTCTGCCACAGTGCACCCTGAAGTACAATCAAATCAAACTGATAAAGAATTCTATCAGAGGTTAGTGAACATGAAACACTTTTGAACTACAAAGCGCCCAAGCAACTCAGCATGTGTATTTTTTTCCCCTAGGTTTATCTTATTCCCACAATTCAACTTCTCACCTTTTCATCGTATCCATCAATTTCTTCCTTGTTGAGAAACAATTATACCCTAGGAATCTCTTGAACTCATTTATAACTCTATTTTTGAACCTTGAACCTTGTTCTATGGCTTTATTATTTTTTATAGAAGCCCTGCTCTAATTTTCTATTTACTCCTAGATCCTTAATGCTATAAAATACTGTTCAGAATCAAAATTTGTCACCAATACCTATCAATTTCTTTCACAAACTGAAAAGCTTTTTGATTCAGCTCTTGAAATTTGAAGAAAGTTCTCTATGCAGATATGTTTTATGTTTTAACCAAATATGCATAATGTTTTAAAGGAGGACATATTTTCTTAGCTATATGCCCATAGAGCTACCTTTTTAATGGCATAATCAATTCAGAAAAAAACCATAAACATTGAATTGCTTGATATCTTTTTCCCATCATACACAGATTTCTATCTCTCAACTTATGAAGAGAATAGACAAGCGTTTACTTCTTGTATGCAGTATAGGAACTCATTGCCTAGTCTTTTGAAAAGCTTTTGTAATTTTTCACAAAAACTTAATTTTGTTTGACTGAAAATTCTACATGGCTCCAATATGGGAAAATATTTTAATCTGTAGTTCACTAATGCTTATCTAACTCAAATCAAGAGATAAACTTTCAAAGTCCAGTATCTCTTCCATAGCACCTGTAAAAATCCCTGCAATACCTGTAGCAGCTCTTTTCCTGGGAGGCAAGCGTCCATGAAGAAATTTATCATCAGAACTAGAATTCTTTGAGAACATCATCAAAGAGACTGAGAATGAAAGGCATTTGGAAAGATAATTTTCTTCCAAGGTTAGACTTAGTTCTGTACTAAGGCATTTTGGTGATTCTCTACTGGTTTTTGACTATTGCAGTGCCCTGCTGAGGCTCTGGTGGAGTTTAGGGTGATCTCAAGGTCAGTTTTTCATCCAAGCTCTTGGTTTGTTTTCACACTGATGCTAACTCATTTTTCAACACTGAGGAGAACTCCTTTGCAAAGTCACTGCTCAGTGTTCACAGTATCAGCATACAATAACTGAGCTCTTGATTTTGAACCCAGAATAACACATTTGAGGCTAGCTCGAACTTAAGGTGCTTATTAGCTCTAGGGAGAAGTCTCCTGCTTTGAATATGAATGAAGATCTAAATGAAAGCTAAATCTTGAGTTTACACTTCAGCAGGAAAAGAGACACTTGGAAATTTGAACAGTTTACCTTTTAGATTCCCAAGGGAAATGAACAAAACGAGTCTCACGTAGAGAATAGAAGCATGTTTAGGCAAAGCAAAGTAGAATATTTCTTTTACTTTATTGGTATATGAATATGTTTAATACAGACTTCTCTCTGTGTCAGTCTTGTTGGGTTAGGAATCTTTTACTGCAGTGTAGTTCCTCTAACCCCAGCAGCATAACTAAAATAACTCTCCATTTTCAAGAAAACTAGCAAATGCCGTCCATTCCAGGAGGCAGTGGAGTTATTTATAATAAATTTCTGGTTTGAATTAGTGACTAAGCACAAGCACTATTCAGACTTCACTCTATTGGTAGATAAGTGCTTTGAAAATTGGGAAATAGGAACTTGCATAGTAATTATGATGTGTTACTCATGTGGTAATTTAATCCAAATTACTGCATATTTAAAAGTGAAAGTGGGAGAAAATACATGTGACATAAAATAGGATTTAATTCCTTCTTTGGATGTAGCTCAATGAGACAACATCGCTGCTTCAAGGAGTTGAGGTATCTCCTTCTTCTTCCTGCTTCAATCATTCCCCTCTCTTCTCCTTCTTTCCCTCTTCATATTTGCATTCATCTCTCTGCAGCAATCTCACTTCTCTTGTGTCCACTTTGACTCATCTGCTCTTGAAGGTAAATGCACATAAGAGTCTGTGAAAGCAAGGAGTCGATAAACCAATTCTACTTGTCGTAATAGTACAAAAATACTCTCTTGTTTTTGCTGGGGGGGTTTGTGTTTTGTGGTTTGTTGTTGGGTTTTTTTCAGCCAGATTTAGTTTACTGAATTGATTTACTGCACAGACAATGTTCTGGTGGCTCAAGGTTGGGAAGGGTTGTATACTGAGAAATGTTGAAGCAGCAGAAGTAGGGAGTGGAATATTGTTCTGTCCCATTTGAAGGTAGAAAGCTCTTACGCCATCTCAGGTTTCTACATAACTGCACCACTAAGATATGACAGTTTGGAAGGTATAACAGGGAAATTTGGTGTGGTATTGCCACGTAAAAACCTAACTTATTGTCAGACTTTGCAAACCTACCTTAAAAGACTGAAAATTTAGTTTTGCATTCAAATCTGCCTCTGTTAAAAAATTTTTTTTGAAGAATGATTCAACATTCAGCAAAGTATCTAAAAGCCTGTCAACTTCTAAATCAGATGCCCAAAGTTAAATGAAGTTAACACATGAATATTCATCCTAGCATAGCCCTGAGGTCCCAGTGCAGAAACAGGGATCTTGAAGTTTCTCCCAGAGCCCGTCTTCAGAAGCTGAAGAGATTATTTGTGACCTTGTAGAGCAAACAGCTGCAGAGGTCTCTGCAGAGAAGTCTCTTGCAGAGAACACTATGCCAGCAACCAGCATGTTTCAGCTGAGAGATGAACTCTTTTGCCACAAACAAAATGTGATGCAGCCTGCTGTCTATCTGTACCCTGCGATAGCATAGGATTTAATGGAGCTTTGCTGACACAAAACTTTGATAATGTAGTACAAATCTGTCCTGTCCTGAATATGAGTGCCAGCTTACACTAACACAATTTCTCATATTATACTCTACCCTCTCATAATTAAATAAAAATTCTTAGTTTTTCTGACCACTTATTTGCATTGAGAAACCAAGTTTGACATGCTGCCTGTGTTGACACATAGACCTTATTCCTTTTAGATTAAAACAAATCCTAAGTCTATTAATTTATATGGATTTGTTTTCCTCCCTGCTAGGTGCATTACATTGCTCTAGACTACAATGAATATAATTTCCTGTCAAGTGTCTTTATTTTTGTTTTCACATAGTCCCTCTGCTTTTCATTAACATGAACATGGGATAAGCTCATGACCATTTCTTTGACTTCTAGTCACCCTCCTCAAACCTCCTTCTTGTTTTTCATCTCTGCTTTAATTGTATAGTTCCACAAAAACATTTCTCTCTTCTTTCCTCTGTACTCAAAAGAGCTCCTCTTTTTGAGCTACCCTTAGCTTGTTGGTTCAATACTGGGTAGAGCTACTTGAGTTGCCTCTCAGTAAGACCCTTTGAGTTTTGTTTTGTGCACGTTTGGTTTTTCTTTGTTAGGAGAAAACAAAGGAAACAATTGTGTGTATGTGTCAGAGCACAGCTTTTACACTCTTACATCATCCTTGCACTTGCTGTCTAAGGCCCAGTAGCACTGCTATCAGGAATGTTATACCTTGCAATTTTATCTAAAAGGCAAGTCATTCTAGTATATATTTTGACACTGTACAATCCGAGAGTATGATTGCTTTAACTTCAGTTGGAAATAGACTGGCATTCAGACCACTTCTTAAGAAGTGCATGTTAACATTAATAAATGCATGCATTTCTGTGTAAGTAAAAGCTCAGATATTTATGGTTTGAGGGTACAAAGGAGTTGATCTCTAGCTTAATCTAAAGCCTACTGAATCAATGAAAACACTTCCACTGTCAGCAGCTAATTTTGTAGCAGGTCCCTTGCGCAGTATCTGTCCTCCACCATTGGCCTATGCCTTGTTCTGTGACTCACTCAGCAAAGAAAAAGAAAGAGCATCTTACTTAACAGCTGACATAGGATACATCCCTGCTAATCAGAGATAAAACATAGCACTTCAGTAGAAGATGTAAATGTATTTATAAAAGTAAGAGTAAAATTACAGACCTTTACAACTAATTTATCACTGTTCACAGTTTCCAGTTCATGACAAAAGAAATAACAATAAATATTTACCAAAGGAAAGTGGATATGCATTTAGAGCATTTTAATAAGTGTTTAAAAGAAAATCAGCATAGATCACTTGGCTTTGGCAATCACTTTTATCTTCTATCTGTCTGTCTTTGATGGATGTTGTTCATGCTCTTTAGTTTACAGTAACAAGCAGGTTTTTAATTTTTCTATCTTCCGTCTCTCTAGTGCCAGGCTATGATGGATGATGTGACAAAAATATTCATCAGTAAATTCTAAATCCTGAATACAAATTAAATCAGTAATATAAGAAACAGACTTCCATTCTCCTTTGACATTGTTGTAACTGCATCTGCTACTCTCTTGTTTTTCCTTTCTAGTTGTTTAATCTTGATAGTAATACTAAATCAGCATTGGGATGTCTTGTATTTTGTTTTAAGTACATGAGCGTACAGTATTGTTCTAATATACCTTGTGTCATTATTTGAGCTGAGGTGTTTGGATTTTGAATTGAAGCAGCATCATCTGGATGAGAGATAACTATCAAGAATTGGATTTCCAACCAACCACATTCCACTTTCTAAACAGCATGGATAAAAAACTTTACTGGGTAAAAGAACTGGCTGTCTGACCAGGCCCAGAGAGTGGCGGTGAATGGAGTTACACTCAGCTGGTGGCTGGTCATCAGTGGGTTTCCCCCAGGCTCAGTGTTGAAGCTGGTCCTGTGTAACATGTAGTACCTATAATCTGGATGAGGGGACTGGGTGCACCCTCAATCAGTTTGCAGATGACACCAAACTGGGCAGGAGTGTTGACCTGATGGAGGGTAGGAAGGCTCTGCAGAGGGATTTGAACAGACTGGGATGATGGGCCAAGGCCAGTCCCTGGAGGCATTTAAAACACAAGTAGACCTGACACCTGGGGACATGGTTTAATGGTGGACTCAGCAGTGCTAAGTTAATGGTTGGACTCAGTGGCCTTAAAGACTTTTCAAACCAGAAAAAAATCTATGATTCTGTGATTCTATTCTATGTTCCCACTGTTTTTATTTTACTCTCCTGAAGGGAAATGTCCACTTTAACAATTGCTTTCCTCCAGTTTAGGGGTGTCTGAGTCTCTAAAGGTCTGCTGCTTTTAAGTGGTTGCTTGGAATCCTTCTGAGGTCCTCTATCCTGCATGTGGAGAAAAACCAATATGTCCTCATAGACAAAAAGAACAGTGATAGAAGAACTAAGGAAAATTTTGATCTTCTTTTTTAAATGTATTTTCTTTTACACACAATTTCTACTTTAGAAAGAAATTTCATTCTCAGTTACTCTTGCATGAGACCTCTGTTAGGGACAAATGAACACACACACAAAGAAGATTGTGATGTTGAACTTTTCCTGAGAGAAGAAATAACTTCAGGAACTTAAAAAATTACACTTACGGAGAAGAAATAACTTCAGGAACTTAAAAAATTACACTTACGGAAGTCGGGGAGGACTAAAATAAATTTATACATCTCAAAATGTTACTAGTTAAAAATCAATAGGTAGAAGAAAGTTGGATGAATTTTAAAATGTTCCTTCTTACATATAGCATATTTTTAGTAATGTTATCGTACATTGCAGTTATTCAATCTTGATGAAAAGCTGCTTTAGGGTCAATCTCAATAGAAGCTCAGATTGACTCCAAATAAAGGATTATTTTTATGATGTGGAGTGCATCTTCTGCAGTCTCTTTTACAGTTCCCTTCAAAGGTAAGGCTGACCAGGTTGAAAAGAGATGTCAAGACATCCTTATTCTTTACTCAGTTTCCAGCAACAGGGTTAAACTTTTTGGTCACCTAATTTAACCTTTTCAGGTGACAGATTTTATCCCGTGATTCTTATATCTATCTTAAGGCTTTACATTTTTACATAGTATTTTAGTAAATGAGCATAGATAACATCTGGTGGAGCTATAAAATTTATTTTAGAAAGGTTCTTAGTCTAAAGTTAAAGACTTGCAGAGGCAGAGCTCAACAGCATATTGGTGAAAGGATTTCAGTGTTTAGTTATTGTAAGTGTGAAAACTAAGACTGATTTCCAGTATGAACTTTCCTCCTCTGGCTAGTGGGTTTTTTGATAAGCATGAATAAATTGAAGCTCCTTTAAAAACCAAAAAAATATACCTGCATAATTTAAGCGTTGGATGGCTAGAAATGATCTAGAAATATGCCCCTGGTGGCATGTTTTGAGACACTGTATTCCATGCAACGCAAATATCTAAGAGAATAAAGCAGCCAGCAATCAAAACTTCAGATCAGCTTCCCCTGCAGAGCAAATAAAACCAATATACCAGCACAGTTTATTAGATCAGATACAGGCTGTGAAGTTCCATTCATTTATGTTTTACCTGTCATATCATTGAATGTTCGAGAATGTGTGGAAGTTCCTGTTGGCAAAGAGGAGATGAAACAAATCTTTCTGGGACCAGGAACAAAATGATCATCATGCCTGTGTTCTCATCAGGCAGCGGTGATGCCCTTGGGAGTCAGTGTGCTCTCAAAGGGATTATTACAGTATCTGTCTCAGAGGGAATATAACTTTTGTGAGACTAGAACTTGAGCAGTGAAAACCTGTAGGACACAGAATGGCAGAAACACATTACTGGGGAAATGAGACAAAATGCGTAAAATCTACAAATTCAAAGAGAATGATTTGGAAAGAAAAGAAAATTATTGATTTCTTGCATTTGGGAAATTATCCTCTTAAGGCAGAGAAGAGCTAGAATGATTATCTGGTTTAATTATAAGAACAAAGATGACAAGAGAAAAAAAGGGCAAAGAGGTGATTGAGAGCAGCTCTCCAGAGAAAGATTTGAGTGTGATGGTTGATGAAAAACTCACCATGAGCTGGCAGCATGCACTCACAGCCCAGAAAGCCAATAGAATCCTGGGCTGCATCCAAGGGACTCTGCCCAGCAGGTTGAAGGAGGTGATTCTTCCCCTTTGCTCTGCTCTTGTGAGACCCTGCCTGGACTGCTCTGTCCGGTTCTGGTGTCCCCAACCTAAGAAGGACCTGGAACTGTTGGAGCAAGTCAGAAGGAGGACCGCAAAGTTGAGAAGAGAACTGGAGCACCTGCCCTACAAACACGGGCTGAGAAAGTTGGGGCTGTTCAGCCTGGAGAAGAGAAGGTTGCATGGAGACCTTGCAGCAACTTTACAGTATCTGAAGGGGACCATGAAAAAAAGAGAGGGGCTTTTCATCAGGAGCTGTAGTGATGGGACAAGGAGTAGTGGGTACAAATTAAAAAGGAGAAAATTTAGGTTAGATATTAGGAAGAAATTTTTCAATGTGTGGGTGTTTAGACACTAGAACAGGTCACTCAAGGAGCTTCTGGATGCTCCAGTCCTGTCAGTCTTCAAAATCAGGCTGGATAAGGCCTTGAGCAACCTGATCTAGTGGGAGATGTCCCTGCCCATGGCAGGGGGTTGAGACTACATGATCTTTAAGGTCTGTTCCAAACTCTTAACATTCTGTGGTTTTATGATTTTATGGAGTACAGAAGATTTTTTTTTTTAGAGAATTCTTGAAATGCAGAGGATACATTAGAGTGTGCTCTCTGAAGTATCCCAAAGCACTTCAGAGCAATGAGACCACTAAGCAGGGAAGGATGTTTTGTTGCTTATTGGTTTTGTCTGATTCTTCTGATGTAGTCTGATAGCAAATTGCTTTCAAGTATGAGCAAAATACCCATATGTGTAAGAGTCACACCTGTCACAAATTCTTATAAACATTTATTGTAAAGAAAGAATTTCGTCTTCAGCCAGAGCTGCTGGAGGTGTCTGGAGAAGGCAAACCTTATTTCCAAGAGCTAGTTGTTCTGGTAATTTGGTGCCAGAGGATTATCAGAGTACTAAGGGAAGTTCATATCTTATGTACCTCAGGCAGAGGCAGAGAATGTCCATATAGAGAAAACTCATGACTTAGGGGATTCAAAACCCACAAAAGCTCTCATTGCAATTCTGCAGTGTTCAAGCAAGGGTGCTCAATTATTTCCATTACATGTTTTGTTTTCTTTGTGCTGAGCGAGTTTGTACGATTCACAGCTGAGAATTTAGTCTAACTTGAACAAAACTTCCAGATAATATGCATTCTAATAAAATTTATATTCTAATAGTAAATAAAATTAAAACATTCATTCTTTTTTTTTATCATATGTATCATGTGGTCATAAAAAACACCTACATATATCTCTCTTTTTTCACTTTCCTTGGAATCTTCTCCCCTCTACGATATACCACAAGTGTGATTCTACAGCCTTACAAAGTGTATCTCAGTCCACAAAGCAAATTAGCAGAGCTTTTGCCTTCCGCTCTATGTGTTCATCATTGATGCCTCTTGACAGTGTGCAATGTGAGTGAAGGAAACTGGGACATCCTATCTGAAAACACAGTTAGATGTTCCACAGTTAGATGTTGGAAAATAGACATCATTCCAAATAGTGCTCGTAAAAAAACCCGAAACAAAACAACCTTTTTGTTTCACAGTAATTCCAAAGCCTTAGCATCAACAGTTACTATAAATAGCAGCAGCTACTGAAAATGCTGTGGAGTGTATTACAAATGTGTTTGAATTACTGTACCGGCACTGTGTAAAAGGGCATATAAATATGCAAAAACCATGCTCGATAATTAAAACCAGAGGAAAGCTAGTGGGATGCAAAACAAGCTATAAACACCAATTCACCCATTTCTGCCTCTTGAAGGTAAGAGCTTCTCATGGAGGTGAAGCTAAATAAATACTATAAAATGAGAAGAGAGAAAACCAAGAAGCATGCTAAAATGCAAACTTCAAAAGAAAAGTTAATGTGCTATTGAAGTTTATGTTTATTCTTTCTCTAAATGAAAGATAAGGAAATAAAGGAAGGGAGAATACACAAAACTCTCCAGCTCGGCACTACAGGTTGCTTCTACAAACCTGAGGAGATAAAATGTATTCATTTATTAAGACTAATCTCAAATCTGTGTTAGAAACACATTTAAGATATCTAATCATGGTTTCAGTCTTTGTCACCAAACCAGGTAGGAAACATCTAACTGTCAAACACTGGGACAGAGTTCATTGCTAAATACCTCTTTTTTTTATAGACTTAAAGAAATTGGGAAGAAAATACTATTATAAAAGTTATACCCTTATTTTCTAAAACCAGAACTATTTTGGGTAGCTGGAGTTGTTCTTTAAAGGAGACGTTGTCCTGCTTCTGAATTTTCCAGCATTCTTGGGATAGGCAGATTTAAAACAAAAGCAAACTAAACCCACCCAAAGGAAGGAAACAACCCCCCAACAACACAAGACTTTGATGAAAAGCTTTATTAGGTTCCCATTGGATCTGATAGCCAATATTGAAAAGGTTTGCATTGCCCTCTTTTTAGGAATTTGAAATTTTCTCCTCACCTCTGACAGTATAAAACATACATCGTGCACTACTTCCCCCATTCTGACCCGTGAAATTAAAACAGAAAAATGAATTTGCAAAGGACCATGATGGGAAAGGATTCTCATTTTTCTTTAGATGTATGAACCTGCTGCATGTGAGTGGCTCTCTGGATCCCAAAGATATCCATGAGAAGTTACCCCAGACCCATGACTCCAACCAGGCAGTACACAGCTCCTAGATTTAGGGAGCAGTAAAGAACACCTCTGTGGCACATAAAAGGGGCAATTGTTAGCATGGCTCACATTAGAAGAACAAGTGCCTGAGTCCCTGGCTGGTGCTCTAATAGCTGGAAAATCCCACTTTTCATTTTACCTTTCTCAAATTGAAGAAAGACAGTCTGTTTCAGTAACAACTCCCAGTCATGTCTGAGAAGTGGGACCTGTGTGACTCTCCACCGCATCCATGTACAGGTGTTGTCAGGTGAGAACTGAATTTTCAGGAGGGTTCTTCATGGAAATCAACACCTACACTACAATCTACAGCTGAAATCTAAAGGCTAAACCTCACTTAAAAGAAGCATGCTCTTGTACACAGAAAATTATTCTGAAGAAGCTACCATATTTTTATCCTAGTATAAAAATTCATGGTATGTTATATTGGGTCTCAAAATTCCAATCTTTCATACTGAGGTTTCAGCTAGGTATTTAAAGGCACTGAAAATCTGTCAGTTGCAGGCAGGAGAGAACTTCATAAAAATATCAAATTTAGTCAGGATGGTTTGTGTTCTGGATGTCAATGAAGGGCACAAGGGGGAAAGGACAGAGTGGAACAGGGAGCTTGCGTGAATGACTTTAAGCCTCTGGGTGAGCTCAGGGCAGACCCTGTGCTTATGAAATCATTTTCTATTGTTAGCCTGTACAAAATGTTTGACTGTAAGCCCAGAGGGAAACTAGGCTGGTTTTGTGCCAGACTACGGTTATGAGGACAGTGTATGACTGCTGCACTGCACATACAGAACAAAGAATTACAGATTTACTTTTTCTTCTTTGTGAGAGTCAGCTTAATGACCATTATTGTGATTTTCTACAATAAATCGGTAAAAAACCCTTGTGTTCAGGCAGATGTGTTTCTCATGCATTAGAGAAGGGAAACCTTGACTCTCTGTGTCCTGAGGGTGAAAGGAGAGTTATTTCTACCCTTGGAAAGGTGACCTGCCCCAGAATATCTCAGCTGAGTTTTGCTGCCCTTTCTTTATACAAGCCTTTACCTTTACACACATAATTATCCTGGTTATCCACCCTGGTGAATAAGAAAAATCTTTCTGCACGTAAAAGCATATAGCTTGGGTTTTTCCTGAGACAACCAATACACTCAGAGTACATAATGAGGGGGAAAAAGAGAAAAACAAAGTGGAAAACACTTTTAGAACTATTTCTAGTAATAAGCAATGAGACGATTATATACCTGAAAACATCTTATGATCCCATATCTCTGGATATGTGATCATAAGTACAGTGTTCTAGTAAGCATGAGTAAGAGGTTAATGTAGAAGTTAATTTAAAATTATTTCATTTTAATACATCATAAACATTCCTTTTAATCTCTGCATTTTAGCATTATCATCTGAGCGTGATTCATCTGTTGAGTTGTATTTCTGCTTTATGGTTGTAATAACTACCCAGATTGGGAATCTTAGTTTTGGATGTTGACGGACAGGTCATTTCATTTTAGACCCAGGTTTTACTTTCTGCTCATTGTCTTCAGATATGAAGGTGTAAGGCTATAAAAATAGAAAGTACTTTTCACAGGTCATTTGATTCAGTTTGGAGAATAGAGTGTTGTGATATCGATCATGTCAGGATCTCATCTTCTGCTTTAACTAAACCAGCTTAACATTAATTACAGAGCATTTAAAAGTCATCTGTTTAAAGGGGAATAGTTGGGAGGAAGTCTAGATGGAAGAACTTAATAAAGTTCTATTTTGGTTGGCATGTATTTTGAACAGCAAAGTGTGTTATCAACCTTGAGTATGATTCACATTCTGTCAGCATACTCAGGAAGTGTAGGTTCCTTTGCAGCAAAAGTAGAATGAATGCCATTTAGAATGTGAAACAAATATGTAAAACATGTATCCTAAAACATAATTTCTCTAAGGAAGTTGTCACTGTCAAAAGTCATGAAATGGTTTAGTGCAAAGGAGACTCTAGATAGTTTTGCTTCTTTCCTCAGGGCTCACTGATATTAATTATTTGCAGGAATCTGTATATTCCTGTGAAACTATAAAGACAAGGAATATTAAACTGAAATAAATAGTTTCATCAAATAAATGCCTCTAGGTAAAAATATGCTCTGTGAAACGCAATTCTCTCAAAATCCGATATACGCTTGTGCTGCCACTGATCCTAAACTGTGTTTACCTAAGTACTTCCAAGGAGGTAAGGTATACCCCAGTAAATAAGCAATATAGCATATCTACTATGTTAAGATGGTTTTTACTTAGATTAAGCTGAGCATAGGACATAGGGTTTTCTTTTAGATGTCACCTGAAACTAAAACTTTTGGTTGCTATAAACAAGTTGTGGTACAGCTTGTATCAAATAAAATGCAAACTTCTGAAATTGGTGGCTGTTTTACTCAGCTCAAGTCCCTTTTAGTGTGACAGTTCCCTTTTAAAATCCATTAGGTGCTAGCCAAATTCTGGATAAAGAATATTCATAAACTCTTTTTGATAATTCCAGTGGGTCATCATAGTAATAGCAAGGGTCAAGCACAGCCATATATTGGCTTGTAAATTAATCTTAGCAACATGGTAACATAGTAACATCCTTTGCATAGGATGAGTGGATAAACCTATCATATCTGGGTAAATCCAGTTTTGTTTTCTGTATTTGCAAGTGTATTATCAGCTTGACTTATTCTGGCAAGTGAATATTAGATTATACTTAATGGTGAAACTCTTGGTTTGTTGTTTCTGCTATTATTTTTGTGAGAAAAGAAATGCTGCACTTCTTGTTAACTAGGTCTCAAATATCAGCTCTGGTAGGTTTTTTTTATGGATTAGCATGTCAAATAGTGAATTTATAATAAAATTCCACCAGAACAGGCTTGAATTCATCATTCTAGAGGTTATGTCCAGCTCTAGTAAAACTGAACAAACAAAACATAAAGCTAGTTACAGCGATTCAACTTGAAAGTTATGCAACGTATAATATCTTCCTAGAATCATAGTGTATCTCAAACTGGAAAAGACCCATAAGGAGCATTGAGTCCAACTCCCTGCTCCTCAGATGAGTAGCTTACCTCTTATAGAGAAAAAACTTGTTTTATCCAGTGCTACTCTCATACTTAGGGATCCTACTGAACACAAGACACTCCATAAACAAGACAGACACCCTGTTAGGATGGTAGGTAACTGCGGACCATCTGTGTAAAGAGGTCTTCACCTTAAAGGGATGTTTGAAGTCTTCTGGATAACCAGTAATGAAAAATTTGTTGGGTTATTTTTTATTCCATCAAACTAGATGATGAGGAAGCATTTACCAGTTTCCAAACAGTTTTTCAACATGCTTTTGATCTGTTTGATGACTGATGTCCTTCAGTATCAAGGGTTCTGTTGAGAAAACAACATGTCTTCTTGAAGGTGATGTAATGAGAAAAACACTGGCACATCAGAATTAATACACAACAGGGTGAAAACTTTGCACCATGCCCCTATGAACTAAGACAGTAACACATGTTATTTTCATGAGATCACAATTCTGGAAAATTAAGAATTGTAAGTGAGGATATAAAAGGAAGGGGAAAAAAAGTTGCTATTATTGGTAGAGTTAGAAGATTTACTCCATGATTAATTTTAGTGTCACTGGGACTCAGCTTTTAGATCCTTCAATCCTACTCAATCTGCACTGAGAACAGTTCTTCCTAAAGCAAAGCATGAACAAATGGATTGTCTCTATTTAGACAGTGCCTGTGGTGTACTAAAAGATGTACTTTCAATCACTTTTTATATTATGCATCTATTCAGGAACCCTCTACAAATACAGTAGTTAGTTAAATAATCTGCAGTTTGAGAGAAACAGTACATTGAAGATGAGGGCCGTGAAGATTGATCAGAGGGCTGGAATACCTCTTCTGTGAAGACAGGCTGAGAGAGCTGGAGTAGTTCAGCCTGGAGAAGAGAAGCCACCAGAGAGACCTGATTATAGCCTTCCAGTACCTAAAGAGGTCCCACAAGAAAAGTGGAGAGGGGCTTTTTATTAGAGTATGTAGTGATAGAACAAGAGAGAATGGTTTCTAAATGGAAGAGGGTAGGTTTGGATTAGATATTAGGAAGAAACTTTTTACTCTGAGGGTGGTGAGACACTGGAACAGGTTGCCCAGAGAAACTGTGGTTGCACCATACCTGGAAGTGTTCAAGGCCAGGCTGAATGAGGCTCTGAGAAACCCAGTCTGTTGGAAGTGGTGTCTGCTCATGGCAGGGGAATTGGAACGAGATTATCTTTCAAAACCAAACCATTATGTGTGTCTGTAGTCTGAGTCCCCCACATCCCCTCAGCACCACAAGTAAAAGGCATCATCTGCTGGCCATCAGCCCAATATCAAGACATCAGAGACAGGTCAGAACAGGCTTTCAGCCTGAAGGTGGGATTGGTGCCTGAAGGGAACATTTTTACAAATGCTGAGTTAAGAGAGGGCAGCATATCTTTGCTATTCAGATATTTCCCATTAATAGAGCAGGGACCTTGGTATTGGCACATACAATTCTGCTCAACCTCATCAAGATGCATTTTTTTCTGCTTGAATCACAGCAAGTTATATTTTGTAAAAAAAAGCTTATACAATCAGAATGAAAACTGAATTATTACAGGGGAAAGATTTTAACAATAAAAGCTGTGAAAGTCTCCTGAAAGTGAGACTCAGTCCAATTTGACACAATAAATTGTTTTACTGTTGAACAGAGTCCCACTAACAAGTATAGATTACATGTGTAAGACCCGGTTTTGCCTGCAGCTAATGTACCCAGAAGATGTATTAACTGTGCAGCTCTCCTGTTTTCAGGCAGTAGAAAGAATTTGTTTCCATTTAAGTATAGGGTGAAATGGAAAAGAATATGAACACTAAAGCTTAAAGTCGGCCAAATATTCAAAATATTTAGCACCAGTAACTGACTTAATGTTCTAAATAGTCTAAGGAGTCTACATCCATACCAACAAGTAAAGTATGCATTATTATTTACTGGAATATGTAATTAAAAAAATTGCATTAGTCATAGATATTAAAATGCCAGACAGAAAGAGGAGGTGTGCTCTGTATTCTGCTGCATGCCGCCTTGGAACTATCAGTACTTCATGCTGTAACAGGCTGAAAATGAAGTGCAAACTCATCAATGTAATTATTTCTTCTCTTCCTTTTGTGGAGGCTGTGCTGAAGGGTGGACATCTTTAGCTTAATCACCGATTAGATTTGTTGCCACATGAATCTGTAAAGCAAGTGTAGCAAATCTATTGCTATGCCGAGTTGTTGGGATCCCAGTTCCTGTTCTCAAATTTGTAGCTCTGCTGTATGAAAAACAGAAAACCCACTTTTTCCTGCTGGTGCTTTGAATTGCTCTAATTTGTTCTGGTAATGGCTCCAGATGTCACAGTATAAAAGGAAGCCCAGCCCTGCAAGAAAGATTGCCATTCTGACCTTCTATTGAATTCTAGAGCTCTTGCCCTTTTTTGTCTTCTGAACAAACCCAGCACTCACAAACATGCTGAATGGAGTGGAAAAAGCAGCTTGACTCTCGTGAAAGAAGTTACAAGCAGAGCTGAGATGGCCGCTTGCCACTTTCCCTGTCAGGGTGACATCTGCCACAGTTTGCTGAGCTGCTTTTTTTGGGGGAAAATGAACCTTCACCTCAGGAGGGCTGATCCTCTCCCCCTGCCCCTGTACCTTTGTTCTGTTTCTTTTTTTCAGAAACATTTGTGGTTTTCCTTCTGTTTCTGGAGTCCATCCTTTAAGAGAGATGAAAGCTATGTCTTATGGGGTTCTTACATTTTCAGCAAGCTTCTGATACTGTTTCTCCTCATACAATAAAAATTTAGTTTATTACATTTACCACTCTATTTGTCTTGACAAAAAAAGGCCAGCAGAGTAATTCAAAATGAATACAGACATATGTCTGCTCACACTGATAACAGTCCACTTACATAATACAGGAAGACAACATGGTTCGTGCATCTTTGCCTTTAATCCATATTTTTGGTTAACTGATCTTTGCCAGGATCAAGACAAAATGTGTGAAATTCTATTTTTCTGTTTGCAGGAGGAAGTAACAAATCTTAGCAATACTGATTTTGGATGCAAATATGTGTGCATATGTGTATACACATGGGTGTGCATCTGTGTGTGTCTATATATATGTCCAAGGCCTTGTCACTTACTTTATTTCCATAACCGTTTTTTAAATAAGCCTAAACATGGCTCTGCCACAAAACTGAATGCAGAGCAGGATATAGCTGCAGCTTTCACAAGCAGAGAAAGGGTCATTAAAAGAAAAATAAGAAAACATATTCAAAATCCTCATCTGCTTGGTGAGATCATAAGTACCCTTGGCAACCCAACAAGAGCATAGATTTCGATCTGTCCTCCTAACTGTCTCAGATGTACTATTCAGCATCCTCCAGGGCAGAGACATGCTGCTTGGCAGAGGGCATAATCTCCCAGAGCTACATGAGGCTCTGTCTATTTAATGAGTGCAGAAAAAGAGGGAATAACCACCAAAGATAAGACCAAGTGACAGTCAAACACATAAGGTGCAAATCACCCATACGAACATTTTAGAAGAAGACTATAGCCCTTGCTCATGCTAATTCATATTTTCTCTATTAGATAAACCCAACAAGCACGTACAGTACTTCATGACTATATTCTGGAAACAGAATTACTTGGATATGTATTTTCTTCAATATAAAGCATTCAAGTGGGAAACCTTTCTTTATGCTGGAATAAAATATTCTTTTTGAGCATCACATTCAAGAGAGTGGAAAGCAAGGGAGAATTAGAAACTAATGTGAAAGCAGGCTGAAAATGTAAGGGATTTTAGAATATTAACATGAGAACCCATCTTGGTCCTTAAAATAGAGTTGAGGGTCTTCCCCATGAGATTTCTCATAGGATACACATGGGAGAAGAAAACTCTATTCTACAGAGGAAGTGTGTCTATTTTTGAATTTATCTTTGTAACTTTACATCTGTCTTCATATCTTTATTCTTTGTCTTTATCACTATCTTTATCAATATCAACATATTCTTATTAAATTTTATCATCACTGTATGCTTCATTAGGCTAGATCTCTCCTTTTGTGGTTGCTTTCAATTTACACACAAGAAGCAATTAAATATTCACATACTGAATTGCTCCTTGGTTTCTGTTCTTGCTTTAAAATGAAATTCATGTAAAAAGTATGTTAATTATGGGGTTTCTGCTTTGGATCAAGCCCACAATGGAAAGATTAGACAATGTAGAAAATTGGGACAAGTTTACTATTCACTTATCTGCCAGACAATGATGGATTTTAAAAAGACCCACAGTCTACTGAAACCCAGAATAAGAGTTTCACTATTTCATCTTGTATCTGATACAATCTTTAGTCAATTTGCGAAGCAAGTTTCCTTTTCTTTGCAGAGTATTGTGGTGCATTGCTAAGCTATTTCTTTGTTTGACTTTTGTGTTAGCGATACATAAGTGCTGAATTCAATTATTCTTTCATCAGAATAATTCTTATTTTTACAATTCAGAAAGCATGGTAGGCTGTACATAAATGTGAAATATGCTTATTGTCAGAAAAAAACAAAGTCTCATGAGAAAAATTTTAAAAGGAAGAGAAAGAAAAAGAAAGAAAGAAAGAAAGAAAGAAAGAAAACCTCAGCAAATATGACACTTACTGGAGCAACCAAGGATTCATGTTGTCTGGAGATTTCTATCCAACTGTTTTCTTTTTTCTCCATCCATTCCCTACTATTTATCATCAGTCCACCTCTTCTTTTTGTTCTGTGCAGTAGTAACTGACTCCCACCAGCACTAGCAAGTTGAGGTCACTAAGGCAAGTGCCTGTGTCCAGCTAGAAGTGATCATTGATCTGGGAGTATGACACACATATGACAGAGCAAGGTCATTCAACTTCTTTCCCTCCATTTTTCATTTCTATTCAGGTAGCGATCACTTCAAGGTTCTTCCTCCCAGCCTGTCATGTTTTTCTTATTATACTACCACATGAAAAATAGAGAGTACGTCAACCTTTATGAGATATTATCTCCTAAGTATTGCTCTGCTAACAGCTCAGAAACACACTCTTCACTAAAAAACGTATCACTGAGGTGCACTATTTTTAAAATACTGGTTTTTTCTAGTAACAAGTTTTACTACAGGGATAAAGCTGCAAGGAAAGAAAGAAGCCAACTCATTAGGAATTGCCTATTAAATCTTAATGAAAATACATTGTAGAGGAGTCATATATCTGCAGGGATGACATAAATAATAATTCAATGTGAAGTTAAAATTCACTCAAATACCTATGATAGTAACTTTTGTTGATGTAAAGCACTTTAGGATATTCCATAAGTGACATCAGGCTATTTATCTTTGAGCAAAAAAAGCATTTGGGAGTAGCACAAGGTCTTTTTGTTTAAAATGGATAAATTTACTTGCGTATTAAAAATCAGCCTCATGCTCTGACATCACTACTCCACTCAAATATTTAGTGGTGTAAAAATAGATGTATTTTTGCAAATATGTGAAACAAATTGCCCAGCTTTTTCTTTTCTTTGGTTGACTTGACATAGTTACTTAATTCTGTCTAGGAGTGAATGGCATACGCAATGACAGATTCCTAAAACTGTAATTTCTATCTGACAGCCAGTCTGAAGCCTCAGGAATGTTTTTATATTAATCTTAATCCAGAAATGAATTAAATTCTCAGAAGGAAGAAAAATTATTGATTGTTCTATTTCACTGATTTTCAGAAACAAAGACTGGATGTAAACATAAAAATTGAGGCTAGCCCTTGCTAGACAGTCTTCATGATCTAGCAAGAAATGAAAGTGTTACATTTTTACAGATTTTATAATCAAGTCAGAATGGGAACAGAGTTTCATTTGAGGTCCAGCTGCTGTAGTCACTAGTGCAAATCAAAATCACTGTCTTTATACCAGACCTGGTGCCAGGCTATCTGATGTTGATGAGAGCTTACAAAGGCACAAGAACATGGAAAAAAAGACACATTCTGAGGCCAGTGACATAAGAAGACTTAAAAGATTTCAGAGAAGTATAGAGAAATAAATTTTAAAAGAAAAGATCCTTCCTTCCACATTTCATTCAATGGGTTTAAAAACTACTGAAGACTGAAAATATGTTCATCCATGCAGTATAAATCCATCTCTACCTTTTGGATAATAGGTAGAAAGATTGGCTAAGGACAATTATTACATTGCTGAAAACTGACTTTTGGAACAAATTGTTGCAGCAGCCTTTTGACTTTTAAAGACATGACATTAAGACAACCTCATATCCCAGGCCCCTGGTGTCATAGTAAATAATACTGGGATGGACCTTAAGGCATCATTAGGTCATTCCTTTACCAAAAGGCAGAATCATCTGAACTTGAAACATTGCTGAGAGATGTTTCAATAGTTTGACCTAAAAGCCAAATGTTATTATGTATCTTCCCTCCTACATCTAGACCTCCATCACCCTCAAACTTTTTTTTTGTTACATCACATGGTAAACTCCTGTATAAATCACTCCCAACTCAATGCCTACCAGTTTATAATCAAGAAACAACACTTACCTATTGTCATTGCTAGATTCATTCCCCTGATATCTATCCTCATGCTGTCTCATAAAGAATGGCATTCATTATTTTTTTTGTCCTGCCTATGAAGATCACAGTGCATATTTTATCCTATTCCTTCATATATTGTTTCTCCTTTTTTCCTATGTTCTTAGCGGATTTCAGTATTTCAAAAAAGTCATATATTGTAATAGACTGCCCTTTCATGATTAGGCTCTTCTTTATTTAACACCACAATAACTGTAGGCTTTTCAAAATATTCTGCATGGTGAGATGTTCCTCAGTTCTGTGGATCTATAGCCTTATCCATAGCATAATCTTACCGCCTGGGTGGTTCAAAAACATTCAGATGTAATGATCTGTATCCAATTCTCTATCAATTTGCTTGAAATGTTACCCTCATTTTGATCCTTAAATTTCCGTAAAAAAACTTGCATTTTCTCTCCATTCAGGAGTCTGATTGCAATAATTGCTCTCAATCATGTTTTGCCACTCTGCCATGTTATATCTAAATCACTGAATTGTTTATCCCTGGGACAGTGTAAATGACCAAAATTAATATTGATATTAGTTAGTTTGATGAAACTCCCAAAACAAACAGAAAAATGCATGTTTGCTTTATATGTGAAATTATTAAAGTGTAACCAAAACAAAATGATGAAACTAAACTGTCTGTGATAAACTGCAGATAAAAAGGTTCAGGTCTATGCATGTGTGCAGAAAGCAAATATACATATGTGACTTCACCTTTCCTCAGCAGAGATATCTATAGCTCATAGAAAGTGGATGTATACGTGAAGACCTCCATATGCCCATGAGTTCATAGGCTTATCCTGAGTGTTTACTTTTTGACAGTTCTGTCTCCAGATGATAATACATCCAAGCATGTGATCACATAATTTGTCATGCTTCTCTCTAAATTTGTAAAGTTGATCCAATATCACCGCAAAAATACTGCCCTCCATCCCTCCCTCCCCCAACATTCCTTGTGTTCCCTGCCAAAGACACCATCGTTTTAAAACATCAGCAATGCCCACTGCAAGCTGAATGGCTTACAAGATGACTAGAAATTATGTGAATATTTCAGCTTGATAAATTTTAGTGAAAAGATGAGTTTGTCAAATCTGAAATGTTTTGAAGACACATATTAATGTATACTGTCATTTGAAGTTACTGAAGGCCATGGCCCACCTTTCCTCTCCAAAGTATCTTCCTCTATCATTTGCCAAGTTTCAGACTAAGGATCCTTTGGATCACAAATAGTACTCCGAAAGTGGGGCATATTGTGTCAGGTTTACTTCTATGGATATAATTTCTGTTTTCTCCTGCCTCTCTTTGAAATATCAGAAAGATGACCAGTTCCAACAGTGTGCAAAAGAGAACTGGAAAAATAATTAATGGGGAAAATTATAATTATTTGAAGACACAAACAAGCTAGACAATAAGTCAGAGCATTCTAGCAACCTAGCAACCTCAGAAAGAGTGGTATAGTAAATTACATATAAATTAATAATCAGAAAGTACCATGTGTACAATAAGTATGAAGAAGGAAAAGAAAAGAAAAAAATCCTTAGAACTGTAGTTATGGCAGACACCAGATAAATTAAGTAAAAATACACAAAACTTCATTGGAGTCTAGGGCACTGCTAAGAGTGGTAGAACATGCTTGGCTAAGTTATCTTAAAAGCAATTTAAAATATTGTAACAAGAAAAAGTCTTCATAGAAGTAGATCAAAGAGCAGAAATCATCTTAATATTTTGCATTATTCATATTTGTCTAATAAAAAAAAGAAAATAATTGCTGTTCTTTGAGGAGGTAAATGGCAACTCACTAATCAAAGATGACATGGCAACTATCACATGTAACTTTTGTGAAGCAGAACTGTACATTGGTTTCGAATATCAGTGTTAAAGTCACCATCCCCAGCAGTAATATAAATAATCACAACACCTCATCAGTTTTTCCTCTGTAAGCATGAAATAAAACTGCTGAAGCCTGAAATGAATAATTTATCTCAGAAGATGGCAATAGTGGTAACATCAACAGTTACAGGAAAGGAAATAAAAACTTCTGTTGTCTTAATCATTTTTCAGCGAAACACAGGATGCTGTGTCCTGCTGCCTTGTTCCCCTCCTCCCTGGAAGGAAAAGTGACACAGCAGTGGCAGTGGATGAGGCAGGGACCTGCCCCTTGCCCGCCTCTCTCTGCCCTCCCCATTCCTGCAGGGCTGCCTGCTGTGCCATTGCTCTGCCATCCATCTGCAGGCCAGCTCCTCTCGCAGGAGCAGCAGCCTGGGAGCCAGGCAGGCCCTGCTTGGAGCAGAGACCAGAAGCCATCCCCTCACCCTAAGGATTCAAGCCTTGCTGATAGATGCCTCTTTTTCACTTCAGAAGCAGGGAGCCATGCGTGAACACATGGGGCTTGGAAGGATTAACCTTTTTTTGTATCTGTAGTCCTGATATACCTCTGTGTTGGCAATTAAAGAGACTTTCAATTATCCTCATCAGAGTGCTCACTCATGCAGCTTCAATAAGTAAAATAACTGGGTCTAAGCATGTTTTTTTTTCTGATGGATGTTGTGGTTAAGAGGACATGACAGTGAGCTGCAAGAGTCATTATCTATTAATTTTGCTGGTTTATTTTAGTAAGCAATTTATAGCTTTTCCAGAATGTCTTTTACATTTTCCGCTCATTAATTGAGTCCCATTTATACTATTTCTTTTGCATTAAAAGATGTATTGCACTATTTAAAGTCTTAATTTAGCCCATATGTCAAAACTATATCTAAATGAGCCACTTAGAGCACTTTTGTATGAATTACATTATGTATGTCTTTCCCTCTCTGTCTTTTTTATCCTTGCAGTTTCAGTTTCCTTATTAGATGATAGGAAAGGAGCAAATAAAATATAAGTATAATAAGCAGCAACATTAAAACACAACTTGGGACTACCAAGTCAAGTTCAAGCTGTAGAAGATATTTTTAGTGCCTGAAAATCCCTGGCTTTTCATTTATCTGTGTTCCTAATCTGTGTACTGAAGTTATTGCAGCTATCCTTAACAAAAAGAAGGTGCATACTTTCTCATGATAATCTCTTCTTTGTAAATCCATGTTAGGGAGATAAAAAAGGAAAAACAGAAGGGAGAATCAAGGTGGACCATTATCAAAATGTCATTCTCAAAGCTCATCTACTCTTCCATCTTCTGACAGTCCTTTTACTCCGGCAAAAAAAAAGGCCAAAACAAAAGAAAACCAAACCAACTCTCTCTACCCTACAATCTACCCCAGTATTGCTCAGGCTAGGACAAATTCTGTGTTTAAACAGGTTTGTTTGGGTTTTGTATGCATACAAACTCTGGAGGTTTTGTATGCATATTTGATTTCTGGCAAGTAATTTCTTCCTGTTTCACATATTAGCTGTGAGCTAGATAGTTTACTGGTTTAAACTCTTATATCTTTCCTTTAAGGTCTCCACTGAATGTCCCATGGACTTCAAAACACTATGTTTACAGCAGGGTACAGGAAACATCATTCTTTTCCATGGCTGGCAGCAGGCAGTGACATCTCCCGTTGGGAGTAGTACCTTTGCACCGTTCAAATGTGCGTGTAACTTAGATGCTGATATGGATGTTCGCAGTAATGATGTTTGTCATCTGCTCCATTGCAGATGTGAGAAGCTCTTTTCCACTTATCACTATATAAGGAGTCACTCTTCTTTATGCTTCTTTCTTTATTCGGAGAGTTTGGTGAACTTTTTTTTTCTTTTTATCTCTTTATAAACAAAGTATGACTCTTTTAAATTACTTAAGGCATGTACTATATTTTTAGGATCTCAGTTAATACTGATCAAGACAGTTTTTTGTCCATAAAACAGTATTTTCAACAGAGGTTTACTTTTCCTTCTATGCTATTTTGTGCTAGCATATTGCATATTTTAAGATACAATATTGCCAGTGGTTATAATAATGATCTTTAACATCTGTTCTTTGCAAATACCAACTGTTTCTTATTTTGGTGCCATATTTAAAAATAATTAACAGCTTTCAGCTTTCCTATTTCATGTCAAGTCATATTTCATTTCAATGTATTTTACTACGTAGTTGATTTTGTTTCCTTTATTATATAGTTGATTTTTAGCTTATAGCAGATTGCTATTTCTCTCACCTTAGACATGACATGAATAGCATTCTTCTTTATCTTGTTCAATTGGCTACTTTCTTTCAAGCCTGGTAAAAAACCCAAAAAACAATCAAAGCCATTTTATCAATTTCCCCATTTTATCCTGAGCAAGAATTTGAATGTACTACAATTTGGAGATATCTGTACTGATATGTAATACCTAGCAGTGTTGTTTTTTTCTAGTAACCACTTTCCACACCAATCTGAGTATTTATTTATTTATTTATTTGTTTATTTATTTATTTATTTTTGCTATACCTTGGAACACTTTGTGTTTTGGGCCAAACACCTTTATGATACTTTTACAGGAAATCACTTCAGCCCCTGGATTGCTAATGCATCTTCTCTAAAAACAAGAAATAGGACAATTCTGAAACCAAATCTTCAGTGTTATGGGTCAGATGGTAAATTTTTAATTATCAGTGTAAACATATTAGAACTTTATTGGGATTATTTGCTTAGATTCTAACTTGCTCTTCATTTCTTCAAGAAATGCACCCTAACCAGTCCTTGTGCCTTGTGCAGAGTCCTTTTCCCACTGTAGAGGAGGGAATTATGATACATATTTTTAATTTATTCACTCTGTGGAAAGGGCTCAGTTATTTGGGCCATTCTGAACTATTATCACCTTTTCAAAAGCCTGTTCTCTCTTCCAGATCTAGTCTGCTCTGTTGGAAATATTTTTTACCTTTCTTTGTCTTCAGGATAATGTTGGAGAAACCTGAAACCACCTAAGGATTTGATCAGACTATTGGTAAGAATAGTTCAGAAAAAGAAGTGAGAATCATGTTACCCCATAATGCCTTGCTACCTCATTTTGATAACTTTCTGGATCAGTTAACATTAAAAATTGTTGAAAACTGGCTCCTATTCTAGCTTGACCTTAGTCTCATCCAATGTGGCTATTCCAATGCTTCTACAATTACTTTTGTCCTGGTACTGCATCTATTCCAAATTTCTGGTGAACATATTTTAAGTACACTTGAAATTCATGGTCATAAATATTCTCAGAAGAAAGCATAGTCTGCAAAGCAAAAATATTTTTAAATATTGTTGTAAGTAGTTATGCCTGTTGTATTTTATTACAGTTTAGATAAAGAAGGATGGATATTGCATTAAGTGAATATGAGGAACCCACCTTGCAAATACTGGTGTAATAGGCTGGTGCAAAATATTGGTACAAAATTGGCCTAAGTGCCCAGTATAGTTAAACACAGCCAAAATGTATTTTATGTGTATAAAACACTGGGAATAATTTTTTTGCCTTTAAGACATGAAAGTAATTTGAATTAATCAAGAACTGAGTACAAAGCAAGCAAAGATACACAAGTTTTTACTTTCAAAAATATCTGTGAATATATCGTTTTCATTTGTACTTTTAGCTATACTCCCTGAATGGGAATACACAGAAGCTGATGTCTCAGAACATTTTCCACCCCTTTCTGACCTGCTAGGGTCACTGAAGAGAATATACAAATACTTATGCAAACACAAGCTGTTAGAAAATCTCCAGCTTTTCAGACCCACTGACACTGGTCAATTCAAAGATGATAATTTTGTTGCACTGGAAGTGCTCTGGTATGAATATACACATTTATTCAAGCTTTTTTTGCTGTGAAAGAAAAATCCATTTTCTGATATTTTCCTGGTTATGCTTAAAATAAACAGATCAAATACAGATGATAAGTTACTGTTTTAAATTTAAGAATATCAGACATAACCTTTAAAAACAGCATCAGAACCTCTGATTTTTAATTGAAATAGTTAGGGTATATATATTTTTGGATGAAGGAACTTTATTCTCTGTATGTACAGTACCTAACACAAAGAAAATACTATTTGTTAAAGTCTCCTAGACATTACTGTGCATAGTATGAAAAGCTAATAATACTATTGACCCACTGGGGTAACACTTCAGAATAAATTTATTTCTTGAGCAGTGCCCTTATTTTGTTACAGAATTACAGTCCTGGTTGTTTGAAGGTTTTATGAAATAAAATCAAATGGTAAAGATGCAATATGAAAGAGTGAATTAGTTTGTGACAATGTATTTGCATTTGAAGCAAAAAGGGCAGAAAGTCAAATACAACTAAAAATGAAATATCTTATCATTGACCTCTAGAGAATGAATATTATTCCTTGTAATATTCCTGTGTTAATTTTATTAGCTACAAATTACATTTTGAACAGTTCTACATTCCCTTTCTATATTTTTTATTCTAAGAATGATTGTAAAAGTTTATATTAAAAAAGTACTAAACTGTAATTCATAAATATTATATTATGTGACATTAAGAAAGGAAGATGAGAAAAACTTAATTACCTTCTTTGATGAATCTTAGGGTATTATTCTGTATACTTTGTTTCTACTTTTGTTGAAGACAGTCTTTTGGAAATAATCCTTAAGTCATATAATACTTTATAAACCCATTGTATCTGGTTAGTCAGATAAATTAATTGAGAAAAATTAACCTGTGATGTGTGATCAACTAACTTCCTCTGGAAATATTGTTACTAGACTACAAACTGAATTTATTTATTGTGTTGAAGAAGAAATATTTGAATGTTCATGTTCTTAGAAATTTAGGTTCCAGAAAGCTTTATGATTCAGGACAAACTGTCATATCAGCTAGTTGACGCGATACGTTGTTTGCATACCATGCGTGTTTTCGACAACTTAGTTTATTGCTTATAACAATAAAATTAAAGTTATTAAATTAATGAAAATTACTTTATTCATTCCAGTAACTGAACACGCAGAATATACATTTTGGCCTAGGAAGAGATTGCAAAACTGAAGTCATAAACATCATCTTAAATATTCCTCTCAAATCTCTTAACTGAAATGAGAAGGCAACACTGTCTTTTTCATTTATTATCTGTATTGTGTTTTTCTGTGTGTGAACTAAATAATTTTTTACTATGTTCATAATGCTGAGCAAAGACATATAAATAACTGCTCATAAGCCTTTCTTTTTTTTGCTTGAATACCCCAAAAACTTCATGCTATAGGGCAAATATTAATTTGTCTGATGAAAAAAGAATCTCAAATTCCAAAGCACCCTGGTAAATGCATACTTGTGTTACCAGTTTTGTGCATCTGATTTGTAGAATGGGTTGCTTAAATTCCTTTTGAATTAATAGGTCTTGAATCATGCTATAAGCAAAGGGCAACAAACACATTTATCTTCAAAATCAAGAAGTTTTTATTCAAATTATAGTCTCAAGAGTCAAATGAAAAATAACTAATATTATCACAATTACCGTATTAATAAGTCGTAGTTCAAAATATGGACAATTAAAATTAATATGCTCAAATTTCCCAGTATGCTCCCTTTATTTTTCTGGTGAAGTGTTCATCCTTTCTAGTGCCCTGCTGTGTGCTGAGGTCAGTGAGGATTGAAGGAAATTTTAAATTGAAGCATCAGCATCTGTAGCTCTTCACTGGAAGTAGCTAACTCTTGCTGAGGATAACATCTTCCCCCTCACTGCCTGAAGAATTTTTTTTTTTTTTTCTCATTTGTAGTACCTTGATCTTTCTTCATTGTTCTGCAGGACCATGTCAGATCCAAATGTACTATATATGGCATGTTTTACATGTTTACCCTGGTTACCAGGTTACATTCTTCTCATAAACATTGGCATGTCATCTCTGGTACCATCCCATGCCCATAATTTTAAGGCCTCTACTCTTATCCTGTGCCTCCCCTCCGCTATGCAGCATTTCACTCCAGGGTCATAGAGAGTTCATTCTGCACCAAACACAGATGCTGAACATGGATATCAAGCATATAACTATACACACAAATGCATGTGTATACAGAGTTACACAATTTTACAAAGCTAAACGAAGAGAAAACAGAATCAGATCATTATTAAACTGATCCTTGGATAACCTCTTTTATTGTTAGACAAGCTAATAAAAGGATTTTCAGACATGAGTCCAGGCAAAGCCTGGTAAGTCCTAGAGCATGAGCTGTTTCCTCAACATAAAACCTGCAAAGCCTGTAGCCCATAACAAGCAATGACCCTATTCTGCAGAGCTTGAAGGCTGAGCTAGCTTTCTTTGGAAAAGGTGGTCCTAAGATGTAGCCCATTTATAAGACATTTATAACACCACTGACTGACTGAGCATTCTAAAGTCAGGCACGAAGTCATTGGCAATGCAAATCTGATAAACCTGATAAATTGATTGTCTTGTTAGACATAGGCGTAGTAGATTTATTTATTTTTTTAGTTATTGTAGAGCCATGTGAGAGACTATGCAGAAATTATTCTCTGCAGGTCAGGCCTGGAGCATACTTTTAATACAGAATTTGCTATGGCATATGCCATTTGATTTTGTTTTAGTTAGTTTAAACTAACAAGCTGTAAATCTTGAAACTGCTACTTTCTTCATACAGTCCAGAGTGACGGTAGGAAAGACCTGAAGCACTGTTTGGATTTAAGAGTTTACTTCATTGGGAAACTACAATTCTATAGAGGTAGTAAAATGGAGATACCAATGGCCGAAGGAAAAAATTGTCAAGTCCATATAATGTAGTGCAAAACTAGATATCTATGGCTACACTTTATTAAATTTATTTCTGATATTCTTTTTCATACAAGTTTGGGTGATCTTCCATACTCTGACCAGGTAGCTGCCATCACTAAAGAATCCTCCACAGCACAGAGGGCCCTGAATACCAGGACATATTATTGAGCTTTCTAGCATATACAGCACTCATCACTGAAATTAAGATGAGAGATAAAATAAAGACCTTTACTAATCACTGCTCCAGTGAGTGTCATTTTATTGCAAAGCGGATCAATTTTATGAGGTTACATACAATCACAGAAGATCAGAAGTGCAACCAAGCAAATAAATCCTGCTTTTTGGTACCTTTAGTATACTGGTCCCCCTGAAAGAAGCTACATATATATCGTCCATGTATCTTAGTTTCTAGATTATTAATTCAGTCACATGCATTTTTCCACAGCTTTCTGGTGCAAACTTTGAGATTTCAAATCTGCATTTGGATACAGGCATGAAATTTTGTTAAGGAGAAAGAAAAAATTAACCTTTACAACTTAGAAAACACTCACATATAAAAAACATGAGACAGAGAAAACTTTTGCCAAAATGGTCAAATTTGAGACTGGGCCTAGAATAAATGTTACTGTTGATCTTGAAAACACTGGGAAATTTGAATTTCCATTTCAGAAAGCAAGGTGAAAAATAGAAAGTAGATCTCCGGCATTTTGCACGAAACAACAGGATCCAAATGCCTCATTTCATGCTTGCGAGATTTAGCTTCCTGATTCTCTAAACCTTCTCTAAGGAGTAGAGTCATCCAGTGACAGAAATAGTTGTTTCTCCTATCAACATCCTTCCCTGTGTGAAACCCCACAGCCTTGCCATTGACACGGGAGGTGGGTTGGCTCCTGAAGGCAGCAGCCTGACCGCTGCACAAGCTGTTCTCCATCTTGCTGTGGGTGAGCTGGCCAGAACCCAAGGCAGGGCTGACCTTGCTCCTGGGCTACTCACATCTTCATCTGTCTGGGACCTTGCTGTGCTCTCATAGGTTGCTCTCCCCTTTCTCCTGGCTGCCAGAATAACTGGTCCTCCATCTGGCTAGTGTCCAAACCACTCCAGTCACAGTTTCTCCATCTGGTTTATTCTTGGAAAGATGAACTGGATGTTTTAATTTAGAATAGTCAATCTCTTCCTACCCTCTCTCTGCAGCCTACTTACTTCATCTACACATATTCAATTTTGGCTAGACTTCTGCATAACTATAGAGAGGAGATGTGGCTGCCCCCCCTGCACTATTCCCCAATTTTTTTTCCTTTGATTCTATTGTGTCCTCCAGAAGCAGAAAGTTTCCTAAATACTGTGAAATTGTCATTCACAAGATCTCTCCAGCATCATTACACAACTTTCCTGCTTATTCTCTGCTGTTTTCTAAAAGCAAACCCCCCTTCCAAAAAATCGAACAGCTTAAAATCTCTATTTTATATTTTTACTATATTTTAATTGTGCTTTTGATACACCACTATCAACAATATACATATATCCATTCCTCTGTCTCCAGTGGGTAAAGATATTTACAACACAAATTCATAGAAATAATTCCATATTAACATCTTATATCTTTGGTACCAAAGAGTAAAACACATAAAGAGATGATGTTTTTAAAAGAAGAGGCCTTGTGACTGTTTTCAGTTTACCATGAAATATCTTATTAAACAGGCTGATTTTTCTTCTCAGATTTTGTCACGCAAGGTCTTGTTTGTTGCTTGACTCTGACTCTTCGAGGTCAATGCATTTCCACGCTGTTATTCATGTAGGATTCACATCAGGTCATCAGCTGGTCTAATTGGCAGACTCTACACAGGGGCCAGTGAAGTGAGGTATATTTGCATTTGCTCATCCTGCTCATAGATCAAATAGGAGCATTTTGCAAACAGCAGTTACTCAGTGCTGTCTCTCATGTCTTTGATATTTAAATATCATAGAATCATGGAAAAGAATGCCAGAAACGTTTGGGTTAGAAGGGACCTTTAAGGTCATCCACTTCCAACTCCCCCAACCCTGGCAGGGACACCTTCCACCAAACCAGGTCCCCATCCAACCTGGTCTTAAATACTTCCAGGGATGGGGCATCCACAGCTTCTCTGGGCAACCTGTTCCAGTGTCTCAACACCTTCACAGTAAAGAATTTCATCCTGATATTTCATCTAAATTCACCCTCTTTCAGTTTAAAGCTATTACCCCTCCTTAAAACCATTACCCCTCTTTGCTGCCAGTCCCTACCCCAAGAGAAAGATCTTGGCACTTTCTGCATTCTGAGGTCTGCACTGGAGACTTCCTCTTCAACAGCTCCATTTGGGTGGAAGCATTGGCCCACCACACATGGCAGATAGTGCAGACCCAGTCACAGGTTCCTCTAGTTAAAAATGAAAGAAAACAAGTTAATATAATTGTCCTTTGATTTATATTTATTATTAATTTATAATAAACCTTATCACAGTCTAGGTTAAATTGTTGTGCCCAGAATGCAAATATAAAAAAATAAAAGGAGGGGAATTCTTAAAAAAAAAACCAAAAACCAAAGCCAGACAAAATGGGAGGTGGTATCGGTGTTGAACAAAACAAGGTTCTTCTCATTTAATTTTTTCTGGCTGAAAAACTTTTTCTCAGGGTGTAATACAAAAGCCCATTTTTTTCATTCTAAGAAATCAGAGAACTCAAAAAAATTACTCTTCTCCTTTCCTCTATTCCCTACCTAGAAATCAAAACAAGGTAGAGGTTTAGGGTGGTACATTAAGCATAGATTGAGAGTACCTTGTCCTATGTAATCTTTTTAACACCCATTAACAACAACAAAAAAATATTTGGCATTCTGTTTTCATCTCCCTTGTGGCAAAAGTGAGGAAAGTTGGATCCTTACCCAGCAGCTCATCTCAAAGGATTTTAACTTTACACAATTTTCTTCCAAGATATCATTTAAGCTTTGCTAGTGGGACATGGGATGAAGTGTTGACATTACGGAATTCTTCAGATGAGAATCCTTCATTTTATTTTGTTCTATTTGATTTCATTCATTTTTCGGAATTGAAATGTCATGAGGATTAATTAAAACAAAACAAAACAAAACAAACAAACCAAAACACATTGACATTTCTGAAATTGGAATATTGAATTTAGTTTTGCTGAGCTAATCCAACACAGTTACTTTTATGCCACTGAAATTTGTACGTAAGTGTCTGTTCTATAAATGTCCTAGCCTTGTAGTCCCTATTCCAGTTCTTGTACTAATTTCTGCACTTATTTTCAAACTGGGACGTTATAATGCAGCAGGATACTGGGCTTATCAGACACAGTTATAGTTACATATTTTCTTCACAAACATACATTTTATATTTCTAGTATTTCTTCTGTCTTCATGCTTCACTTTCTTCTACATGTAAAGGGGTGTGCTAAGACTTATACTGCTACTTACATAGAAGTAGAAAAACTCTAACATTTGTAGGCGACTGATCATGTATGTGAAAAAGTGTATGAGGGTTATGTAAACCAATGGAAAAAATATTTGTCTTGTTATTCTTCAACACATTTCATTATTCACAGCTGAATTCTGATTGGTACTACATATGATCTGTACCTCATGACAGGCACTGTCCTCTCTGCAGGAGACAGGTGGGAGAATATGAACTAGTTACTTACAGATACCAGCCCAGTTCAGGCTCTTAGGATCTGATCATCAGCATGAGACCTCAGGCTAAAGATAGAGATGAGATGACATCCCCTATTTCATTCAATTTATATCTAAACACTGTTTAATAGTAAGACAATAAGAGAACTCTATTCCTTCAGGGGATCATCTCGAAGATTTTCCTGCTCTGAATTCATTCTTATTTGATTCTATCTTGTGATGGGAATAGAAACAGAGGGGGGAAAGACAATCATCTGTCTGCATATTATTTGCCAAACACAGTGTATTCTATCATAACAGTATTCACTGAGAAAAGAAAAGGGGAAAAGAAAGTAAAAGAGAAAGGAAACATCTTTGGAAAGGTCTGATTACTGTGAGATATTCAGATTCTTTTAATGAATGGTTATGCACCATTTCCACAGACTTTTCACACGAGCCACTAAATACACACTTATGTAATTATATTTTGCTGCAATTCATTAAACATTTTTCCCTCTGGAAAAAAAAGTCATTACACGGAAAGCAAAAAACCACACAAGATTATCATTAAATAATATAAAAAAGACACAAAATGATTTTTAAACTGAGTCCAGATAATCCAATGAAAAAGACTCTCATTAGTATTGTAGATTATTCCATGCATTTTTATATTTATACTGACTCATGTGTAGCTTCTATCTTCTCTTCCAGAAGCTGTGACTTATAAGACATTTTAGTGGAAATGGAATTCTAGTTGCAAAATTATTAAAGATGAAAGGAAGGAAAAAAAAGATGAATTTAAAAAAAAAGACATTTTTTCATTCAGCATTGTATAATTTTTTTGTATAGTGACAAGAGATTGCCTGGGAATGAAAAAAAATGTTATTGCATTTCAGCCTATGAAGCCCTCTAGGCCTCACTTCTCTTTTCTTTCTTGGTTCCACTTGGCTCCTCTTGAAGCTATACCTCCCTTAAGTGGTTATAAGTAAGACTAGCTTTAGGAAAAACTGCATATCAGAACCCCATTAATAAGTCTGTCTAGAAATGGCAAAGATCCCAACAATAACAAAAAAAACCAAAACAAAGGGAAACAAAACAAACAGCACAAATCCCACAAATTCACTATTGAGTCTCCAGAGATACAGATATTATGAATGGTTTCATTGCTGTTGTGAGCAATGAGACTCCTTCTATTTTCACAGCACTTTCACCTTCTAGCAGTGTTGTGCTGGCTATTTACCTAGCCTGGAGAAATTCTGCTTATCTTGATGAAAATTCCAAATGCAAATTCCAAACACAAGAGCCATGATTTGGGCAGACATAATATGGGAGAATCATTCCCCTTAAAATCATGGGTTCTGTCCCTCTTCCCCTGCCACTTCCTGTCCTTAACTGAGTAAATTCAACTTGCTCTGATATCAGATCACTGAGTGAACCCAAGAGAGTTAAATCTTATGAGATCAGTCCAGCTAGGCAAATGTCAAAGAGTGAATCTTCTTGAATGAAGAATGACCCCTCTAATTTTTTTTATAATGATCTTTAATTTTTTAAAAACCAAATAATTCTCTTGGGTTTTCCCATCTTTATTTTTATTCAGTTTCTGGAAAATGGAATATATTTTCCTTAAAAAAAGGGAAATAAAGATAATTAACCCAACTGAATTCTTAGGACTGTCTTTCTTCAAGTCATGTACATAGCATGATCGCATGTACAGATGTACCCATATCACTATATTTGAACAGAAATTTACCTTGAGAAGAAATTAATAAATATCCTATTATAGTTGGCTGATCAGTGACCAAGTTTTAAATTATATAGACATTTTAATTCCAAATTTATGATCATGTTCTTACCGCTAAACAAACACTTAATTTAAGCTCTAGGTTTTAGATGGACAGAATTTCTATTTTTAATTACAATAGAGGCAGAAAATACTCTAAAGAGTTTAACTGTATTTTTCATTTCCCATTGTCTCTATAACAACACATTTATTTATTAATTTTGGTAAAAAAGTGTTCACTCAACTCTTCTAAACCTCCTGTAAGGTTTTGTTCAGGTGATGAGTAGAGTTACTCTGCTGAACTCTCCCATACTGCTGAGGTCCCTCTCTGCAGGAAATACCATGGTCTGTGAGATCAGGAAAGAGCTAACAGGGTAAAAGCTTTCCTCCATAGGCAGCAGCCCGAACTATTTCCTTTTAATGTTAATATTGAAAAGCCTGCTGCTCATTAACAGTTGCCTACACAGAGAGAAGTGGAGATTGTTTATCTCATGAGAACACTGTATTGGGAATAAGTATGTGTTTTCTTCCAAACTGAGAAAATTTTTCTCATAATTGTGTGAATTATTTGACTTCTTTTTTAAGGGGCAGACTATACAACTAGTTTTGGGGTTTTTTCCTTATAGTTGCATGCTATCTTCACCTTGTCAAAAACCTGGCCATTGTTCTGGCCAGTTCTACTAATCACTTCTTTAGCAAGCATTTCCAAAAAACTTCTATTTTTTTTGCTTCCTAGTGTTCATTTATGTTTGTTTCACATGGCACATCTTACTTAGATTACATCCTGTGTCAGGATCCAGCATTCTCAGTAAATGAGAATATCTTGTTTACCAACTGTCAACAATGGTTTTGCCCTTTTCATCTATGTCTAGTTAATTCTGCCTTGGTGAATGAAATGTCACCTCTTCTTTATTGGTAGAAAGTCAGTGAGAAGCATAGTTTATAAAAGAGCTGTTTTTCCAGGTGGTAAGTAGTAACATATCTCTGAATTCCAATTACACTTCTCCAGTTTCCACAGATCTCAGGAGCACGTCCTTCTCCCCTTCACATTTTTCTGGTTTGCACAAGCTATACCTCATCCTGTACAGAGCTGATGTCAGACCATGAAGCAACAGCAAGACATAACCATTCTTACTAACTAGCAGCTCTCACCAAACATTCCTGTTTCTTAAAACAATCAAACAAAAAAGCAGACAAAACCCCAAGCATGATAAAACGTGTAGAAGATATGAAAACGTGATCTTAGTTTATGTTAATTTCCTTACTCAAATCTAATGTCAAGATTTAGGCAAATCAAGTTCTGTCTAGTACAGGCAAAAAATGCTTGAGGTAAGAGCAGCAGAAATAAATCTGCCATCTTTTTTTTTTATATATATAATTTCACAAATAATTAAATAATGTGTACTAAGAACACAGTATTGTCAAAGAACCTTAAGCTGGATAACATTATGATGTTTGCTTTGATTTGAGAAAAAAATACATTAGCTGATCAATCTACTTCTTAAAGCTAAAAGTGTATATAACTTGATAAATTGTATTCATTTCCAGCCTGATACAGAAACTATGTTACTTATACTAAAGTCATTAGGATGAGATAATCCTCAAGAAGGTTTCAGGAGCTCATCCTTGAAAGACTCACAAGTAATTCTGAATAATCTTGCAAAAATCCATCTCCTCGGATAATTTATACCATACTTTCCTATAGAGAACACATCTTTCTGACTCTGTCAAGATGGACACGATGGATGGACAATTTTCCTATGTTACTTCAAGCCCACTCAGTTCAAGTTTTAAAGCCTGTGATATTAGGGGGGGGTTGTGTTTGTTTGCAAGCAGTTAATTTGACCTTGACACCTAGACGAAAATACAGTAAACAGTGATTCAGTATTAGCCAAGACACCAGATTTCACATCTTCATCAATCAGAACTGTTCCTTTTGAAGACCCTAACTGTGCTGTTTTACAGCATTACCCATGCTAAAGAGTCACCTTTCCTCATTAGCCATCTCTTGTGTTCTGCCCACAAAATTCCTGGATATCTTACTAAGATCTGCATAGCTGGCCATAATTTATTTTAAAAAAGAAAAAGGTACAATATATGTGACAGAAGTACAGACAAGAAGTTCTACATTTCCACACAGAAACAGTTGTTAAATTTTCTGAGACTGGATGAGGAAGAAGAAAAAGGGAGAGAGAACTTTTCTTGAGATAGGTTGCCTGGAGTTTTTTTTTAGTTTTAGTTTTATCATTAACAGGACATAATATGTCTGACAAAATGTAATGTTTGGTTTTTTTCCATTTAAGACTTCTCAGAAATCTACTTGGCCTGGAAATATAATTGATGTAGCACTAGGCTTTAAATTATCCCACCATAAATATGTCTTCCATAATAATTACTGAAATGTTACTGTAACACACTGTTCTTGTTTCTTCACAAAATATCCTCATTTTTTTCTAAAGGCACAATGAATACTTGAATTATTGCTCAAAATTTCCTAAATTGACTTAAGAGAAAAGTTGATTTCTATGAAAAATTATAACCTGTTTCATAATTATTGCACAGTATTTTTAGGGGGTTTTTGTGGGGTTTTTAAAATTATATTATTTTTATTATATTTTTCACTTGACTATAAAACCCCAACACTAGCTAGTAGATAAAATTTAATTTTCACAATGAATTATAAGAAAAGAAAAGACATTTATTTAATGTCTCTAAAAAGATGTAGGAAAATAAACCAATATCTTGGGTATGTGTTTTTTCTTCTCCGTGTGAAGATTTTATGATTCTTGAAACTAAATCATTTGGTGGGAAAAAAAATGACCAGAAGGCAAAACCCAGACTATAGAAACTCTCTTTTTTGATTAACTTTTGTGACTACTCTAAACTGACCACTTTTTTCCCTGACTAATCTCTAAACAGAGGGCATATCCCTTTCACTTGCAAAATGCTCTCACACAAAATGAATTACCTTCCCGCCACCCTGGTTACTTGCCAGGGAGTACTTTATTTTTCCACTAGGAAGAAGAAAATCAGCTTGTATTTTGCTTGCTAGAGCCTTCTGCATTTTAATTCTGAACTCTGAATGAACATCAGAGAGGCCTTATGATGTTTTGCACAAAAGTGCCTGTGTTCATAGTTTTACTCAGGGCACCCAAAATAGCAGGCAGTAAGCAGTGTCATACTGTGAGTTTTCAAAAGTAAAAGCAGAAGTGACTTATACTGGCAGGAAGCTGTAACTCCTAGAGCTTTCTGAGGATCTGTGAAGTAAAACAGAACTGCTTACTTCTCTGCATCCCATGTTTCATGCAACTTTTGCAATATCCATTCCTTTATACCTAGAAGGCCTTGAAGTTACACAGGTAAGATATTTCTCTATATTTTTTTTAATTTATTATATTCTAAAATCAAATTTCAAACACTTATCTGGGTGCCTCCAGTGCAAAAGCTACAAAAGGCAAAGACAAACCCAGAAGCCACTCAAAAGCTCTAGAAAGAGAAATCTGCCTTTGTTGTTTCTTCAGAGTCCATCGTTTAACTTTTATATCTGTGAAATTCCAAATTTCTAAGTTGGATTTACCAGAGGAAATACTCACTATGCTTGTTTTGTGTTCAACTTGCACATTAAAGATTTCATGCTGATTATCAATCCATTTTTGCAAGACCCTCAGCTCTGACAGAGTGCTTGTGATTACTTCAGCTGCACTTATGCAAGTGATTGTCACGAAAGTGTGCTTACAATTTCTGAGGGTGACATCAAGAAGAGTGAAAATTCTCTTGTTTTAAAGGAACAGTGGGAAATACTCCCTGTCTTGGTACTCTTCACTCTATTATAACAGACATAATATCTTTTTTTCTTAATTTCATTGACATTTCTGTTCCCATTTCTCTTTATAATCCCCCACCTAGCAACTGCTAAGTCTTTCAGACCACAGAAAATGTGTGCCTCTACTTTTGTCAGATCTCGAGTGTTAAATGGCCATTTGTTAATAAATGAAATTTTCAGAGAACTGTGCAGTACATACACTGGCAAAATATTTGCATTGCATGTTTCTTTTGTAACACTTCTGTTAGGAGGTAGCTACAATTTATTTTTATAGCTCAGACTCTTCAAATAGACTGTAGCCAAGAAACAGCCTGTAGAATACAGCCCAGAGATATTTAATAGCTGTTGCTTTGTTATTAAAATACTGAATGTCTGTCATTTTGTTCATTCCTACAAATTATTTTGCTATGAAACTGCTGGGAATTACCCAGCTTTTGGCTTATAACATTATTTTTTAATGGATTGTTGTTTAGAATCAGTTGTGGTTGCAAAAGCGCTCCAGATAAACTACTTTTATTTTATACCTCGATAAATTTGTACTAAGGTGCAAAAATTGATCTGTGGACTCAGTTTTAGGAGTTATAATGATACGTTTCAATGTTCAGCATTTTTCTGTTTGAAGTGTTGAACCAAGCACTTACATAAAATGAGTATAGGACTGTGACTGGAGTTCAGACTTTCTGCATTTTTACAGAATAAAAAATGCATCAGTGAAAGAGCTAGACAATGAAAATCCATTCTTGGAATTATCTTTAGGTAGTGGAGAGAGGATGAAAGAGGGCCTTGCTCACAAAATACTCTAAGAAAAGTAGCTTAAAATTAAAGAACAAAGTCACAAATCTACTGCGGAAAGCCACACATTTTTGGAAGCAAAATGTAACTGTTTTTACGTAGTGTAAGGTAATTTATGAAGTTATAATGTACACTACATTCAAAACCAAAAAATGTATAGTATCTTAAAAATGAAGTCAATATGCTTCTTTTATGTGTCAGAAGGTTTTGCTATTACTAATAGGAAGTAATTTTCAGACAATGTCAGCAGAATTTTATATCAAAATAAGAGAACAATATATGATATGCCATGCAGGCATATTTTAATGATGTCTATGGTTCAAGTTACTTGTTGCTTTTCATCATTATTCTTTGGTTTATTTGCTTTGATACTTTATAATTCTTCTGGGTGAAATTTCCATTGTGTAGTCTCTGCATCCTGTTCTCTAAAAATATACTTGGAATCTTCTTGTTTAGCTTAATCAGAAAGATTTGGCTATTTCTTAAATCGGTTTAATTTATACGGCAATTGTGCCAACAGATCCAACAATACAATAGCTAATACTGAATTAAAGTGTTAGATCCTTTTTAGGTGAAAACCATTATTTCCCTTTCACTTTGTAAGTCGCGGAAAGCTTTGATTTCTACGACAGGCAGTAGAGATAGGTTCCACTTTTTCCTATTTCAACTATGTTCCAACCCCTTTGGTGCTAAAGGGAGTGAGGTGTAACACAATGCTTTTCTTATCTGTCCTTCCAATTTTTTTTAATCCAAAAAATATTTGTTTCTGAAAATGGATGAATCAAAGGGTTAGAGCGTGTCTAAGGCAGCCTCAGCTCTCCTGGTTATCCTGGACTCATTCCGGACCCTGCTAAGCAGACAAGTTACACATCCATTAGAGAGGAAGTTGATGTGGATGAAGACCACACGGGACAGACCTGGGAACATAATTCTGCTTTGGGTACAGACGTCAAGGTCTCTTCTCCGCATGTGCATTGCCTGTAGCACAAAAGAAATTGCAGTTGCTGCTGCTAACAAGATGTAACTGTTAACAATGTTTGCAAAAGAACATTTCTCCCAGGCTTTCTATTAGGGACACAAACATAGTGAAGACCTTGCCAATGGAAGGTGGTATTAAATTAGAATCTTTCATTTTCAGGCCACTGACCTAAATGTTAAAGCAAACTCCTTTTGAGAGAACATAATTAAGGAAAAAGGGATATTTAATTAGGATAAAAGTAGAAAAAAAAGAAAGTAAAACCTCAGTAAAAGATTTTGTATCTGCAAATGCAGTACTGGAACTAAAAATACGATACCTGAAGATTGCTAAGACTATCTTGAGGGAGAATTCTAACATGTATGTTCTGACACAATGTTAAATTTGTGGAGGGCAAACTCTTTTTTGCATTGACACTGTATATATATTTTTTATAACTAGTGGGTGACAGCAGTTGCAAAATTGTTAACTAAACATTAGAGGAAGTGTAAGATATCATTTAACATTTTATTTTTTACTCATAATTTTGACACATTCGAAATCAAAACACATCCTAGTAGAGTAAATTATAAAATATAACAAAAGAATAACTGAATTAAGTGTGACTGAATACTATCGTTAAGTATTTAATATGATTAAAACCTAATCAGCACAAAATACGACTGCAAAATTTCTCAGTATAGAACAGATATTTTAGACAGTGTTAAATAAAATAGAAAATTAAAGTTCTTGAAGTTTTATTTTGCTTAAAAATTTTCTTTTTAAGACTGGGTTTACAAGTATATTTACAAGTATATATGTTAATATAATAGACATTGTATTATATTATTATATTAACAAATATTTATATTTGCTATTATATTAACATAAATATAAATATATTTTTGCCAGGTTATTTACTACTTGTACAATAGAAGAGAAGGTTTGAAGGAAGAAAATGCCAAAACTTAAGCATAAATATAAATATTTGCTATTATATTAACAAATATTTCAAATGCTCTGCCCTCATTGTCATACATCATAAAGAAGGTTTGAGGCTTTTCACTGTTAGCATTCAGATGGTGTAGACAAAATTATGCGTTTTCATTAACTACAAAGATTACAAAAATTAAAAGGGATTTAAAGAGACAGTGCTTGTCAAATGGTAAGGACACTGGTTACACACTCCTTTCCCTGCAGAGAACCTTTTCAGAATGGTGAATAGGATATCTAGAGTATGTGGGGAATATCAACCTCCTGTGATTCATAAGTTGAGGTGGGGTAATGCAATCTGTCAAAACTGCTTAGACAAAAGAAAGAGGATCAAAAAGCTTTGCAAAGAAAACTGTTATTTAACATCTCTTTTAACAATTTAAATAGTTAAATGATATCTATACATCCCAAGCAGAATTTATCAGGAGATGGAACAAAGATCTATATGTGATCTTGCTTTGCAAAGAGATTGTGGTTCACTGGATGCGGTTATGAGTGAACAGAGCTCCCTTCCTAAGAGTCATGCCCACTCCATGGGTAAAACTAAACACGGGATACAAAACCAAAACAGATGTGACTCTGTTAAATCATTAGTCTGTGATTTCTGGATGATTTGAAGCACTCTGAAAATTTCAAGAAATCTGCCAACAAACTTCATAAACAAGATTATAACCCAGCAGCTTGTAAGAATATATATAATCCAAAATACTCTAAATATTTTATGCATCTTTTTTTTACTGAAAATTTTATTTACTGAAAATAGTCATACAGCACACATGCTGTTACACAAACCCATGCTCCGTGTTACATGCTGACATTAACATGTACATGCAAACTGTTCGAGAAGCTCCCTAGTGCCTTGATGCATTGTCATGTACTCTTGAGAAGATGGAAACAAACAAAAGTTAGGAGCAGTCCTAACTTTGCTTTCACTTTTGACTTATCCATGATATTTGAAGCAATATGAAATGAGATTTTTTGTTCTCTAAATGGAGTGAATTCCTTCTCTCTTTCACACTTTAGGTCACAAAAACAAAAAGAGATCACTGTCCAAGGGTCCATGAGCCATGACAATTTGTCATACTCACAACATCCTTCCCAGGCTCTTCAGCATCCAAAGGAGCCTGCAGAAAATTTCAGGGATAGAACAGAGAGGAGGGCATGTGCCAACATAATGCAAACTATAAACCTTCCACCTTTGCTAACAAATTAGAAAACAGCGCTCCTTTCAATTACTGCCCAGTTCAACTTTGAACAGCTGATTTCTCACTCTCTCTTTCTCCATACGATGCAGATAGTTGTTGGAGAGAATAAGGGTATTGCTGGTGCTGTTTTTATGTACTACTGTGATATATATTGACTAGGCCAAAATTTGCCCTTAACAGTAATTCCTAGTGGTAGATGAGCTAGAATGATTTATGCTACTTTATATCCCGTGAGATACCCCTGGAAAATAAAAAGATGTTTCCAGACAAATTAAGACGACAACTAGATTTACAGAACGAAAATGTGGTAAGTGTATTGGTTTTCCCCTAACATCAAATTTAACATATAAATTGAATTGGTTTCAAATGCCAGGTCATTAGATAGCTGGCATACATGGCTGTCTTCATAAAAGACTGACACAGAAAATGTATAAATAGCATTTGGAAATGTCACATAGAGATAAACTGTGATGATTGCTCAGCTTTTCATACACACTCTTTCAGGAGTGTGCAAATGTTACAAAATTAGACCCATTTTCTGATGCCTCACACGTAATTTTCTTCTACTCAGTTCTTTATCTCAGCTGTTTTGTTAAGCAATCATACTATGAAAATTTTTTTTCCACTTAAAGATTACAGGAAAACAGAGCCTAGACTCAAAGACTGTCACAGCTTAAGGTCAGTTTGGCAGTGTGGAGAATAAATGGGCTCAGTTATCTGAACACTTTAATCGGAGCTATACGAAATTTTATGAGTGACACTACCCCTCTGGCCTGCAGCCTGTGGCAGGGGCAGTGATGGTGCCCTCCAGAAGGAAGTTCAGGCAGGTCAACAGAGCAGTCTCCACCACCTGGTTCACAGCACTGGATCAGTCTCTCTGATTCCCTCTTAGAGTCCTCCCACATGTACACAAAGAGTTTCTCTCCTCACATGCTGTGGGGTTGCTCCCCCATGCACCTCTCTGAGCAACCCCAGCCCCATCAACTACTGGTTCACAGGTGGAAATCTGACTGTGATTCCCCATTCAACTACTCAGCACTCTGCACCAGCCCACTACTGTGGCCGTGATTGGGCTTTTCAGAGCTTTCCTCCTCTGCTGGCAGCTCCTGCTCAGCAGTACCGTAAACCACTTACAATGGGAGCCCAAGCCACCCTCAGGTGACAACCCAAGACTGGACCATGAAGCATCCTCAGTTGATGGGCAGAGCTAGTTAGTTCCACCACCACCTCTGAAGGACCCAGACATGTAACTGAGTGCTCTTAGCAACCCAGTACTAACAAAAAAAAGAAGTTTCTATTACACCGAGTCCTTAAAGACCAAACCTAAGAATTATTAACCTAAAACCCCCCAAATAATTACATATCAAAAAAACCCCATTTTCAGTAGATAATATTGCTTATTTCCCCCAAATGAATTGATTCTCTCAGAGGAGAAGAAAATTTAAAACAAGAACTTACTCCCAAATGTAGTATCTACAAGCATGGTGCTGTTGCATGCATGAAACATTCAAAGAAACTCTGAAATGTAAATTTATATTCACATTTGCCATCGATATTATACAAACTGCAAAAGTGAATAATTCAGAGACGTGAATAACTGTTAAGTTGTCATAAATCATGGATTTTTGCTTTTTCCTCCATTGGGTTTTTGTTGTGTAGTTTGGCTGTTTATTCCTTTTTTTCTTTTCTTTTTTTTTTCTCTGATAGATAGCCTCTTCAGAATAATAGCTGATTTCCAAGTGGAGACATACTGCTTAAGTCTGAGCTGCTACAATCTGATTCAGCCCATTTTTTCAAATGGTTTCAAATGAAAACTACACAGCACAGCAAAAACTGTTGCATCATAAAAATGATAGAGTGTTTTCCTGAGTATTACTAATCATAAATGTCAGTGAGAGTAAAAAGCACACTATTTCAGTAGGATATCTGAAGATAAACTCTGTTTGGAACAATTTCAGTGGCCTTTCACTGGCAGCAACTTTAGATTTCTAGGAATTCATAACTGTTGCCTGTAGGCTTTCTTTTTTTTATGTCTGGCTATGTTGGAGAATGTTCACTATACCTAAACCAGGGAAATGAGGTGATCCTACAGGCTGATATAGCAGAAACTACTGGAGAATGAATTAATGTCAGTAAAAGACTGAAACCGTATTTACCTCTAATGCATGAAAAATGAGAGAATTTTAATGTATGTGTAACAAAATCACAGGAAACTATAAAGTGAGGTAATAAAACTTCATTTTGCTTTGATGTATTTGCATATCCAAAAGAAAGATTTTTTTTTCTTTCTATATGGCATAGTGGTTAAGAGTTATATATGTTAGTATGATACGATAATACTATGACATTGTGATCATATTGATCATAAATCCTAATAATCATATGGAGAAAAAGCATTCTGGCAGTCAAGTGTAGTAAGCAGGGATTAAAAATGTTTGAGAAAAAGTTTTCTGAAGTTTTTAGCCTCTTGATCCAGAGGCTACTTCCAAAATGGACCCCAAGATGGATGATGAGTCACGAGTTCTTCACACTTTTATAGGTTTGGTCCATTAGCATATCAGCAAATACATCATTGATGTAATTCCTTCAATTTCTCCACCTCTCTAGGGGCCCTAGTCTACACCTTTTGGGCCTAGGACAATCTGAGTGTCCTTGAATAGCAAGCTCAGAGAAGCTTTGTTGTGTCTATCTGGCCTAGGAGAGCAGCTAATGAGCTGCAAGAAACTTCAGAGTTACACACTAGGAGATACAGAATTTGAAAAATATAAAAGTTAAAACCTAAGGCATCACTTTGGATAACACTATTCCTTTTGTTCAATCTAGAAAAAATTGTTTAAAGGAAAGGACTTATATTATAATTCAAACTAGTTTGTACCAAGAAGATAAATAGCATGATTTTAAGAATTTTAAACATTATTTTCAACTAATTAATCTATGAAACATCTTTGTTCTGGTCCAATTTCCTTTACTGGAATCATCTTTCGCTACCTGAAATGAAAAAATTACTAATAGGGGAACATGTGACCTGCCTGTAAATGTCTTTAAGTAACTTACTACCTCAGGTTAATTGCCAAGATTCTCTCTGGGCAGAAAGATGGTGTTTTAGACTCCACAGGCTACTTACCTTTCTTACAATGCTGTAAAGCGCAGATACTTTCTGTTTCCATTGACTATTTAGGGAGGCTGCATAGGACATTACACTACGTCTTTAACTTTCAGGTGCTTAAATTAATAAATGGCATCTCAAGAAAACATGGGAGCCTCAGGCTCTGTATTATTAAAAGCAAAAATGTTATCTTAAAGAGACATAAAGAGTAAATGTTCACTTGCATGAAAAAAATTAGATAAGCTCTTAGCTTATTACCAGGCCTATAATATCTAAAAGTTCACAACAAACACTGTAATATTTCATCTTGTAGTCACTATTTGTCAATAAAAGAACTTTATTCCATATTATGTTCTGTTTTTTTGGTGATAAAATTAATTTTATACCTCATTTAGCAGCTATATTTAGCAGACAATGATTGTAGGAGTAGAAAAAATTTACGCACATAATACTAATAAAGGTAATAAAGTAATAAAATAGTAAAAAGGTAACAAAGAAAGCTAAAAAGAGGGGGAAAAAAGCAAAGTTAAAAATTTTGGACAGTGTAGCTTTGGCCAAGGCTCTGGTAGATCTTGTTAAAATGACAGTGGGTACTGAGGAGAAGCACTGGATGTTTTTTACTCAGCAGAAACTGTGAATAAGTTTGATTTAACTGAGGCTGAGAGGCTGCAAATTGATTTCTTGATTCATTTAGGACACAGTCAGGGGCAGCATACAGAAAACCCTGGAGAGAAGAGGACAGCATTATTGTTTCCTTCCTTAATAGGTGTAAAAGGTTGGAACTCTGTCAAGTGGCAGCAAGTTCATCTGTGTAAAAGACACTGCAAGGTATTTGCCCATCAGACACATCGATTGCTTGATGCGGGGCTGAACCATGGGTGACAGCCCCAGCAGCTGCCGGTGGCTTGCTGCCTCCCAGAGCTGGGGGAAGGAGATAACCGGAGATAACTGGGATGCTGAGCCAGCCCAGCCCTGCTGCCAGTCACACCGCCGAGCTCAGGCACTCAGCCCACAGCTGCGCTGCTGACAAACCACGGGGGGGTTATCAGTCACAGCCTGCTCTGTCTTGCGTGGCATTGCTCCATGAGCTTCAGAGTTAGTTAAAGATTGGTTTGAAATTACTTCACAATAGTGAAAACTCAGTTAAAAATAAAAAATCAAATTTTTATATTCTCACATCCCTCTCTCAAGGGAGGAAATAAATTTGAAGAAAACAAGTTTTGAAAAATTAAGATGCTAAACTACATACAAAACCCACCACTTTTATTTTTAAACACCAAGATATTTATAAACAATGGTCATAAAATACCATTGAAGCAATTTTCTGTATTAAAAAAAATATTAATTCAAGTATCTGGCACTGAAGACACAAAGATTTTTAGAGGCATACCTCAACAATAATTTTTTTAGGTCTTCAGGACTACCCAATGAGTTAGCTATCGACATATAATAATAGTTTACCACCATTTACCATTAAAAAAAAGGTGCATATATATATATAAAGCAATGTGATAGTATTTATAGCATTTCCATTAAATCATATGTAAAGCTGCTTAGTTTGCAAACATAAATTGGAGTTGGTTTTAGTTATTTAAGGGCCACAACCTGTATGTACAGAAACAGTTCACCAGTGATGTTAACGGTGTGTTAAAAAAACATCCCTTCTAGTGTTGGAAGCTATTTAATACTTTGAACTTCTGAACTATTTCTAAAATATAGACTATTTCTGTATGGATGTTTATATGTTCATATTTTGTTTTCCAGTAGTGACAATGCACTCTAACTATCCCATTTCTACATCTGTGATAAAGAAAACAGGTTATAATTATGGCAGGGGAATTTTTTGCCGTGGTTTGAGATTAGTTTGCCATTTTCTGACAGCAGTAAGCACAACCCATAGAGTTCAATTTACTCCATGGAACTCAATCTTGTCAAAGACCTCTTTCTATAAAGAAAAAGTCAGGAAGGATCTTGGTTATCAGATGGATAAAGTAATTAAGCTCCAAGTGCTGTCTATTTTGCATAGTATTGTGCCAATCTTTGATATTTGTGTATAAGTTAGGAAAATGTGCTAAAAAATTCAAATATTATATTATCTTGAAATAATAATTTTCTTTCAGTTCTTTTAAACCCTCTGCTTCCTCAGCAGAAATAAACCCCATAGTTTTGGTGATATTGTACAGGCATTCTAAAGAGGAATGAGCGTTTGACTTTGTATGTAGTGATGTTGGAAGTAGTTCTTACACCTTGTATTAAAATGCTCAACAAACTCAACACTATACAAGAAAAAGTCCTGTGACAAAAGATTACCCTTAGCCTTCAAAAGAAACCATCTTTACGAAGGAGTTGAAGCCATAAAACATGCTGTAAGCATGCCAGTCACTCTCCTACCTTATCAGGCATTTTCTTCCTTCAAACCTTCTCTTCTATTGTACAAGTAGTAAATAACCTGGCAAAAAAAAAAATGAAATAGCTTGTAAAATTTTTTTCATAGTTTGTTCAACTCACAACATACCATTCCTCCATTCAAAGATCAAGAGGGGCTGACCAGGGGCAACAAAAGTATCTGGTGTAAGAAGAGAGGGAAAAGGCAGAGTACTGAAAAAAGCTGTTAAACTATAAGGTATAAACTGCAAACTATCCTTTAAGAGGATTGCAGAAGAGCAGTGTAGTCCTCTGAGGGGATAAAAAGCGGACTCTTAAAATTCATTTATCATTAAGCACAATTCCCCCACTGAATTCTCAAAATAGAACAATGTTCTACTGAGAGCCAGTGGAAGTGCTCTTCAAGGTGAAGTGCTTTCATTACAGATGAATTATGTGCCCTGTATATTGAATCAGTTGCTGTTTCCACAAAGATTATAAATCCAAATAGACTGAACTGCAAGAATCCTGAAAATAGATCATATTTTACTTTTAGGTTGCCTTTTCACAAAGCCTACTTGGTCTCTACTTGATCCTAGCTGCAAATAGTTCAGCATCCAGTTTGATATCAATATTTGAAAAAAAAGCAAGTGTTGTGATCCACCCATAAAAATGCCCACCTCTTTTTCTCTTTATATGAACTAACTGGAATTTTACGAGATAATTTTTTTGCATATCTTTCTCTTTCACAGAGAAAGATATTCCATTGAAACATTTCAGATAATTTGATTAACTTCGAAATTTTCAACTTTTAAATAGCTCAGAGATCAATCATTTTCTCAAGGTACAATGTTTTGTTCAAGCATGTTTCAATTTTAAGCTGTAGTACTTCCATATTTTCTTATTTTAAATATTGCTGTTTGCATTCTGTAAAACTCATTGGACAACAAGTGAAGAAAATGGCAAGACATCCCAAAAGACAAATTCAGATGCTCTAAAATCCTTTATCTATTCCCTGTTCTAGCTGGCATGTTACCTCTTATCTTTTGGAGGTTGTGTGTGAATGCTTTTCATACATTTGTTCCTTTTAGTTTTACCTAATCCTTCTTGACACTGTTTCAGCAATGAGCAGAATCAACACACTAGATTTATTCATTACTCTACAGAGTAGAGCTTATTTTAATGTTCTACTAAGAAAACTTGATACCCTTGTATTTACTTGTTTGGAAAATTACACTTTCTATCCAGAGGGGATTTTTTGTTTTGTTTTCATATTGCTATGCTGGCTCTCTTAGCATGGATGATGGCCCTGGCCCCTTCCCAAAGAGAGGGATTTCTGTGCTGTGTTTAAGATTCTATAGCACCATGCCAATACCCTGTCCCTATTTCTGCTCCATTGATACTGCACAGCCAAGGTGAAATAGTACAATAACATAATCAGCATTAGCGATGTATATTTGGAGTCATGTTTCAGTTAGGGGCAAGGAGGTCAGAAAAGTAATTTGAAGGAAAATGAGAGTGAAAATGTACAGAATTTACTTTCCTGGCTGACAGGCATTGGCAATAACAGCAAGAACTGAGGACTAAAGCATTTTTATTGCTTTTTTTTTCACGTTTCTCTGTAGCAAAACCGTGAGACCAGGTAGTAATCCCAGTTTATCTCTACTTGAATTTTCAGCCAGTTGTCTAGGTACTTTAACCTGATTTTTGTTTAAACAAAGCCTTAGTGAAATTACGAAGCACTACTAAACAAAGTTTCAACCCAAATTAAGTAAGCATATATCTGTATTTTGCAAATACCCTCTACTCATTACACTGGCACATATAATGACCTTTGTGAAAGCAGTGAATTAAACACTAGGTTTCCAAGTGGTCTTCTAATTCTGAATGCCCAGAGGACAGATAATTTCACAGATAATTTCATTAAACAAAACCACTACAGTCAAAGGCCAACTAGGCTATAGCACACACAATACAAAGTTCATATGGTCCATAATAGACTTTGAGAGAAAAAAACCCACCAAAAACACAAAACCAAAAGAAAACCCAAACCTATATACCTATATATATATATATATATATACATACTTGTAGAAAGTTCAGAATTAGAATACATTTTCTAATAAAAAAGCATGTTTTCCTTAAGAGATCCCTAAAAACTCAGAATGTGCTGAATAGCAGTAGAGGTTGGAAAAGGGACGTGAGAGGAAACCTATCATTAAGGCAACTGCCTGTGGCATCTCACAACTCATGAGAACTTCCTGAACAAAGCAAAACTTACCTAAAAATCACAAAAAACCCAACCCTTCTGTTATCATATGGAACAAAAAAGAAATTTATGATAGTGGCACATCCAACTGGTCCCTGTTTTCTTTGATTACCATTAACAATCTTCTTTTTATTTGTCTGAATAGTTTTTCATGTCCTGTTGCCTCTCATGCCATTTATCTACTGTTTATAAGTCCTGGGCAGGAAACTAAAGAAGGACCCAAACCACTGAACGATAGGAGATAGCTGGAATGACACAAAATGTAAATACAAGGATAAAGTCTTATAGCATGATGAGCTCCCATCCATAACGAAATATAGATGTCAGCCTGCTCTTCAAATTAAATGTGCAGGGGAAACTTTCAGGCTCAATATCCTATTGAAAGCTGGTATATGAATTAAAACGGAAAAAAAGAATTAAATAAAGCAACATAAAATACAATAAAGCTGTAGTGGTAATTCCCACGTAAGATGTTCTTTTTGCACTTGCAGGACTAAGATAAATAACTGATGTACTTGGGAATCTCATGAAAAAGACCTACAGAATTCATTAATTGAGAGAATTAAATTACACAGAATTTTTTTTCTAAGACATTTGAAGTTATTGGTAGATCTGATGACTAAAATGTTCCTATACATTTACTAGTGCAATGTTCCCAAAGAATGTTTATTATATTTATATTTACCAATGTTATTTAGGCAAGTTGCAATGCAGCAGGCCTGGTTTATGATTTCAATCTACCCAGTTGCTAAATGTGGCATAAAGCAGAAGGTGTGGAGAAGGAGGGCAAAATTAAACAGATAGAAAAGGAAAACTTTACTGTTCTCAGTTAGTGGGTGATCTGAAATCAATTCTAGGTAAAAGATTTTCAGATTGTGATCAAGAAGCTGAGAAGCAGGAAACTGTCCGAACTAAGCAAATGTATACTTATTTTTTATTACTTTTTCACATCCATCTTGACACAACCCAGAATAGCTGTTGATTATGCTACACTCTTAATCCAAAAGTATGTTGTGTCTCTCAGTAAACCACTCTGTCCATGACAAAATTATGTGGTTCATAACACATTTTCCAACAGACTTCTCCTTCAGTTTTGCTGCTCCACATGCTGTTACCTCTGCACTGCTACTGCAAATTATATTTGTGAACAAGGAACAAAAAGAATGGACTCCAAACCTATTTTTTTCACTAGATAGCAAAATTCCAAGTGTGCCATCCTCTCTTTCTGTTGAATCCACGTGGCCTTTATGGACCTTAACAGCTCAGTTTAAGGAATTTTTTCAAAATAAATTCTTAATAAGTTAATAGCATAACTCATAACCTCTCTTAACATGGAAAGAACTACTTTCACTGTACCCTGGTTTCTGTTCCTTTTCATTCCCCTTGACTTTTTGATTGGCTTACTATCCCACATACAAATACTTTTGAGACAGCATGGGGCAATCAAAGCCCATTTTTCACTAACTAAGGAACTGACATTTAGTTATTAAATATATATAATCCATTGACTTTATAGACCTAAATAATTTAAGCCCATTACTGTCTGCAGGATATGAGTTCTGGCTTATATAAACTAGGGAATTAAGTCTTTGTCCATTGAGTTACTATGGCAACTTCATGGACTTCCCAGTTTCTGCTGGCTTGCAATGAATTAAAGTCAGAAAATCAGACAGACTCCTGAAACAAGGGGAATTATGTGCATGAAGTTGCTTTTAAAAAGTGAGCTATCCACAGAAAACTATTACAGTAATTTCTTTTGTAAGAACTTATTTTGGGGGCAAATTTAATCATTATGATTTAGTAAATCTTGATATCTCTGAAAGCTCATGCCTATTCATATGTTTATATGCATTGAAGTTATCCAATTGGCTCCACAGGAACCAAATAAATCTCTACAGCCTGATGAAGGAAAGGAAAAGTCTACAAAGCAGGCATGTTGATGTCCAGGTCCCGGGCCAAGAAGTGGCTTGAAAAGTATCCACTCATTAATGAACTCTGAAGCGCTATTTCTTCAATGCAAATTTCCATGTGCCACTGTGAAGGGATAAACAAAGTCTTGCACATCCCTCTTGAAAAATATGTGTGCATCCATGAAGAGGCCTCCTATCTCCTGTCTTGAGATTTTATTGAAACATTCCTTTCCAGAGGAAATTCCCCCATGTGTCTCACAAATCTAGTAATTAAAGCAGTGAGGGATGGGAATTGCAATCCATTCTTTTTCTTTCTGCTCTTCTCCATGAGTTGCTGTTTGAATTTACAGAGACATATAAAAGTTACCAATAAAAATTCGTAATTGTCTTGACAGAAATAGTCCTGGTCATATTTTGCCAACTAAACACCATAAGTCTCTAATTTTTATAGGCAAGTTTCCAAGGTAAAACTTTGGTTATTATACAGTCACTTCTATTTAAGAAAATCAATATAGCTAATGGTATGAAATTAGTTGTATTAAGTCAATTTTACCCATAATATATTTTTAAATTTAATTTAGTTTGGTATTGGTGGTTTTCATTTTTTTTTGATTTTTCATTTTTGGGGTTTTTTTTTTTAAAGTTTACCTTTTTACCTTTTTAAAGTCTACATTGTTACTTTGTTTCTTTAGCTGGAACTTTTTTCAGGAAATTAATATTTCACCTTTACGCATTCTTATCCTGGAGCTGTTAGTTCCTTAAACAGGCATCATTTGCGAATAAGTTGGCTATTTGCAACTTAGTTCAACTCCCAAGCTTTGTGCCTTCTGTTTGTCAACACAGTTCTTCATGGCTCTTTATTACTTCTGCCTTCCACAAAGTCTGCTCCTTTCTTGACTGCACAACTTCTTTTGGTAGTACATCTTCATTCTCAAGATTTGATAACAATAATTTCTGTAGTTTTCTTAATCCTTTCTCTTACCTCCTTTGTTATGGAGACACTAATTTGACCACACAGTGCACCACACTGATGCCACAGCATCTTTGCAGTCTTTGTTGCTTTTAATATTCTTTTGAAGGAACTGAGAGTACTTCATACTTAACAGAGTTCTCTGTTGATTTCTCCCAGACATGGGTCTCTTTCAATGAATTTCAACAACTCATAAATATCTCAGATGAAAGGACACAAAACCATCCCATAAATAATATTTCTGAATAACTTCAACTTAGCTATACTGGATATATCTATAGATTTTAGCTAAGTATGGTTTTAAAGCTGAGGAGAAAACTGAAACATGCAAAGGACTTGTCTTCTCTTTTCCAAAGCCCAGCTCAACAGAACTGTGTGCCGAGCAGGAGGGAAGTTGTTCTCTGAATGTCTCCTGTGGACTGAAAATCCCATGGCTCAGCACACTTGGTGCCTCCTTCTGATGCAGGTCTGACTCCATGTATAGCTCCTTTCTTTCGTAATCACTGCCTGAAAATGAAGTCTTACATTTTAAACATCTGACTGTTTCAGTATCTCACTTCTTGTCACTTACCATTCACCATGATTCCTACCCTATTAAAGTCATCCTAGATGGGATTTACTTTCCACGTGAACTCCTCCTGCTTCTGCCTGTGTCCTCCACTTGCTTCTTGACTTAAGAAGCTTCCTCGATTGAAAGAAAAGCTAGGTGATGAAATGTAAAAATGTTGAGTCTGATGGTGCATTTTAATACTCTTATAATACATAAAATCCTGATGATATAATACATAAAGTCCTGATCTCCAATCTCAGTTGGACATACAAAATCTAAGGCTACAAAGTACATAAGAGCGCTTGAAATTGGCAAAATTACCCTCTGAATGGCACACAGGGACTTTGGCTCAACAATATAATAGAGCACAATTTATTTTTTACAATAGGCTTCTATGAAGTAAAATATCAAAGGAAATCTGCACGGAGAGGTCTGTTTGAGAGATAACATTGAGCAGAGAAGCAACAGAGGGTCGCACAGGTAACGAGGGGAGAATGACACACAAAGATTACAAAGGGGGAAAAAGATGCAATAAATTGTTATTGCAGATGACCTACAGCAGTGGGGACAGAACTGACAGGTGAATAGGCAATTCATTAATCTTAGGTGCAAACAGGAAAAGTTTTTAAATGCAGAAAGGGGAAAAAAGTGGGGCGGAACATTCAGTGCCTCAGCTTCTCAGTGAGAAAGGAGGCTTCAACATAGGCTAGAAAGATGAAGAATCGTGTTGTAGACAGGTAAAAACTGGTTGGAAAAGGAAAGAAATTAATGAAAAGTTTAAAAAACCAGAACAAAAAATATGGAGAAATAGAAAACAATATTTTTCCATCTTAAAAGAGATCTGGGTGTCTGGCTTTCTTCTGTCAAGAGCCCTAGTCCAGAACCTAAGTAATCCTGACAACTAAAAATATCAATTAACTGAATTATCATCATCTTAATTTTGGGGGGTTACTCTGAAGTCTTTAGCCATATTGAATTTTTAATTCAATTTTCCATGGCTATCACACCACTTTTTTTATTCCCCCCTCTAAAACAATGTAAAACTTGAAGAATGACCAGAATGTAAGGACCTGTGAAAAAACTGTGTTGAAAAGGCAGCATGTGTGAGTATTCAAGGCACCAAATAATAGATAGGAATTTTTCAAAGGCTCTTTCCTACAAAGATATAATACCTGACAGAAATCACCTAACAACAGAGTGAAACCTGAACAATGATTTTTCAAAAGGCAAGTTTCAACACATGTTTTAGTGGTGTTCATGACAGTCTTATTAATGGATTTTTAGTCAAAGGGAATTAATAATTAATAAGAATGTCCAAGGACATCCTGTTTTGTTCATTGTAAGGACTATGTTAAATAATAAGGAAAGTATAAAGAGTATTTTCCCCCCTCTTTACAGGAAGAGTTGCATTTACCAAGTAGCAAGATAATAAGAGAAATTTTATGGATAAGCATGCAAGTAATGGACAAAAATTATACTCTGAGATATCACAAGGCAAGTTGACTATGGAGAGTGAAGTCCCAGATACTATGCAACTTAGATTTTATTTTTGCTTAACCTGATACTATTCTTTGATATTATGTTGGAATAGAGGAATGTCAGAGGGATCTAAAGTTGCTATAATCCTTTAAAAATAGCTTTTAAGTCAAGAATTTTTGGAGATTGTAATATCCATAGCTAGAAACTTCCTTCTATTTTTACAATTTCCTTTATTTATGACTCTCACAAAATATTATTTCATTAAAAAAAGAAAGCACAGTTTGCAAATCTGATGGGGTTTGTCGGACTCTCTATGGAAAATCTTATTCCACACCTCGAAATATGACAGAAAAGAAAAGAAATCCTTTTTGAAAAATTTTGATATGAAATTGATTCTACAACACCCTTTGTCTTGCCTGGATGACCTAATGCTCTGCTCCTACACTGTGCTGAATACCTCAGTGCCTGAAAAATGCTTACAACATTTAATTGAATCAAACAAGAACCTCATTGGATTAATACATATATTTGATATATGAGAGGTTAGAAAAGGATAACAGCCTTTATTGTAATTCATAGAATGACTGAAGTAAAGATACATTCTTGGTAGTAAAGCAGAACAGTGAAATACTAAAATCAGGAGTAAGGGAGAGACAAGCCTCTGATCACTGAGGCTTAAGCAAAACTGAAACTGAGGTTATTCCATTGCAGGAGGTAAGGGAAGATTCACTCTAGCTGAGTACTACATTAAGAGAATAAAAAAGGCAATGAAAAATATTATATTTTTAGAAAGTTTGTCAGTTAGGTATTTTCCATCTCTATTTCCCACTATTCTGAACAATATGCATTCCCTTCAATGTGTTTTCTCTTTCAAAAACCAGGCAAATTCTACCCTTTCCTATCTGATACAACTGCAGACTCTCTGAGGCAGGTGCATTCTTTCAGCAATTTTCCAACTGACTTCCACTGTGGTGGTGCACAGACTTTTTCTGTTCATGAATTTAAATTATACCTTTAAATTGAATAACTGGATTATGTATCAGAGCAGATTTTCTAGCTTACAATGAAAACTCTTCATACTGCTAGAAGTAATTGTTCCTTGCTTTATTTAACTAATGTGTTTTATTAATAAACAAGGAACAAGTTAAGTTAATGAAAACTTTTTAAAAATGGCTTTTTTCCCTCTCATTTATTTATTTATTTATTTTTTAAATTGTAAAGATATGGTTTCCTTAACTGTTTGTAAAGGACTACTTTCTTCACTATTTATTTACTTTACAAATGAGTCCTGGTAAGTTTCCTCAAATATAAGCATTAAAATCAGATTTCATTCTGTTTTTCCATTGACATACACTGGATGATTTCATTTCACGGTGTTTCTGATTTACCACATCTTATGTGGAAAATTAACTCTAAAACCAAACACAGAAGTTTAACATAAGTCAAATTCTAGCAAAGAGCATCCTCTTAAATTAAATACCAAAGCTTCATTTTATCTCATGTTTGGAGGAATTAAATCTCCTCCAAAACCATGGAAAAGGTGAGTTCACTGCACTATTAGTTTTAATGTATGCAAAGAATAATTATGAATTAAAGCGATTAAAGGAACCTAAATCCTATAGAGAGTTTTGGAGCATTTTGTGAAGTGCCATCCTGAAAATCATTTGGCAAACAGATTCAAGTGTGAATCACAGAATGTAGTCCTTTACATCATTATGCTGACAAGTGGTTCTTCAGAACTGAGTGGTATCCTGCAGAGCCAAAACTGTTCCAGTAGGATTTGCCCAGTGAATCAAACATCTTGTAATTGGATTTGCTACTTGCCTACAATACAAACCAAATGCCAGAAGGCAAGAATTTCTGTTTTTACTGTGTACATGTGTTAAGTCTTTTTAATCAGCAAAATATTTATGCTAAAATACATGGGTTTAGTCATAATTTTCTATAGTGCAAACTATCTTGAAAATAAATAATAGTCCCAGTCAAGGAAAGCTACAATTAAAACTAAATGTTTGCTTATTTTTAGTGTAGAGTGCAGTGTACCACAACTACTGGCATAATTGAATCTTTTAGCATCTCATCATCTGTTTATCAAATCGATTTTTACATCAGAATAAAATTGCTGAAGCTATTGAATGAATGCACCATAATTTTTCATAAAGTTAAGTTCTAAGGTAAGCACTTCAATTTTTATTTAGCTAGGAAGCACCTGGACTGAAGTAGCATAGCAGTATGGCAGAAAGTCTATGAAAAAGAACAAAATATGATCATTAATTTACCAGTGTAAATTAGACAAGAGACACAGATATTACTACTAGTTCATTTTTCTTCCCTACGAAGAAGTAGGAATATCTGTGTGTCTTGTCTATAAAAGTATTCACCAAATAACTTCATGCTTCAGTTAATAACATGTGAAAAAGCTATGCTTCCAGAAGAAGGCAAGGTGCTACATCAACCAAGGAGCAATCCCAAAGGTTTAATTGCCTCTGGGGAAATCCACTGCAGCTGTGCGTATGTGTCAGTGTGATATTCTTGGTGATGCCTGCTGGTCTCTTTGGGGGATGTCAGTAGACTTCAAATGAAACACTTAATTACTTTATTACTTTCTGATGTTGCAGATTTAATTTTAATATTATCTTAAAAAACAGTAACACAAACACTCACAGAGGAAGTTTACAGAAACATTGGCTTGCCTTTGGCTCAATCCCTATGCAGTGTTTACCTTTACCAAAGGTCACCTTTGTAGAGCAAAAGCTGTCTGACAGAGTCCTGCCCAACAGAAGGTTATCCTTACACTACACACTCCATTTTGTTGGTGGGAATGGTGTGGGTGACTTTCTTTGTACCCAGAGACTTTTTAGGTGGATTGGAACATCTTTTCCAGGTTCTTTCTAAAGAATCCCAAAGAAATGGCAATGACAAGACTTGGGTCTCCTGCCTTGGTCAGGACTGAAATGTTTGAGGCTGTGCTTCCAGCTCTATGTTATATGATTCATAACAGTGAGTGAAATAATGATTTCATGTTTCCATAATCATGAGAATCTTTGTTCACAGAATCACAGCAGTGAGTGGCAGCAATCCCTTAAGTCAAACATAAGAATACTGCACCACACACAGAAATATTGAGCTGGTCCCAGCTACATATATCTTCAGCAAACTTACAGGTCAACAATCGATTTATCTGTTCTCAAAATACTAGTGGATCAGAGTTGAAAAAGGCAAGAGACTGGTTACATCATCTTGTATGCTCATGGCCATCAGGAAATAGGTATTGTGAAGCCAGTTTTACATGCCAAAGTTCAAATGGAATAAAATACCACCAACAGTCACCGACTTTAATTAATTAAAGAGTTGTTTCTCAATACTGGTTTACTCATGTCTATTGGTGATTAACATAGGGAATTTTCCACCAAGAAAATGAGAGCTACCAATGATACTGCAGAATGAAGCTGTAGAAAATACAGTATGTCACCACATCCTTTACATTATCTCCTTTGACCTGTGGGCTGAAAAAGTAATAGCTCTACCTCCCATTTTCTTTAGTCAGTGCAGGAAATCTCCTCCTTCCCCTCACTTTAAACAAATCTGCTACCTTTCCCTAGAGCTGTCATAGATTTTTAATGGAAGATATAGGATTTTGAGAAATAAATGTCCCAATCTGATACCACAAAAGATGTTTTGAATATCTAGTATGGACAGAAATCTAGCTACTGCTTGTCATGCTTTCAAGACTCAGGGTTTTCTCATCCAAAATGTCATCTGGGTTTTTTGTACAGTGCAACAGATATTGTAGTAAAATACAGGGGATGTGTTAATATACTGTGTTAATATATATAAAACACTAAGAATGACATGATTTCTAGTGAGTCTGTTCTACGCTGATTATAAAACCCACAGCCTTAAAGGTACTAATCAACTAAAAAATTTGCTTCTCTAAACTATTTTGTCCATGTTTATCTCATGGATAATTATACTGCTAATTCTTTATAATAGTTTGATGGCCTTCCCTAACAGTACAATGGTATTTTTGCAAAGTGAACAAAACAATGTGCCAATAAGAATGAAGCAAAATTTAAATACATTCATAACATCTAAGTAATTGCTCTCCATGTAAGTGAAGTTCTGGGTGACTGGTAGAGACACATGCAGCCATACTGTGTTAATATGCACTACCAGTCAACATAATTTGGTCAAATGTCACATCAAGATGTGCATTAAAGAAAACACCTCTCAAGGTTAAGTAGTAGCTTTTAAAGTAGCTAGTAGTGCAGCAGACTAGAAAGACAATTGTTGATATAATTCTAATTAATTGACTGAAGATAATATTACATTTAGACATTAGTTCTGATAACCACAGTATAATTAAATTCAAAACAGTTTTTAGATGCAGCAGTCCAAATTCATTTTAAAAAGAGAAATATGTGAAAGACCAGAAAGTCAAACTATTATAAAG
>VXAZ01003534.1:62087-248833 GCA_013399875.1 Gymnorhina tibicen
GACTAAATTAAAATATTTAGATTCAATAAAAATAACAGCTAAACTAGACTAACCATAAAAAAAAGAATTCAGTCAGATAAATATAGGCTGAGAGGCTCATGGAAAAGGTGCCTTGAGCTACAGCAGGACTGGTGTCAATTTTATCCAGTCACAAAAATCAGTTAATCTATCAGTCAATCACACAATATGTATGCATGGTAAATGGCAACTGTGATTGCATTTAGTAAAAATTAAGTTCAAAATGCAAACTAAATTCTTGTAAATTTTAGTCCTTTCTCTTCATTGCTGCTTTTTTATAAGCTTAGTCAAACATTACTGTCACAATAGTGATTTCCAGCACAGTTGGAGTTAGATATGCCTTCTTCTAGTGTCTCCAAAGAAAATAGTTAAAATACAAGAAGAATGGAAAACTTACTTAAAAAAGATCTTGGTACCAATTGCAAAAGACCAAATCCCAGATAAAAACAATGAGAAAGATCATGCAGAGCTTTAACACACTAAACCTGTAAAAATTATTATCCCACTCTATCTGAAATTCAGCAATTGTAAGAAATAGCAAGAATAGTATTAAGCCCACTACTTTGCACACGCCAGAATGTTTTATCATTCTCTAAAAATTATAAACCCAAAACCAAACAAGAAAACCCACAAAACATATGCATTAATTAAAATAATTGAGATATATGTTATTATATATTATTAATTCTCCGAGAATTTCAGAAGTAACATAGTCTAAGTGTCTACCATATTGTGCAAGACCTAAACTAGTCAATGAAAATGAGTCCATATCTGGTGCTTTCTGGAAAAAAGATGGAGCAGTATCACTATAATACACTAGAATCTTCACTATTCAACCACATTAATGCAATTAGGACAAATAGCCAGTAGACATAGTACAAATGCACAAGTCTGTAGTGGAGAAATATGAAGGTTTCTATTCCTTTAAGCCTTTTATAACATGGTAATCTGTAGGGGTTAGTTACACATACCCTTTCTTCTTTATCCTATTAAGTGAAAACTAAAGATAACAACATACAAGGGAGACAAATTTCACTACAATCATAATAACACTGATGCATAAAACAGAACATGCAACTGAAACAACACCATGTTAAGGCTGTTCTTGAGATAAGAAATGTTTCAGAAGCTGCATATTAATGAATTAGATTGGCTTACATGAACTATTCCTCTTGTTGTTTGCTTGGTGCTATTAAATCAAGCAAAGACAACACCAAATTCCACAAAAGGAATGTCTTTCAGTCTGGCTTTTTTTTCTGCTGAGTACTTTCAAGGACAGAGAGATTTGTTTTTCTCAGGAGTTGCTCTTTCAAAATTGTGCTGTAAATAGGATCAAGCACATATAGGAGATGGTCGTAATGGTCTCTATCTTGGGACTATCTACTACATCCCTTGTTATCATATTTCAGTGTTTTTTGCTGACTCCTAACTAAAGCCTTTACTTATGTCAAACTATGGGACTTTTGTTACAAAATTAAGCTGGTTTTTTTTTATTCTTCAGCTAACAGAAATGGAACAGAATTTTTCATCACTTGCACTGTAATCTGCTGTTTGGATTTTTTTTTTAATGCTTTGGAAAGCTGTTGTTTGTCTCCACCTTTTGTCTTTTATTTTCTCCACCAACAAATATATAACTTCACTGTATCCCAGAAGCAGTATTTTTTTAGACCTCTGCTTCTTGCTATTGTTTTTCTTGCAATGCTAGGCAGTAGCACGTATTATATTGTAATGTAATTACACATTCATAATTGAAAAAAAAAACATTAAAGCAAAGGGAACTCAGAACCAAGTTGGACTACCACCACACCTAAAAGAACATCCACTTTCAAATAGAGACAGGATGTCACTTGGTGAACATCCCAAAACAAACTTAATAAAGGACTCATCAACTTTGTTCCAAGAAGGTAAATCTGGTTCTAGCTACAGGAAACTCATAGTTTTCTTTGGGTATGAAAGAAAGATGCTGCTCTAAAAGCTTGAAAATCTGTAGCCCACTTATTACAACTGAAATGGATATTCTCATTACTCTAAGTATCAGTCTTTATTACTGCAATCCACTGCATGTGAGAGAGTGGAGATGTACTTCCCAAAGGACAGGAGCAGAACAATGGTTCCCATTTCTTTGTTCCCCGTGGGAAATTTTTAGTGATAGATCATTTGCTCATCTCTGAAAATATATTTGTCTTTCTTTTTTTTTTCAATGAGAAACTATTCTATTAAAAAATTATCTATTTGTGCATATTACTACAGCGCCCAAAAGCTCAGTGCTTTTACTAATCCTCCCTTCTACAGCATACTATAATTATAACACAGAGGACAAGGTCATTTCATTTACAAAGACCATAACAAATGAGTGTAAAACAAGAGACAACTGATGGATAGGGAAAGACAGGAAAGTACAAGGGAATAATGAGGCAATACTAGACTCAGTGATAGGCATCAGTCTCAGCACAGAATTAAACACTGTGAGCCCTTTTTTATTTGTTTTTCCTTTAAGTAGGTAGTGCTGAAACTTAGATTTTTAAAGAAAAGACTAGAAAACAATAAGGGAATAAGAAATTAGTTTCTGGATATTTTATGAGAATCACTTCTGAGACTGACCTACAATCAGGGAAAGAGAAAGAAGGTGATTGTTTCACAAGAGAACAATTGGATTATAAAAAATCACAACATGTGCTGGCCAGGGGCTGGAGGCAGTGTCTCAATGCCAAATGAGTAGGAAGATGTTGGAAGCAAATAGGCTTTGAAAGGTCCTGAAAGTAAAAGCAAATTGAGAATGTTTGATATAGCAGAGGAGAGAAAAACAGAGATACATAAGATCTCAATTCCATTAAATAGCTTTGTTTTTTAAAGGAATTTGCCTACCATCTCTATTTTCAAGTTAAAGTCTTTTTATACACTAACAATGTGTGCAACATATCAGAATCTAAAAATGCTTACTTGCCCCAGTTTTTCTGAGACGTGATGCTTGGCTCCATGTAACACAGGGTATTAACATAAATGAGTAAAAAGGAGACACCAAAATGCTCCAAAATATTAATTACATGCTTTATGCTGTTCATACGTAGCTGCTGAGCACATTGCAATAAGGTGGCCGAAAGCAGACCACCATAGTCATATTCTGTACCCTCACTGTGTTGTTGTCTATACACAGTATCTTCAGATGAGTTTGATAATGACTGTTTTTTTGACATTCACTCTGCATGAAATACTGCCCCACAAGCCTGAGATATTTCCTTGAATAAGGTGAACAGTGCCAGAACAAGCATCCAAAAAAACAACAAAACCTAGCCAGAAGTATTTGCTATGGCCTAGACTGAACACCTGTCTCCATATATAAACAGTGATTGAAATACATTTTTCTATGATTCCTCAGAAAGGTCTCCTTGACTGGTCAGCTTTTGTTGTTTGAGTTGTCTGCCCTTTGGTATGTGCTGCAATAAAATGAATGTTCCTTTTCAAGGTTGCTTTGTGTGCAGATTACTGCTTAGCATTAAGTACACCCGTTGCGTAGAGACTCTTCAAGGTCCTTAGGCCTTTTAAACCTCACTCAAGCCTTATTTCAGAGCCAAGTTGAGCTCTGTTGGCTTTTTCTTCTATGTCACAAATATTATTCTTGCAGCTATAGGAAAATAAGCAGTTTTCTACAGGAAACTGAAACAAGAGGGTACCCAAGTCACATTCCTTCTATTCAAATCTCTTCTTGCACTGTTACAGTTTACAGTCAAAAAACACATAATGTGAACAAACTGGAATGTGCACTTTAATCTCTGTGGTTCTATTTGACTTTACTATTAGAATTCCTTTCTCTCTCTCTCTCTGTCTCTCCCTCCCTCTCTGTCTCCCTCTCTGCAGATTACATTTTAACAAACTGTTGTCCAGCATCATATAAAGTTGCTGGAAGGAAATAAACAGTTTTCTGTATTATCTGTCTGTCTTTTCAAGCAATTATGGCATCTCCCTTGGGAGAAGGATGGGTATTTATAATGTTAATACTTACACCATGAATTTAAAGTACATAGATTCATACTTTATCCTGGACAGCTAAAAGACATACAGATTTTTCAGGTCTAAGGTAAATGCATCCAAATATTTTTTCCAATGTGTTTTTCAAACTGACTAGCATGTCACAAATTCATAAACCAGACTGCTCCTTCTTAGGAAATGCTATTCTTCAATGCTAAAGCCTTGAAAAGTATGGCTAATGCCATTGCCAAATGGGGGTTTAAGACTTGAAATATTTATGGTAGGTATTTTCAAGTTTTACCTTTTTGTCTTATAGAAGATGGCTATTCTTAACTGAGACTAGTGTTATATTTAAAATTCGGTTTCCTTTATTGTGCCAAAAATCACTGAAAAATCAGTAATAGCTTATAGTTTGTGAAAAGCCTTCATTTTCTGAAAGTATACATAATCAAAATGAAACTAGCTACAGAAACCTACAGGTTTCAAGATACATTTCCCCTTTGTCAGTTTAATTGTAGACAATAATGTCAGAAGTGGTAAAATCTGTTGAGACAACTTCTCTTCACAGAATCATGGAATCACAGAATCATAGAACCAGAATATGCTGAGTTGGAAGGGACCCACAAAATCACTGTGTCCAACTTTTAGCCCTGCACAGGACCATCCCCGAGAATCCTACCATGTACCTGAGAACATTGTCCAAATGCTACTTGAACTCTATCTACAGGCTTGGTGCTGTGACCACTTCTCTGGGGAGACTGTTCCAGTGTCCAAAAATTCTCTGGGTGAAAAGCTTTTCCTAATATCCAACCCAAGCCTCCCCTGACACAACTTCAGGCCATTTCCTCAGGTCCTGTCACTGACCACCAGAAAGAAGAGATCAGTGCTGCCCCTGCTCTTCCCCTCCTGAGGAAGTTGTAACTGCAGTGAGGTGTTCTCTCCATCTCCTCTTCTCCAGGCTGAACAGAAAAAGTGACCTCAGCCACTCCCCATACAGCTTCCCCTCAAGGCCCTTCACCATCCTTGTGGGTATCCTTTGGATGCTCTATAATAGCTTAGTATCTTTCCTATATTGTGGCACCCAAAACTGCCCCCAGGACTTGAGGTGAGGCTGCCCCGGTGCAGAGCAGAGAGGGACAATCCCCTCCCTTGTCTGGCTGATGATGCTGTGCTTGATGGTCCCCAGGACACACTTGACCCTCCTGGCTGCCAGGGCACTGCTGACTCAGATTCAACTTGACCTCGACCAGGACTCCCAGGTCCTTTTCTGTGGCACTGCTTTCCAGCTTCTCATTCCCCAGTCTGTCCGTACATCCAGGGTTGCCCCATCCCAGGTGCAGAATCGGGCAATTGCCCTTGTTGAACTTTACAGAGTTGGAGATTGCCCAGCCCCCTAATTTTTTGAGGTTTCATTGCAGAAACTCCCTGCCTTCAAAGGCTCCTCCAAGTTGTGTATCATATGCTTTTTTGCTTAATATCTCTTCCAGTCCGGCATGAAAGTCATAAAGATGTTTAAGAATACAGGGCTGAGGAGGGAGCCCTGTGGAATACCACTAGTGACAGGTTCCCAGTTTGATACCACCCCATTCACTGTAACCCTTTGTGAGCAAGTTGCTCACCCAACACATGATGTATTTATCCAGCCATGTGCCGAAAATTTTGTCTAGAAGAAAACTGTGAGAGAACGTATTGAAAGCTTTCCTGAAATCCAAAAAGATTACATCAATGGGCTTCCATTGATCAGTTAGGTGAGATACCACATCATAAAAGGAAATAAGATTTGATAAGCAGTACTTTCCTCTCATGAAGCCATGCTGGTTGTGACCAATTACTGTGCTGTCCTCGAGGTGTTTTTCAATACCTCCCAGAATAACATTCTTGATAACTTTACAAGGCACTGAAGTGAGACTGACAAGCCTGTAGTCTCTGGAGTTCTCGTTCTTGCCCTTCTTGAAAAATGGGACAACATTCACCAGCTTCCACTCAGATGGGACCTCTCTGGATTCCCAAGACCACTCAAAAATCATTGAGAGAGGTTTTGCAATGACATCAACAGCTCTTTGAGGATTCTCAGATGAATCCCATCAGGCCCTATAGAATTGTAGGGATCCAGCTAGAGCAGTGGATCCTGCAAAATTTCAGAGTCAACTAGGAGTCGATCATTGCCACAGTCATGGTCCTCCAGCTCAGTGCTGGGAACCCCTTGGTGCATCATCCCTGTCGAAGACACAAGCAAAGAATGTGTTAAAAACCTCTGCCTTGTCCATGTCTCTGTTCAGCTGGGAAGGAGAAAGTTGTAAATTTTTTCGGCTTCTTCATGGGACCCTGTCACATTTCGCATTTTTGCAGGCATTTTGCTGAGTTGGGAAAGTGGGTAAGAAGAGTTTAAAAAGTATCTGCATCACTCCGTTTCAGCTGCCAGACATCACGGCTACTAATGTTCCCCTTCAGGAAATTCTGTGACTGCAGCTCAAAATGAGCCCTGTCTAAGCAGAAACATACAATTATTCCAATCAAATTATTCCTAGGCTACACAATACAATTACCCAGCCTAATTTGAAAGATGAATGAACTGAAGGATTATTTTCCTTTTTTTTGCATAAAAAGTCCCCGTGTAGGATATTCATAAAAAAAAGTTAAGCACTTGACTTTCATGTTAGAGACTCTGAAAGAATGTCTGTTTTAATCAGAAACAGACTTTGTTTCAGCTCTTTACTTTTGGGGACGGGAGGAGGTTTTTAACACTGCAAATCAGCTGTTACATTAGCACAGAGTCAATATATAAAAGTAGAAAGACAAAAGTGATGCTTTGCCGAAGTTTTATTTCTTTTTTTTTTCTCTTTCACAGATTAAGACTGATTGAAAGAAGGGTTCAGCATGAATTTTTCTGCATTGCTACATCTCATGGTGATAGCAGTTCAACTTTGGCCTTGCTCTCCCAGCCCACAGAACTCCAGCGCTCAAAACACTGTTCAGTCTTTCACAACAATTCGAAGAGTGAAACGTGGCTGGCTGTGGGAGCCTCTTTTTGTAACTGAGGAACAGACTTCACTGGATCCTCTGTACATTGGACAGGTATGATAAGTAACAATTCAAGGACAGTACAAGGTTAGATTTAACATGCTGATTAGCAGCTTCCACCCTGACTTGGAAGACCACATATCTCCAGTGACAAGCAAATAGCAACAGACATAGAGAGAGGGGATCAGGAAGATGTAATTAGGCAGTACTACATCTCTCCTTTCCTATGACCTTGCTCAAGGTCAGATAAGTCCAAGAGCTGCAGGCCATAGCACTACCAAGGACCTTCCTTCACTGAGGACTGCTGTCAAGGAAACTTCACATGCATTATGTTTCTAAAACTAGTTCCATACACAGCAGATGAAGGTATAAAGCTGAAAAGTTCCTTTCTTTCTTCTGAATGGAATTTAAGGACTCATTTATCAACATCTGGCAATTTGCTTGTGCTATTTTTGGCACTGCATCAGAGCAGCCATACTGAGTGTAGTGTAGTTTACAAACAGTATTTAGCATGATTTTCTATTACACTAAGTAGCAGCTGATTTACCCCTCATTAATTTTTAATGAAGCTGATTAATACTAAATCCTTTTACCACTGAGAAACTACAGGAATCTGCATGGTTCATTAGATTAACATAGGTTTAGCACAACAAGCAATTATTTTTACCCCTCCTTTAAAAATGTGCTTTAAGATAATTGTCTTAATGAGGGTTTATCTGCCCCTTCTCTCTCTGCTTATCATTATTTTTTTTTTTTTTTGGTATGCTAGAAGTAATTTTAATCTTGAGATCTAGTTTTCTTTTCTTAAAGGCCCTTTTTAGATGAATGAACCAAAATAAGTTTAACTGCTAATTAACTAGCACTAAAATTTAATTGGGCCCAAAGGGTGAAGTGTTCAAAATTCATTAATTACTTTTTCACAGCCTTTTCGAAGTAACTACTATGGAAGTGTGATGTCTCACTTCTGAAAGAACAAGTGAAGACATACTGTCTATTTTTTTTAAATTATTATTACTTTTCCAATACCTTGAAAACAGTTTCCTGCAAAGAAACTTCATAAATGTCATGCATTTTCATGATCTCACCTTTTTTATTTCTCACAGGTTAACTGGGGATTTTATTGAAGATTACTGTTAATATATTGCAGTGTAACCATTGTCTAATCAGACATATTTACTTGTGTCTTTTTATTGAGTAGAATATGCTCTGCTTTCAGCAAATGAAGTGGTAGTCTATGATCAACACATGAATTTTTAGTAATTAAGGCCCTGAAGAAAACTGCATCAACGAAAATACAAAGGTAGACAGTCTCTGTTTTTAAATCACTATTCCATATCAAAACATTTTTACAGTCAGAACTAAATTTTCAGATTTCATTTAACATAGACCCATGACTCCTTTTCCATTATCAAGGTTAAGAAAAATAAATCCATCAGTCTGCAATGGCAGATACACGAGGATGAGTACAAACATTCTTGTTCTCAGTTCTCATTTACAATGGTAAGACCATTTATTTTGTGCCCAGCCTAAAAAAAACAAGTAAAGTGAATACCTTTGCTATTCTTTCTCAGCAAATGTAATCTTTAAGAGACCTCTCATTTAACATGCTCAAGGTCATGAAATATTTGTAGATAAATGATTCTGAGTGAAACTGCTAAACACAGGTTATGTCTTAGCAGCCAGTCCAAGGCATGCTTCCAGATCCTAAGTGTTTGATGCACTCTGTGGTCACATCTGAGCCCCATGTTAGTTTAAAGATCTAGATATAGATCACCTTTCCCATGTCCTGGGTTTTGTGATAAGGAAACCATGAGTTATGGATAAAAAAGAATCTGTGTTGCCCCTTAGTGAGATGCCAAATTTGGATGGTGTTAAAATGAGTTTGACCAGACCATGTATAAAGGGGGTAACATGGTCCATGCATAGCACACAGCAACTTTTGTTGAAAATACCTAAGTTGTTCATATTTTGAATGGTTCTAAACTCCCTTAGACTTGAAAATTCTGTCTTTTTGTACTGGCAAGGATAATTAACTCTGAATATTTTAGGCCTTAAATACCTTTACAGAACTCAGAGCAAGAACTCAAAACCGTTCCTCACATCTCAGAGCAGTGTCCCTATCACATTCTGAATAAATTACCCATCTGATGCATGCAGACAATTATGCATTATGAAAATCTTAAAAGGCATAGGCATTCTTCCAAAGAAAACTTAAAACTATTTTTGCAACTTCAGAAGTTATTACAAAATATTTGAGTAGATCCAATAGGTAAATGGGCCCTTTATACCCCACAGTTACTTCTTTCCCATTCTATGGTCTCGTAACCTATAGTGACCTTCAGGGTCAATAACCATAAGCAAAACAGTGAGATAATTCAAGTCAACAGTTAGGCATATTATTTGCATTTTAAACGTTGCTTCATAAAAGAAGCAAATTGAATAGTGTATTTTTTTTAACTTTAGATTTTTCAGTTAGTATCTGGGCTCTTAGAGAGTTTTTTCTAAAACCAAAGTAAGTGGAGAAAAAATAGAGAATTAATGATATGATAGAAATTGCTGTTCCTATAAAATTCAACTGTGGATGCCTGACATATTAGGAAATTAAATTATTGCTCTTAAAATATTTCTCTATTATACATCACTAACATTAACAAAACTATTTTGTTGTCATGAACAAATGCAGCTGGACCAAAATTGTCTCCAAGGCTCAGCTTCATCAAAGGAATCATCACCACAAAGTTCATCTTAGCAATACAACAGAGGATGTAGATCATCCTGGAAGGAAATGGAAAATGTCTATCAATTTATTTCAGAATAAATAATACAGACTTACACCAGACTTAAAAGACACAGAATGTCTTTTCACCTCTTTAATATTTCAACAGATACAGAACATCACTGTTGCACACATTTACATTTGGCATTGCTGAGTACAAAAAAAAAAACAACTTAAAAAGTACACGTCATCTGTGATGCCTTAGGTTTTAACTTTTGTATTTTTCAAATCCTGTACTGCCTAGTGTATAACTCCGAAGTTTCGTGTTAGTTGCTGTTCTCTCATACTGGTTAGACATAACAAACCCTCTCTAGGTTTGCACTTCAAGGACACCATAATTGTCCCAGGCCCCAAAATATGTAAATTAAAGCCTTTGAGAGGAGGGGCAAACTTGGGGTAATTACATCATTAACTGAAATTATAATTGGAGAATCAACCCTGGTATGCAAATGGACCAAACTTATAAAAGTGTGAAGAACCTGTGACCCAGGGTCCATCTTGGGTGGATCCCCTTGGAGGATTTTGACTCCCCAGGGTGTACCTTTGAAGGCCCTTCAAATAAATACCTACTTTTATTCTCTTATTCTTGTCTAGCCTCTGTTTTCAGGTAGCCACTTCGAGGCATCATCTGTAATAATAAAAAAATTTAGATAATATTTAATGACCTTTGCATTGTTTTCAGCAGAATTGTAGGAGAGCTGATAAAGCAATGAACTATAGTAGGTACTTAGATGCATTCCCTTCACTTCAAAGTAGCTGAAGCATCTCTTTCCAGGTTTATCATGCATTTATAAGTCTGTTACAGCAATACTTCAAAATTAAATATTTTAAAATTAAAATGGTTGGCTGAAAATGTGACAATATCCAAGTACTAGTATCCAAGAAGGCTGATTAGTGACAGGGTTCACTGCAGAATCAAAACAACACATAAAAGGAATATTTGAAAACTTTATTCCTCCCAAAGTGTGACTTATTTTTCTCTTTGTACTTTCAGCTGAAATCGGATTTAGACAAGCAGGATCGCAACTTACAATACATTTTGACTGGGGAGGGAGCTGGAAGCATTTTTTTCATTGATGAATATAGTGGCAAAATTTATGTAAGACAAAAGCTGGATCGAGAAAAGAAACCTTTCTACACTCTAAGAGCACAAGCAATTAACAGGAGCACTCACTTTCCTGTTGAACCTGAATCAGAATTTATCATCAAGGTTCGAGATATCAATGACAATGCACCGCAGTTCTTGGATGGACCTTATGTGGCCACTGTTCCAGAGATGTCACCTGAAGGTATGATATGTTGTGAACCAAACTCTTTAGTTCTTGATTTTTTTCTAAATAATTTTGTTGATACAAAATCTTAATAGCGTATTTTACAGGCTGCCTCTCAGTAAGAAGGAAGCAAAGTGTTGCAGTGGCTAAGTCCACATTACAGCCGCCGTGTTGCTACAAAGTGGTCTCTCTCCCACACCACTGTGCCAGAAAATTCTCCCTTCATCGGGACCCCACTGGCCCCTGGCCCTCTCTCCCCTCCCCTGTCCCTCCCACTGGCCCCTGTTATGTCACTGAACCTTGCCGCTACCCCCCAGCCCTCAGACTATTGGTTATTGATGCTCTGCCCGCCCCGGGACCCCTCGGGATAAAGCCACGCACGGGCGATCGTTCTTTGTTCTTTGCCTCTGTTGCCCTTGGAGTGCGTTTGTTCCCGGTCCGTGGTGCGGATCCGATAAACGCCTCGGAATTGCACGCAGAGAATCCCTCCTGCCTCTTCGTCTTCTGAACGCGCACAGACCGCGTGTGAGAGCGGCTGCTCGCGCCCACCTGTGAGGGTGAGGCCGTGTGCCCGCGTGGGTGCTGGCAGAGCGCCGCCAGAGCGTCTCCACGGGGGACCCTGTGGGAAAAACGCGGCATCGGTCCATCGACATCACCACTGCGTTAGCAAAGCGTTTTACAGGTCTGGGAATTTGCGAAGGCATATTCATAACTTGAAGGTTGTAAATACCTCTACTTAGCATTCTTGTTTTTATATTTTTAGGTGCCTACATCTATCTAAGTCCTTTTACAGATTCTGGATACATACTTGGATTGACTATAGACATTTGTCTTTCCCCTCGGTGATTTAGCCTTGAAATTTGCACTTGTTTAAAAGTATAACATTCCCAGTCAAAATAGGTAGAGTACTAGAGCCAGTTGCAAAGAAAAAGTGATGGCCACCCTCAGTCTCTGTATGCTGCCTACCTATTTACACTGCCAAGTCTCTTTCCTATCAGTCAGCTTCTCCTTGTTTGGATTAGATTGTGTGCAGTAAAGGACTGCCTTCTGATTTCCTAAGTACAGGAATTGTAATTTTCCTGTCAAGAGGAACAACCTAAGCCCTGTACCTCTTCTTTCACACTTTCACATGATCAGACAGACCTGTACTAGGATCTGTAGTGTATCTGGAAACTTAATACAACAAATACAAAACGAAGTCAACATCTGACAAATATAGGTGTATATATACATCTTTGTGTACATACACATATGCATTCATAATATCTGTACATATATGTTTAAAGCCTCCAAAAACCCCGAAGTGTGAATACAGCTGAAGCAAACAGGCATGTTATAGATAACATCTAGTACTAACTATCTTTAAAATCAAAGGAAAACTGGATTCTTCAAATCTTACAGAAAGGATCCCAGTAATCTTTTAAATTTATATGCCTACCTCTTTTGGCTATTTCTATCACAATTGGTACGGAAAAGAAATTCAAATATTGTGCTACTTTAAATGGTATGAATCAATGAGGTCATTAATGTAATAGCATCAGTGGTCATAAAAAATTATAAAAACTACGTTTCATTAAGCATTATCTGCTCAACTTTTAGAGCAGAATATGTGAATATTTGACAGCAAGCCATAAACTTTATCTTCGACCAGCCAGGAGAGCAGTTGAAAGAAAAGGATATTCATGCCTGGTGTTTAATCTAAAGTGGGATTAGTATCCTAATTTCTGCCAGGAAGCAGCAGCTCACCATCACTACCAGCTACAAAAGACATGCATTTGATCAATTTACTTGCTAGTGACCCTGCTTGTACCACCTTCTACCAGTGAAATCACTTCGGATTGTTTCTTCACTACCACTTTCTTCTGTGCAGACAGACTTAATTCTGCATCTGACCTCTTGGTCAAATAACTTTTTCTAACATAATCAGTTGCTTGTTCAGAGGGTTTTCTAGCTTTTGCATCTTGCTCATTCACTCAGGTTTGGGGACAAGAAGATAGGTGTCTTGTGAAGGACCTTTGCATTTTTATTTTTTATGTGTTCATAGTAAAAATGAGGACAGTTCATTGTCTAGAATTATCTGGGATTGCACAACTTTAGGGCTTTGATAATTCCCTTTTTTTATTTTCTCTGTGGTAAAGCATTGTACATAGGCCACTTAGTCTCCTTTAAAAATATTTTTGAAATGGCTGCTTATTTAGTATGTCTTCATTTATACTCACAGAGACTTGTAACCATTCACATAAGTGTAGGAACAACCGAATTTCTTTCATTTTATCTTTTTATCTTTATGATGCCTATATGAAAAAAAAAAAAAAAAAAGAAATATAGTCAGGTAGGGTGGTACTAAGACCAAAACCAACAGTAGTAATCTTTTCCCATATACATGTTTCCCACCTGAAACCATCAACCAAGCAGTTGACAAATGAGAAGTTTCACTCTATGCTGCCTTGAGTTTGCTATAAAGAGATACACTAAAAATGAAAGGAACAGTTGTCTTTGTCCACTCTCCTGTGTCATCTATTATACATTTACATTCCTAAAATACGATATCATGTCAGCATAAGATTAATTAAGCTGCAGAAAATGTAATTTACTTTGTGATATTCCTGTAATATTATAAATGGAAAACTATTCCAGTGAAATACAGAAATATATGAAATGGAAAAAAAAGTTGAGAAATCAGAAGTAACACCATGTCCCATTTGTCAGAATGGGTGAAAAATGAAGTTAGACCCCTATTTGCCTTCTCTCTCAGACACAGACTTCCTGAAATAGTAAACTCACAGATTTACGATCATCCAGTGTATGATACATGAATCCAGGTCATCCAGGATCTAAAAATCTTTTCTGCATTACTGCTTCTACACTTGACCTCTCTAGCACTAATACCATAGCTATTCCAGAGATCATTCTTGCACCTACTTCCTCCATGGAGACACTACTGGAATACTAATATGTATGTCTGGAATATACAATGTAAGTGGAGTGTACACCTTGATAGTTGTCAGCTTCAAAACATGAAACAACTGAGCCACACACCAGGAGTACTTCTTGGGGCTCACTTACCCTGTTTCTCAAAAGGTAGGAACTGCACTACTGAGGTGAAACCTGTTTCAGTGTGCATTCTAAACCAACATTATGAGGAAATTTTTAAGCTCATAGCAGAGAAAAAGAGTAACCCACTAAAATTTGCAGTATGGATACCATAGTGGTTGATTATATCAGTGCATTTCTCCCAGTAAACTAAAACATACTCTTGCATATTAAGGGGTAAAGAACAGAGTTAATTTAAGTGCTACAGTGCAATTGAGAGGCTTGCCCGTTGCTCTGTTTCAGTGTTCTCTAGCTTCCGTTCAGCTCACTGATGCTCGATCTCCAAATAACTCCATCACAGAAAACACTTTTAGAAAGTGTGGTCAATACTTGGGAAAGCAGGTCACTGCTAGTGCACATTTTGTCTGGAACTAAGAAAGCAAGTAGAGAATAATTCAGAGCTGGTCACTTGCCTCAGAGAACCACAGCACAAAGAGAAAATAAGCACAAATAACTTTGCCTGAAGTTAGTTACAAGTAGCAATATATATACTAATGTGCCAACAAATTAGAACACATTTTAATTCTTTATTAGCTCTTTTTATCTTCAGCATTAAATTTTATTAGGGTTTTATATGCAAGTGTCACAGTAAATGAAAAGCGTGTCAGCAAATGGACTCTCTTCTGAGAACACAGGACTCTGCTTTACCCTCAGGCATTTGTTACGATTTTACACTGAGTGTCTTCCTTATAGCTGTTAAACTTGTACAAATGCAGTATATCTGATGGAGTGGTTAAGAGTCAGATGCAATAATCTATCAGTACTTAATGTCTTTATAGATCTCAAGCTCCAGTTAGAAAAATGAATAGCTATTTGCCATATGAGGGCCCCATAGTATACCTAATGGGCTGCAGCTTATAAATGGCACTATTACGTTTTGCCCAACAAGGGTAAAATCAAGGGAGAGATATAGAGTAGCAGTTTGCCTTAAATAAAGCTAATCAAAAAGTTCAGTTGTCATTTATATCATATGATGCTTGCAATGTTAGGACTAGGACTTTGGGTTTTTTTAATTTTTGGGGATGTGTGCAGTTATATAAATTGAATGTTTTAAAAGATATGATTTGTATCTGTTCAGCTGTTCTTCTCACAATCATGTAGTTACAAATAATGGCTTTTGGGAGTTTTTGAGTACAGAACACTAGCATTTCAAATTCTGTCACTCAAATACAAATGCTAAGTAAATATGATTCCATTCTGCAAATGGTTTGAGTTGGGTTTTGGGGTTTTATTGTGGGTTTTGGTTTTTTGCTGTTGTTGTTTTTTGGGGAGGGAGTCTGGTTGTTTTTTATTTGTTGGGGTTTTGTTTCAGTTTTTGTTTAGTTTGTTTTGGTGGATTGTTTTTTCTGATGGTTAAATTTATAAAGAAATATAGGTTTCATGGAAGTGAAAAATTAAAAACTGAGAAAGTATTCTAAAGCCAGGGGAACATTTTTCTTCTGCTTACTACATAGTTCATAGTTAATGTAGAGGTTCATGTAGTTACCACAAAATCTTCGTTCCAAAAAAATGTGAGAAATAATAACCTGCTTTTTACACGGTCTCCAGTCATCTCAATTTAGAAATAAATAGTCCTCTTCTTGAGAGTGCAGGATATCTTTTATTTCTTCCCTCCAGGTCAGCTCCCTCTTTACTCCATTCCCTTTGACTATTCACCTTTCCATTAATTACATCCACCAGCTGCATTCCTCTGACTCCCAACTAGACAAAGTCCTTACTTCTGCATTCTGAAATACTCTAGAAGAATTAACAGACAAGAAGAAAAGTGTGCTTGGGTCCCAGAGAAGAAGGAAATGCTAGTTTAGGTTGAATATTTCTTTTTAATGCTTAGACACCGTGCAGAAAATAGATCTACCTTTAAATGTGTGAGATGCACAAAAGCTGCAGTGATAACTTTTAAGTTCTATATATGTTGGATTTTATTCCTGATTTACTAAATATGATGCTGTAAATAAGTCCATTTCTAAACATAATTGTGGACACTTGAGTATGTTTAGTAGAAAATGGCATTCATGACAGACTAAGCCTGTTGGATCATCCGTAGTTCTTGATCCCTTCCTAACTGGCAATTTTTTTTCAAAGCAACTGTGTTCTAGTCATGGTAAATTTTCTTAGAGGATGAATTTTCTGTGATTGTGAGAGTAATTTTCGTAGATCACAGCCGATATGAAGTTAACAGTTGTGTACAGCTGAAGATTCCATTTACTCTTCAGTCTTATTAAAGAATTCTATTGTCTCTGAGGCATGTATCTGCCCTGATTAAATATGAATCTGTAATTTTATCTTTAACATTTCTCCAGAGGAACAGGATCTGTATATATATTTATACATCTATACACATATCTAAAACACACTTAAATGTCAGATATTTGATATTGTAGGTAGGTTTTGAAGGACATATTTGGTGGGAATTAATAACGGTTTCGTTTACTCTCTGCCTGAGAGAAGATAACATGCATTATGGAATCACTTCAAGTGCTGCTGAATAAATTGAGAGAAAACACAAAAAAAAATTGTTTTTAAATAAACAGAATATTTAATTTAGCATATCCTTATATGAGAAAGCCTTTTTCATTTCTATTTAAAAGTAAAACTACTTAACTGCTAGAAAACCCAGCAAGGAATGCATTTGTTGTATTTGGGACAAATATCAACTTTCCTCTTGTCATAAAAAAAGGTATTTCTGGTCTAACTCCTTGCACTCCAACTTTTCTTCTTCTTTTCTCCTCCAGCGTAACTATACTGTTGTTTTGATAATCAGGTGCAACTGTGTGAACATATGCCAGAAATTTTTAGAAAGTAGCTTGATTTCCTGCTGTTCCTCACAAGAAGTGATATTTGTATTCTAATGCAGAATCTAGGTGAGGAAAAGAGACAAAAGTAATGATTACCTTACAAAATGATGTTACTGTGGATTTTTTTTTAAAGGGCAGTCATTAGTGATGGTGTCAGGAGATTGCTGTCAATCTATTAGGATATAAACAGCTTCCCATCAAAGAAGAAATCAAGCTCTGGAGTTTGATTCCACTGTGTTTTTGCACTGGGATTTCTGCCATGAGTTTTGCACTGGGACAAACTCATTAAAGACTCTAGGATAAAAAATTTTATCAGAGCCTTGTTATACTTCTTGGCTGCTTTGCTTGTTAACAATTAATTTCTTTATCACCAGTGGGCCTACTGGTAATAAAGTGACTGTGTTTCCTTATTCCTATGGGAAATTTCCATAAAATACTTTTAAGAATATACAAGAGGAGGAGAAAGAATTTGCTTTGCTCCAATCACATACTAGAAAATAAGCATGATATATGTAGTATTTCAGGCAACATAAATGTAGTGCTGAAAAATCATATACTATTTATTTTTATTTGAATTGAAAATTTGAATGCAACAAGAATAGCTGCTGAGGAAATATTTTCCCTTTTTAATGATAAATTTTAGTAGGTGCCAATTGATCCTGTAAATTTTTGGGACTGTTTATTAATAAAACTGGTATGTTTTAAAGAGTTTATGTTCTGTAATTATGAGACAATTTATACAAGAAGAAAACAAACATAATCTATTTTATTTTTCCTTGAGGTACTTCGGTTACACAGGTAACAGCTACAGATGCTGATGATCCTTCTTATGGGAACAGTGCTCGTCTGCTTTACAGTCTTGTTCAGGGACAGCCTTATTTCTCTGTGGAGCCAAAGACAGGTACTGCAAACTAATTTGTAACTTGACAACATTCATGAACTAATAAAATGGATGCAAGCAAAATTGTCTTTCTTGATTTCAACACAAAGATCAACTGATACCACCCTACACTCTTACATCTCTGCATAGTTCCTAGATCTGATGAAAATCAATTTCTTCTTTCCCACAGGAAGATGAAATTCTTTCTCTCTAGAAAATCCAAACTTTATTTAGCAAATTATCTTGTTAGAGTAAAGAGTTGGATTCTGAATATCCCATTCAATACATTAATCTAGGGACACTTCTCAGTTAACAGCTCTATGACGTATCATGTGATATTTCTATCTGTATGTTGGAGAAACCAAACGTGTTTCTCTGTTGGAGAAACAGATATGTGATATCCCTCCAAAAACCGAATTTCTGAGACTGTTATATATGGTAGAGGAAATGTATGGAGCATTCTGCTCCACAGAACTCTAAATATACAGAATAGATTTGACATACAGTGTACTTGCTACCTTGAGTACTAATTCCCAGTATTAGGACAGTTGTGTTGTGCACAGTCTAGAATTTAAATTCATAACCGGGTCCAGTGATACATTTTATACCCATATTATACTATAGACCTATGTCAGATATTGAGAAAACATGAGACTTATATGCTATTGTATTATACTTTTTATTTTTAGGGGTCATCAGAATGGCTTCCCAAATGGATAGAGAAACAAAAGATCAGTATTTGGTCATCATCCAAGCCAAAGATTTGGTTGGGCAACCAGGAGCATTGTCTGCAACAGCCACTGTTACCATCAACCTCTCCGATGTCAATGACAATCCACCTAAATTTCAACAGCGTGAGTACAGGCTTCTTACAGTAATGGAAGTCTTGAGGAAATTTAGATCCACTGTAGGTCTGTTACGTTTGCTGGTAGGTCTTTTTAGAACAGGGCTGTGCTTTGATTTCAGCATACAGCTGCAAAAAAGTAAAATAATAGAAAAAAAAGTCCTCACAAAAGCTCAAAAACCAAGAGGAAAAGAAGACCTATATTGCAGAAGATCTCAAGCCTGCTGGTTTTACTTACTACTAGACTTTGGAGACAAATCACTAAACTGCTTTCCCTAGAATTTGTACTACCTCAGCCTAAATTCTGGAAAACGGGATATTTACCACCATTTTCACTCACCTTCTTTCTTCTTTTCCTCTCTTCATTTTTTCTGACAGATACTATAAAATTTTTGGCAAATGATGTGAGCCTCTCTCTCCAAGTAGCTTCCAGCAGATGTGGGAGCTGCTCTCTGGGGGAAAAAATTGTGCTGTTGGGAAGTGCTGCCCTCTGCTGTTTTTTCGCCCTGTTTGTTCATGGACTCGTAGAATAGTTTGTGTTGGAATGGACCTTTAAATGTCATCTAGTCCAACCCTCCTTCAATGGGCAAGGATGCCCAGAGCCACATTCAAACTGACCTATAATTTTTTCAGGGATGGGGCATTTGCCATCTCTCTGGGCAACCTGTGCCAGTGTTTCATCACCCTCACAGTAAAAAAAAAAATTTCTTTTCTAATCTAAACCTTCCCTCCTTCAGTTTAAAACCATTACCTCCTGTCCTTTGCTCTATATCCTGCTGAAGCAGGGCTGAGAGGGGAGGACTCTCACGGGGGAAGATTGTCCTGCCCTGCACCCAAGATCGATAGAATCCCAGATTATGTCCATCGCTCTAGTAAAAGGTGTAGGCTTTCCCCAGCTCTCTGAGAGCCTCCAGCTGCAGCACTTATGAACTAACCATGGCAGATCACTAAACTTTGCCAGTATTTGTTTCTTTAGGACTCTACTACATGAGTGTCTCTGAAGAGGCTCCTGTGGGCACCACTGTAGGCAAAGTCTTTGCAGAAGACAGCGACATAGGGGACAACGCAGCCATGGACTATTTCATTGAAGGAGATAGCTCAGACGTTTTTGACATCATTACTAACAATGAGACTCAAGAAGGAATTATCTTACTAAAAAAGGTGAGATCTCAGAAACTTAAAAAAAAATCTTTAAATATTTGACAGAAATTCCTCAAGCAAGCTGGATGTGTGAAAAAAGCCTATTGCTTTGGCTTATTTTTTTTTTCTCCTTTGGGCTTTGTGATTTGATTGGAGTATTATGAGGGATGAAAAGAAAAATGCTTTTCTTTCTGTTTACATTTTTGGCTCTATCCTATTACTGCTGAATATAATAGTGACAGAGTATCTTGATGATATCCCTAGCTGTGCAACACACTGCATCCCACTGTGAGAAAATTTTCTATCTCTTCCGTACATCATCTGTAAAATCTTTATCAATAGATTGCAAACTATCTTACCTCACTTCAAACACCTCCTCTTAACTGAAGCCAGAATTTATTACTGTATTAGACAGTGGAGCTTTTGTTATGACATAGTTTTGAAAAGATATTAAATACAATGAAAAATACCAGTTTATAAATTAAGAAAATTAATATTCTTTGATGCTGTGTAATTTATTTTGGAATCACACAGGAAGGGTCATCTCAGGGATCATCTGAAATGAAGATAGAGTTCAATAGCCTAGTGAAATCTAGGACCCTGAAGAATTGAATGCTATAAGTGTGAGGGTTTTTTTGGTTTTGTTTTGGTATTTTTCTGTTTATTTTGTGGGGTTTTTTTAGTTCAGGAAGCTATATATTTAGTAGGTCTTTTATTCATATATATATATATATATTTCAGAAGATAAAGATTATCTAAAACAGTAATGTAACTATGTGTTATTACAGGTGACATTCTAAGGAAATTCATTTTTACAGTGTTGTTTGTAGCATTAAAGCCAGCGTGAAATGTGAAATGTGAAAGCAAACAAGCACAGTTTAATTTTAAAGTGGTTTTAACATAAAAAAGAAACCTTAGAATTAACTACTTTTAGAAGTAACGATGTTTTTAAACATTCCCAAAAGAAGTATAGAATTAGTTTTTCATTAATCTCACACCATTTATTGAACTGTATTTCATTTAAATATGAAGAAAGAAATACTCAAAATCTCACTTTCTTTCTTAACAGAGAGTGGATTATGAGAGCAAAAGGAGATACAGTATTCAAGCAAAAGCTGTAAACAGATACATTGATGAGCAATTTTTGAAAGAGGGACCATTTGAAGACACAACCATCGTCAAAATCAATGTGGAAGATGCTGATGAACCTCCAGTTTTCACCTCGGAGAACTATGTGATGGAGACTGATGAAGGAGCTATGAGTGGCTCACTGGTGGGGGTTGTAACTGCTAGAGATCCAGATTATGATGACAGTCCAGTCAGGTATCTGTCTTGAAATGTGAACAGGCCTCAAATGTAGATGTAGTTGGTATTTCCAAGGGGTATTTCTGTTCCTTACCATGGCTCATAATTACAGTTAATCGTGTTTTCACTGTGATAACCAAGGTTACTGCAGATGTCACGGTTTAACCCACATAGGCAGATAATGACCATATAGGCATTTGCTCACTCCCTCACCCACTGGTATGCAAGAGAGAACTGAAAGGGTAAAGTTATGAGAACTCATGGGTTCAGGTAAAGACAGTTGTTCATTATTATTAATATATCATCATAATAATAATTATAATAGTAATAATAATAGTACCAAAGAAAATAACAGAGGGGAAAAAACCAAACCTACAACAAATCCCCAAGAAAAACAAGTGATGCGAAAAGACCCAAACCAATTGCTCACCACCAGCCAGCTGACACCTCAACAGCAGATTCTGCTTTTCATAATATCAATGATAAATAATTTTGCTGTCTCTTAAGAGAGAAAACAGGTAATTAATCTTTAACATGGGATTTATAATTAAAATAGCTTCTTGAAATGCCTGACATCACTGTGCACTATGCAATTTAGACAAACTAGGATACAGTGACAAATGGTTGAGACACAAAATAATTTATGGTGAGTAGATTTGTAATAGCAGAAATATATCTATATTATGCTATGGCTTCAGAGCTTTAGGCAGTGATATTTTATGATTTTTCATTCATTTACTGTTATTTATTAAACTAGCAATAGGTTAAATTAAATAAGAAAAACCAAAAATTTACATGTACTTTTTTTGTTCCCCCCTCTAAAAGGGCTTATTTGGTGGTTTGTTTAGATGACTGCAACATCTCCTGTGGAACAATTAAACATTAACACATATCTATGACTTCTTAGTTAGAAATATTTTGGAGGACCTTTCTTCAAATTGAATATGTCTGCATAGTCCCAAAACAGTGATACAGGTATTGCATCACTGAGTTTCTTTAGAATATACTATATCACTTCTAATATAAAGATATGTTTTTTGGGCTGAGTGCCATGCAAATGAATCTAATTTTGAAACCATTGCTATCATAAATGACAGCAGTGACTTATAATACAGAAAACAACTTGTGTTGCTTTATGGACTCCAGGTTTCAAAGAAACAAATTTAAAAAGATGTGCAACAAAACCTCACTGTATCAGCAATAAAAAATAACTAATACCTCATACAGTTTTTCTGAAAAATGTTTATCAATAATCAGATTACTAAAAAAAGCCCAAACAAAACAAAGTAACTATGTCAGAAAATTATACATACCTTAAATAGAAGCTTATAAGTATCCAAACTTTGATTCAAATTATAAGAATTTTCACTTATAGTGTTGTGCTGGTTCTTTGATTTATCTTACTGATTTTTAAAAAAGACAAAATGTAGCTGTAAATAACAAGATAGAGAGTAATTTAACTGCTGACAGGTTGTCTGAGCTGGAGTCGTAAGTGTCAACAGGAAACAGAAAGACTTTATCAAGCAGAATTACAGGTACAATAAAACGGAATAGTTGCATGTGGACATTCCAAATTGGAGAAGAAAGAATCTTTCAACTATTCAAACAAGTTTTATTTCCATGAAATAGACTCTATTAGCCACTGCATCTTATGGTCTTTTGCTTTGTAGGCCGTTAAAAACATTAATAAATACCTTTTCCATTTGAACCAGTACCTTTGGTGTCTATTTCAGTTCATCTCTGGCCTGCAGCAGGTGGTTAGCCTTTACCAACTTGAGTGGCATGTGTGTATGTATGTGCACATGTGCATCTCCAAAGCACCCAGTGCCTTTGCAGGGAAGACTCAGGAGCACTGAGTCTTCTCTGCAATCATCTCCTGCATTAGGATTTTGTACTCTGCCTTAGTGTCATCTCATTACAGATAGTTGTCTGTCTTTATAATGCCCATTCCCTTGGCATCAGAGCATGTCAGCAATGATAAAATAGATTTGCCATTATACCTCCACTTAGATGTTGGTGTTATTCATTTCACAAGTGGCACTTTTGCTGTTTCTTTTCAACGAAGTCATTCACCTGCTGTGAGACTGACTTAGAAGTAAGAATGAATTATGCATTTCAGACTCGGTTCACATTAATATAGATCTGAGACATATTTAGTTTTATAAAAAGAAGAGCTTTGATCTTGGCAGCAGTGAATTTTAAATGTTTATAAGTGTACATTTTTCATGATTTCCGGGTTGTTACAGCACACATTTATATGCATATATGCACAGCTCTGTTTTCTCAGCTGACAATAGCTTTCTATGTCCTTGCCTCTGATGGAACATTTCAGTATTAGGGAATCTCTTTCCTTTTTTTTTGTGCAGGTACTCTATTGTTCACAGCACGCATTTAAAGAGACTGTTCAGCATCAATGAACACAATGGAGCAATCATTACTACTGAACCCCTGGACCGAGAGATAGCTTCTTGGCACAACATAACTGTTACAGCCACAGAAACAAGTGAGTAAGAAATTTAAGGAACACTGGGTTTTTTATACAGTGAACTGTAATTCTCCTCCAAATGTGCCTTCTTTTAAGTGGAGAATACATGCTTCTTTCTCATTATATTACTGTTGTTTGCTACACTATGGAGCATTATTAAAATGATTAGTTAAATAGAAGCGGAATGTGTTTGAGCTCCAGGGTCCTGTGCTTTTTCATAAAAGATGACCTTACGAAGAAAGAAATTGTAATAAGATCGAGAGTGTAATGCTTTCAAGTTACACTGAAGCATAAGAATTGCTCCTGCAGTGCAAGATCTTATGTTAAATTAGACCCTGGTTAATTTCACACCAGATTTTTGACTAGTGTGAAATTAGCCAGGGTCTAATTTAACACCAGTCAGAAACCTGTGGCTCAAATTAATTGTGAATGTTAATGCCTAAATCATCTAGACATCTATTCAGTGACAATTAAAGCCTTGAAGCACCCTTTATATAGATTTCACCTGTCAATTTTGTTTGAAAGTCAAATGCAAATTACCTCTGTTTGTATGTTTGGTGATCTGGTTGCCCTAAATCTGGGACAACACTAGAAATTTAACAGCTCCTGATTTATAAGGCAGTTTAACAAAATTATGGGGATATTATTTAAAAACTAATCCTGTCCATACTCAGGAAGGAAGAAAACCATATGAAACTAGAGTCCAATCAATAAATCAGATAGATTTTTGTCAAATACTCTTAACAATTTTGTTTTTAATCCTGAATCTTAGTTAAATGCCATTTATTTCCACTACCATTTTAAACATATATTCATAAACTGCATTGTTCCCAAAAGGGAGCCTTCCCTGCATATATGGAGAACATTGCTGCTGGGAGTTTACTATAGGATAGTCAGTATCCATTTTCACTAGTCTTTAACTTGTATTTAGGAATCGATAGCATTATCTTCCTTTTCAGCTTCTCTGTGAGATTTTAAGCATGAATTTTGTTCTCATGTTGTTGGGCAGCTGACAGGTGTTGGCAAAACCGATCTCTGGTATGGTTTTGTTTTGTCTTGAACAGCACTATGGAAACACAGCAGGTGAAGTTTGGCCTAGACTTTTTTGTTTAGTTAATAAAAGAGGAGCGAACCAAATGCTACAAATGAGTAACTGTCTCCTGCAGCAAAAGAAAGGCAGACTTTCACAAAAGTTATTGTAGAGAAATGGAGACCTCATTATGTTCAAATTCTTATTCTTTATTTCTTTAATGATGATAAGGTTGCTGTCTAACAATATGTTCAAAATGGACTGAAGTTAAGTCACCTTGGTCTGGGCATACCTGAAAGGATTTATATAAGGAACTAGCAGTATATTATTCCTTGAAATATAGTCATAACACACTCTGTGTGCATGAGACGTTTGGTGGATGACATTGTGGCTCCACTGAAGCCAAATCAAAATGCCATTAGAGTTCATCCAAATGAAATGTTCATTGCACCTTAAGTCACGCACTGAAACTGCATTACTACAGCAACCTCACCAGGAGCCTGCTATTGCCCTGGAATTCATACTGACACAAGACTTTTGAGTCCATTGCAATGATTACAGGGATCAGAAATTAGTATGAGAAGCATGACTCTCTTATATCAGACCTGTGGTGTGGATCATCCTATCCTCATGCCATTGAGGTAGCAAGTATCCACAAGTAGGTCTGATTTGTTGGAACTCACAAACAAGCAGGGAGAACTTGCAACCTGTTGAGTCTTATTCCACTTTATGCCTAAAGCTCAAGAAAAATCATATTCCCTTTCATCAGTTTTTACTTGGTTGTAAGAAATTTTCACCAAGTACAAGGCGGAAGCACAAACAGCAACATTCTAATCCTATCCAAGAGCAAGAAATCCTTAAGTCATTGTTATCCAATTGGTGCTCAGTCAGTAGTTGTGTTCCCCTAAGCTCAGTACTGGGGTCAGTCCTGTTCAATATGTTTTATCAGTGATCTGGATGATTGGATTGAGTGCACTCTCAGTCAGTTTACCTATGACACCAATCTGGGCTGTGGGAGTCTTGATCTGTTGAAGGATAGAAAAGCTCTGCAGGGAGACGTGGACAGGCTGGATTGATGGGCCAAGGCCAATTGTATGAGATTCAACAAGGCCAAGTTCCAGGTCCTGCACTTCAGCCACGACCCTGTGTAGCACTACAGGCTGGGGGTAGAGCGGCTGGAAGGCTGCCTAGCAGAAAAGGACCTGGGAGGCCCAAAGCTGAGAGACGGGCTGGCCCAAAGGAAGGAGAGCAGCTGCCCCAAGCCCAGAGAGCGAGCACATGGCCTAGAGTTCCTTATCTTGGGGAAGAGGGGGGACATGGACGAATGGTCTCAGAGCATAGGGGCGGTACAAGGGCGGAGTTGGGATAACAGGACCAATGGGAAAACCTGAGGGAGTGGTTAGGACTAGGGACGGGGAAGGGCAGAGCACGGGCAGGCAATTTAGTAAGGAAAGGAATGGGGAAATACAACACCACACTGGCTTGAATCAGAAATAATGTGGCCAGCAGGACCAGGGCAGTGATTTTTCTCGTGTTCAGTATTGGTAAGGCTGCACCCTGAGTCCTGTGTTCAGTTTTGTGCCCCTCACTTGAAGAAGGTGCTGGAGCATACTCAGAGAATGACAACGGAGATGGTGAAGGCTTTGGAACACAAGTCCTGTAAGGAGCAGGTGATGGAGTTGGGGTTGTTTAGACTGCAGAAAAGGAGGCTGACGGGGAACCTTCTCTACAACTACCTGAAAGAAAGTTGCAGGGAAGTGGGGGTTGATCTTTTCTGCCACGTAACAAGAGGATGAGAGGAAAGGGCCTCAAGTTGCATCAGGGGAAGTTTAATTAGGTACTGGGAAAATTTTTTTCCTGGAAAAGGGTTGTCTAGCATTGGAATAAGCTTCCCAGGGAAGTAAATGAGTCGCCTTCCCTGGAAGTGTTCAAAAAACCTATGGATGTGATACCTGGGGTTATGGTTTAGTGGTGAACATGGCTGAGTTAAGTTAACACTTGGACTTGATGAACTTAGAAGTCTTTTCCAACCTCAATTATCTATGATTCTGTGATCAGTTTTACTTGACACTGCCAGTCATAACAAAATTAACCCTCAAGAGACAATAGTCATTTTACCCCTGAGTCTTGCAGGTGTCCTTTCATAGGGGTCTCCAAACCTGGCTACAGGATTGAAGTTCTTTGATTATTTTTAAAGTATCATCTTCATTTTCACATTGATCCAGCCTATTGCACTTGACATCCTCTTCTCTTAGTCCTTGTTTTTCAAGTCCTGATCTCTCTCATAGAGACTGTGACAAAGACATTTTCTGCTAATTGAGAGATATTTAGATAACGTAGGATATGAGTACATTAACTGAATTCAAATTCTGACAACAATTTTCCTGTGTAAGGGATAAGAGACAAAGTGCGTGTTGCCTACCTTCTCCTCCAAATGCAGCCAAAGCAGTACCTCTGTGTTGTGGATTTGATGCTGGTTAGGCGCCAAGCACCAGAAAAATTACTTATTTACTTGCCTCTGCTATAATTGAGCAGAGAAGGGGAAATTAATACTTCATTTTTAGAAGGTGAAATAGGGATTATTGAGGAAAATGGAAAAAACTTCAAGGCAAAACAGGTCAATACTTAAACAGTTACAGTATAAAGTAAATTTATTATTAACAGAATTAAAAGTAAAAAGAATAATGAGAAACCAAAGTAAACTTTCAGAACACCCCTTTCTTCCAGTACCTTCCTCTTCCCATTAACCTGTGCAAGGGAAACAAACAAGGGGTTTTGATCAGTGTTTAATTTCTTGAGAGTCTTTACATTTAAGGAAAAGAGTCTCTTCTGCTGTGCCATGGGATTCTTCCCACAGGAGATAGTTCTCTGCAAATTTCTCTAGTGTGGTTTCAAACTTCACAAAACAACAGTCTGCCCCAAACCTGCTGCAGTGAAAAATATCCCTCCCATGATTCCTGCAGTCTTCTCACACTGCTATCGTGGGTCATAATAGCCATGGGGTTTTAGTCTTTTAAAGATGAGCTATTCCAGCCTGGAAGCAAAGGTTCTCCTTCAATCTTTAAAAGTCTTTCACAGCATCAGTAGGCTCTGGCACCTTTTCCATGAGTTGCACATGGTTTTCTGCATCCCCCCATGTACCTCATTTAATGAATTATAGGGAAAACACATTGCTGTATTAATAGTCCAAGTCCTCACCACGGCTTGCAAGGAGAATTTCAGCTCTGGAAGCTGGGAGCGCCTCCGCTCTCTTTCCCTTCCCCCACTGACCTTGGCACCACCATGTTGGGCTTTTCTCATGTGATCGCACTTTCCCTTTCTCTCTGACTTGGAAAGAAGTCGGTATCTGTAAGCTTTCAGCTGCGAAGTTGATCTTGTTCGGGCTCTGCACCGGGGAAAGCCTCGCCCTGTCTCACCTTGCCGGCTGCGAAGCTTTTTTCGGTTCGGAGGGAGTCGCGCCGGCCGCAGGGAGGGGCCGCCGGCCCGCGCGGGCTGCGCCAGCTGCAGAGATTGGCGCCCGCGGTTCGGGCTGCGCGGCTGCTCGGGGCTGCCTGCGGCTCCGGGGCACCTTCTCCCGGCAGGCCCGGCCCTGTGCCACACGGCCGAGGGGGCCCGGGTCCTCTCCGGGATGGGCCATGGCCCGCCGCCGCCCCTCAGTGGGAAGCAGGAAAAAACGGGAACTTCCCGCTCTTCTTCATTCTTTAAATATGTACATCATTGTCGCAGTTGAGACAGACACATGATACACATTTATTGTAATACAAAGCCGTTAGAAGCAAAAGGTTTATTATAATTCTCTACTACTATTCTTATACCTTTTCGCAGTTACCACGGCTTATTGTGATTGGCTGCTTAGCAAACAATGTCAGGCCTGTCTACAAAACAATGACCATTCAAACAGCAATACAATTGACTATACAAGCAAAAGTACGGTTGGTTACATATTATATGCAAGTTCCTTCTTACACACACTTAATGTTCCGTAACAAGAACATCTCCTTGTGTTCAGAACATCTTCTTTCATTGATTATCTTCTTGGCTTTCATTGTGGTTTTCATTGTGACTGCAGATTCTCACGAGTAAATCTCACGGGTAAATTCTGATTGTCTTCAGGTCGGGCTCTGTGAGACTTCCAGACCAGCTGTCAGTCTTATCAGATCCCACCACACATCATGGAGGCGTTACCAGCTTGTTAACCAGTTTAGCAACCTGTCTATCAACTATCAGCTCTGTCGGTCACAGAAGCCCTTCCAGACTTCCAAACTACCACACTCTGCTTCACTGAAACTGTCATTAAGTATTCACCAGACACTGATTTCAAGAGTGGCTTTGTATTATGTTGCTCCCTCCCAAAACAAAACAGCTGTGATTTCACAAAAGCTAGAAATTTTCATATTGTTAAAAACTTCCATACATACAGAAATGAGAAAAGTGCTGTTCCTTGTCATTTAACCCTATACTAAGGAAGAAAAAAACCCCACCAAGGCAGTTATAACACTACAACCCAAATATATTAAAGAATTAGAAACAAGGCTATTGCAAAATGCCCCCTGCCCCCCCACCCAAAAAAAAGAAAAACTTCTTGGTGAAAGAATACAGATGTAATTCCAACAATGTGCTATCTAAATGTTTTGTGCAAGAAAAGCCAATTATTAGTGGCTTTAAAGCCAATATAGTACCCATGAATCTTAAGAACAAGCAAGGTAAGACTAGGCAAATCTAGCTGGGTCCTTCCTGTACCACTCTCTATACAACTGAAGCCACCAAAGGTATTCCCTGCTTTCTATTAAAGGTTGCAAAGATTTACTTTGAAAGAAAACACAGTCAAATCTCTGCCTTACACATCCAATTCTGACTTCAGTGAAAGAGTTTAAGCAACTCCCACACTCTTGGTATTATTTCTACAAGGGATGTATGCCACTTCTTATGTTTATCTAAAAGACATGCTGAGCACTATTTTGTTGCCTATTGTATTATTATGGATGTTTGATGCAACAAAAGAAATGCCATCTCACAAAGAACTATTTTTGAAATGAGTCTGACAGATCACAAGGTTTGGTAAATTAGCACAGCTGTAATGACTTCACAGGAGAAATAGAAATGTGAAACTGCTGAGTATCTATGCCTTTATCTCTGTGGTACTTGCTTTTTCTGGCATTTCCTTTGGCAAAAGACTCCAAGCTATCAGCATAGATTCCATAAGATCCAAGAAAGCAAATGTTTGCTCCAAGCAACTAGTGAATTATACATTAAAAAAAGTGATGTAAGAACCAACCAAACTGATGCAGTTTGAAAAGAGGCAGAGAGTACACTTTGCTTTTTTCTTAAAGGTCCATTCGACTAATTTAAATCAATGCCTTAAGCATTTCTGAACAGGTCAGATGCAGTGACACTCGCACTGAACATGAGACATATTTTAACTATAATTATTGATGTACTCCTGGTTTACACATACCTGAGCAGGTTTGGTCCTCATCATCCCATCTCTTTATCACTTGTCCCTCAGGTTTGTGTTCTTGTATGTTCTTGTTTATGACTTCGTCTTTGTCTTACTAATTCCTGTTGCACTGGAAAAGGTCCTCGACCAGACCAGACCAGCTCTTCGAAGAGCTGAAACTCTTCTACCACATAATCTTACATATAGCTTGATGCCATGATGATTTTTTGCTTTTTCATATATCCCTCTTATATACCCTTTTCATATACCCTTTCATACAGCTTTGCATGTATCCTTAGTGCCTTTAGCCCACATACTTGTAATTCCCCAAGTCTGATAACTAGCTTAGACCCAAAATTCTGTTAAGCCAAGAGACCAAACATCTTGGGAACCTCGCAGCTGGGTCAGAAAGCCCCAGACACCAAGGTCCTCTCCAGAACACATTCTGTAAACCAAGATAGGCCCCCCCAGGGGGAAGGTTCCTCAGGACGGGGGCTTCTCTTGAGCCTCTCATTGGGGAATCTTTGATAGATATGCTAATGTGGAAGGTCTATAATTGTATACACGAATCATCGCGTGTGTGTGTGTGCGTGTATTTTGTGCAGTGCATTGTTCGGGGGGGTGCACCCTGGTGCATTCTTGGGGTGGGCATCCTGGTGGGCACTTTCGGGTGTGCATTCTCGGTGTGCATTTGTGGGTGTTTTCTACCTGGATGTGATGCACCAAAGGATCCTTGAATAAATACAGAGGTAAAACCCTTTTTTTCCCCTCTAACTGTGTTTGGCTTTTAATTCTAAGCCCAGGGAAAGGCAACAGCTAGTACAGTAAATTTTTCTTCATGAACAAAACATTATTTAATTTTTCCAGATCAGGTTTTATTTTTTACATTTAAATCAGTTTCTGATTGGGTAAATAAAAGCATGAACAAATCCAAAATTTTACATCAAATATCTTATTTCAAGACATACTGTTATAAAAGTATTATACTATTGTGGTACTATAAAAATATGTCCATAGGTCTTTTTGATCATTTTCTTCCCTGCAGAATACAAGTAAAATTTTCTAATGTTTACATTATTTTAAAATATGTAGTAGATTATTTATAACTTTTTATTTTTGTCTTTTTTTAACCATTAGGAAATCCTGAAAAAATTTCAGAAGCAAATGTGTATGTCCAAGTTCTTGATGTTAATGATAATGCACCAGAATTCCCTAAAAATTATGAAACATTTGTTTGTGAAAATGCGGTTTCTGGACAGGTGAGCATGAAGTAGTTAGCCATCATTTTTCTCATTGCAATGAAGATTTGGCCTGAGATGTTTAGCATTGATTATTTCAGTTCTGTGAGTACAGACTGCATTTTTTCTATTTCCGAAATTAGTTCTGTTGATATATGCATAGTTTGAAATTTAAAATTCAGAACACTGACATGTATTTCTTCCCCCTTTAAAACAAAATCTGAATGTCTTGTTCGTTTTTAAAAACAGGTAATAGAGAAGTACAGACAGAAACTTCTGAAAAAAATGTAGGGCACAAATTTATTTCATGTTAAGGTCACAGATGTAAAACCTATGTCTGGTAATTTCAGCAATGGCATAAGAACCAGGCTTCACCAGTTTCAAACCAGAATCATTGTAAACGTCAGTTAGAATTCATTTATTGTGAACTGAATTCAAACCCTGTCCAGTTCACTGCAAGTCTGAAAATGTTTCAGACACAGCCCTTACAACACCTTTCCTAGCTGGCAGCTTAAGCTATTGTTGTATTAAACAATCTTTCCAGGAGGTTATTTTCCATTTCCTACTTGATACCCAGGTGAATGGGGTATCATCAATCAGCTGCTCCAGTTCCCAGGTACACTGCTGTCTTTCCATTTCTCTCCTGTAAAAACAAACCCCAGGATGTTCAAAGTTAGCTGGTGTTTTTGGGTTTTTTGTTTTGTTTTGTTTTGTATCTTTTTTAAAGAAAAAGATGCAAAATGAGCAACATCCAAAAAACCCAACCAAACAAAAAACGCTATAAAGAGAAAAACCTGTATGTTTTTCACCACTCTAAAGCATTATTTGGACGTAAAAAAAAGACCTTTGTGATATCTGGGATGGTTCTGTTTAAACATTTTGTTATGTTTTGATTTCTAAATCACAGAGCCTCTCTTTTTATGCCAGTGGTTTACTTTGACCTCAATTAGTCTGCAGTTCAATAAAGCTTTTCCTGTTGCTCAAATGATCTCTATATAGCCTTTTGCATACATTTATATGTTTCTCCATCAGCAACTACTTTGTTTGCTCCACATTTGGAAATTTTCCTGTCTGCAAAGGCTACCTCTGGTTTGGAGGTATTTGGAGCAAGCCATTTGTCTTGGTCTTTGAGTATCTCATTGACAGCTCAAACTGCAGGCATTAAATCAACTGCACTTCATGTTCATTGACTTCAAGACACCATGAATTAAATATGGACACTTATAACATGGATGTTTGTGATTCATGTTTTGGACTTGCCCACAAAATAAAAACCCAGGTGATTTATTTCTCAAGGTTTTGAGTATTCTATAGTTGCCTACTGATAAATAATATCTGTGTACTAACCTATCAATAGCTACTTTTCAGCATCAATTGCATATATATATTAAGTATTTTGATAATGTGGATAAAATGGTACTGTAAAGAATAGCAGTGTTAACAATCATAATAAACTCTTAAAGCATAGTACACTGAATTCTTCTCTGACATTGCAATATATGCATGAGGGATGAACATCAAATTTTTCTCATTTTACAGAAAGGCATAATGTTACTTTAGATTGGTTTTTTGTTTGGGTTTTTTTTTTCATTTTTTTCATTGCTATAGGTTTTTGAGAGTCACAGGCATCTTTAGGTTAGCCTGTGGAGACTGTGACAGTAATATTAAATAATTTCCTCATTAACAAATTATCTTAGGAAGAACAACAGGAAACTGCTACTGAAGTGCGTAATTATCACAGTCAGAGTTTATGATATTTTATTCACTGTTTATGATTTAAACAGAATTGTTAGCTGATGTGTCTTCTTTGGTGTTACTAATATTTTTTATTATTTTTTTTAATTTTTACTCACAGAAAAAATATCCTTTAGTTTCCTCAGCAAGAAACCAAAAGATTCAAATGTTGCTTTATAGATGGCCTGGTTTTCCATTGAATAACAAAATTCAGATTTCAGAGGAATCAGTTTAAGCAATTAAAGGACTTAATCAGGACATTACATACCTTTTTATCTTAACCATATTTCTGCAATCAATTTCAAACAGCTACAAAATCTGCTTACATGTTAAATTGAGATCAAAGATTATATGTACACTATCACATTTCAGTTTCTAAAGCAGGTATGTCTATCCTTTTAGGTGGAATCACTATGCTGAGAGATGTACTCAGAGATGTTCTGCACTTCTGCAATTCACTTCTTTCCCTGATCTGAGCTGAATTGTGTCTAATTTCATGGGATATTGCAAAATATATTTGCATGAGTTTACAGTGCTTAGGGGAAAAGGAAGAAAAGGCACTGCAGAGGGAAAGATACCACTAAAAAATGAAATGTCTTATCCAATCTAGACTTTATCTTGGTGTCAGCCTGGTTTACTATAAAAGCAATTTAGAGTGAGGTCACAATTAGGTTATTTTTACGTAGCCTAAGAGTATGCTGGTTTGTGATAAAGAGTATGAAACACATCATGATTAAAACTAATTGTTGTCCTAATTATCCAGACTCAGACACATTTAATAGTAGCTTCAGTCTAGATGAGAGAGCTTTTTTTAAGTTTTGGATTTTCTGAATGATTGTGAAAATTCTTTGTCTGCTTTTATTGACTGAGTGCTGATCTTCAAGCCCCCGTACAGTGTTTTTGTGAGACTTACAGATATGTTTAGCTTAGCCTCCAAAAGTCATTCAAACAAAAGGATTAGATTTCAGTCTGTGGGACTATAACCCAAATTTGACAATAAAAATGAATGTAAAGAAGATAGATGGGTGGTTTTGGCACCATACTGAATCCATTCATCATCTTCATTAGGCATTTTAAATGGAATTTTCACTATCCATTTAATGTTATAGTTTAGTACTGTCCTATAATACAAAAGTCAGCTGTATACTACACCACAACTGAAGTTTTCTTTAAAACACTGAAAAACTGCTTTCACTGCACCACCACCATTAAATAAATAATTTTCCAAATGTATTGAACATGAAAGTTGACTGTTAAATAGCCTTCTATCCTACTACAGCTATAGTTATCGCCAGATCTAATAGAACAATATTAATAAGGCATTCAAACCCATGATTTCCTTTTGATCGGACCTTTTGACTTTATAACTGTGTGTAAACACAGTAAGTGATGATCATGATGTTCTATTATTTCTTTATATTTACCTTTTATGGGTGTGTACAGTAACTAGAAACCTTTGAACTTCAAAGGAAATATTCTTTACAAATAGTCAAAACACCAAGAGGACCAAATTCATCCCCAAGGTAACACTAGAAACATCTCACCAAGAATGGATCTGACCCCAAAAGCTTAATTCCCAAGATGTTAATAAATTAACTCATCTGGAAGATGCAGCTTGAAAGTTTGATGTAGACTGTATCAAAATCCTTGCATTATATGTACCATTATATACCATCCAGAATGTACCTATGCATGGTAATTTCAGCCCTTTTGTGAATGTTGATCTTTCCTCCTATCACAGAGGAAGCTGATTTCAGCTGAAGATAAGCTATACCTACATACCTACATTCTGAATTAATGCTGTCATCTTTAATGCATATTTATTCTGGTAATTCTGAGTTCCTGTAATTTGGGGATCACATATGAAGTAACTTTGATATTGCAGCTTGCTTAGCAATTTTTATTAGATTCACAGAAGTGATTGAGTATGCAGAGCACTTTGAGTCAGAGATAAGAAAAAACCAAATTTATTTACTCAGTACTTGGCACATAATAAAATAATAATCACTTACAGTGAAAGTGAAAAGTACTCTTTGTTATTACTTTTCTACACAATGAAATGTTGACAGAAGAAAAGAAAGGAAATCTTTAAACAAATTCTACAAGTATATGATTAATGTTAAAAATGAGTAGTTTGCTAAAACAGATCCTTTCTAACAAATCATGATGCAAAATGATTTTTCCTAGCAGAGAAATGAAAGTCAGAGGTAAGACAATGTTTATTATTTCATACTGCATGTTTTCTTCAACATTTACAAGAAGCAACTGAGCAGTAATGATAAGAAAATAAAAAGTTAAAAAATCCCCAACAATGGATGCATCCTGTAGAGTGTAAAAGCATGATGAAGCTGTGAAAGCAACATATAATGTAATAGACTCTTACACTAAGCTATACCCGCAGATGCACTGAGTGTAACGTGATGTTTTGAAACAGTGGGCACAGTGGCCCATGGAAAATTCTTTTTTCTATTTTATGTGGTCCATGATTCAACAACGTTATCTCTTAGCAGAATAGCACAGATGGGAGAAGTTTATTAGCATATGCGAGCAAACATAAAAAAGCACCTCAGTGCCATGGCATGAGCTTTGTAATTGTTAATCCTTTGCAGATAAGTACACCATTTTATTTATAGTTGAGCAGAAATATTTACAGTAGACCCAGATAAATCAGTTCAATACTGTGCCAATTTGCTTTTCAAAACAGAAACAGTCAACAGGAGAACCTAGGTCTTGAGGTAGAAGGTCTACCTGGAAGGTGCAGTGCTGACTATAGTAACCAAAATTTTAATCTTTTACCTGCTCTAAACTCTGATGGTCAGAAAATATTATGAGAATGAGAAAAATCTTACTGTTTATAAGACTTCTGCCAATTTGAACAAAACCAGTTCTGTATTCCCAAAAGAGACGGGTGATTAGATCTCTTACATCCTATAATCCACAGCAGAACTCCTACTGAAGGATGTTGTGTGGAAAACAACACAAGGAAACTGAAAAAGAAAGAGAGAGGTGGCAAATATGTTTCTACTTCCTTCCATTCTCTAATGGGATTGGTAAGACTCACACACAAAGGGCTCAAAATTCTGCACTCACAGTTCTCTAGCATCAAAATTAACAGTACTGGTTGTTGTTCAGATGGACAATCTATGCCTTAAGTTTAACTTGTTGAGAGAAAGGCCACAGAAAGCAGAAAGCACTGTAACAAAGAAGTTTTGATCCTTCCTTCTGGACCTCTCCATAATTCCAATTCAGTAAGACCATTTGGAGTTGAGGAAATAAATTTCCAGTGAAGTTTTATCAAGATTACCTGGCAGTCAACTACTCCATAATCCACAATTTATAAGATAAACAAAGCATAGATGTCGTTCCCATAACGTGGGCTGGCATGTGTTTAAGGAATTTCTTCCTTTTTCGGTTTGCCAGGCTGGGAATATTTGTCCAGATAGATTATTCACATCTGCCTTACCAGGGCTGGTATCCTCCTGTTGTTGCTATCTACAGTTATCACAAGCCCTCACAGTGGAATTTTTTCTGGTGTGCAGATTCCAAACCTTCACCTCCATTTATGCCTGAAACTAACATCTTCCTGTTTCCCATCTATACCTGTGGTGGCTTATCTTATGGAAACTTCCTTCTTTGATAGCGCATTGAGATATTTCACTGCATTCTTTAAGTCCTCAAAAGCCATCATAAATTTAAATCAGTTTTTCAAAAAGAATCAAGTGAGTTAATCTCTGCTTTAAAGAAATACTCATTTTTAAATGAACTGCTGGATCATCAAAGCTTCTAGATTAAAGAGACTTGAAATAAGAATTTTAAAGCAAATAAATTTCAGCCCAGTCAATACAACAGCTGACATAACCTTGCAGAAGCAATATATCATTCACTATATTTTCTTTGTTTATACTCTAAAATGTAGGAGGTTTGTAAGTCTTGACATACAAGCAATAAGTGCAGTTTTTGAATATGTGATGCCCGTTTCCCAGTAAAAGGCTATCATCTCCTAGGTTAGATGTACAAAAACCTAGGAAACCGGAAAAAAAAGAAGAGATTCCCTTCACTCTGATTTTTCCTTCAGAGTCAGTAAAACCAGAGCTACTTATTGCTCTCTGAATATTTTGTAGACTAATCTGGGCTTTGCTGAATCTTAGTGAAAATGATACAGCAAGAAGTAAACAGTAAGGATTTGCCCTGTTCTTCCATTCCAAATTTTCCCCTGCTGCTGAGGTGAATCCTTGAAAGCATGTGACTATGTCTGGAATAGCCATAGGAATCTTATTTCTGTGCAGAACAAGACAGCACAGATCAAAGCAAGGGAAGGTGGTTTGTTTTTTTTTCAGTTAGCCACATGCTCCTTAGAATTTTATTGATTGAATCAGATATAGATAAAATGTACAGAGCCAAATACATTCTGTAAGTAAAATATGGAAGTCAATAATGAAATAGCAAAGCAGTATCTAATTCACAACTGCAGTAATTTTATGAGTGTCACACATGATATACTCCTAAAAATATGTTTTCAAAAGACGTTGCTCATACCTGGTTGAATGAAAATTGCTTTTTTTTTTTGGCATGCAAGTAGATAATTTTTCTCTACCAAGTGACTGAACTAAAACCAAAACAAAACAAAATAAAACAAATTAAATGTGACTAAGATGTCTTAGTAAATCATTATATTACTCTGCATATTTAGTATACCTTAATAGACCCTGAATTTTAAGGACAGATGTACATCCATACCAAGATTTTTCTCACCTGCAGCCATGACCATGTAACCAGCAAATTGTCAAGAAAAGCTAGTATGATCTTAGTTTTTTTGAGGTAGGTGGCAAAATATTACTAAATGTACCCTTCTTAGCAGTTTAGACTGGATATAGTTTCATACCCTATTGTTGTTCATATTGAGCATATTCTGGGAACCTTATAAAAATGAAGCCTGTGGTAATCAAGGAAATATTAGTGGTCAGTTGTATCTCCTCACTGATTTCTTGACCTGAATGTTTATACCTGTATTTGCATCACCTCAGCTATTTTGTTAGCTCTGAGGAAAGAAAAAAATCCCATCAGAATCTCTCCTTAGTGCGCTGTACATCACTGAAAAGTTATTCCTCTAATTAATGGCAATTTAAAAAAAAAAATCTCAAGGGTCCTCATGTTTCCATGGAGTGAAAATATAGATTTAAAATAAATTTCACATATAAAGATGGAACTGTGTAAAGAATACAAAGCTTTTGGTGTGTAAGCCACATTTTGCACTCTGTTGTGATGATTTCGTCAAACTTAGCTTGCTTGAAAAGAAAAAGAATGTGTGATGAAGTCCTAGATCTTTGACTGAAAAAGGATTTAACCAGGAAAGAGTTTTCAAAGGCACAGATGGAAAGCTGCAGTAGTCACTTCCATTGACTTACTGCTCCACTTTTAAAGCACTGTTTGTGTCATTCAGGTGATCCCTGGTCTGAGGAAAGTTGAGGGTTCAAATCTCTTCTTGAGATATCTACAAGGCATGCAATAACTGATAAAATAGAGCCTAAATTCAAATTAGACCCTCTCTTTTCCAAAAATTGGTGGACTTCCAGCAGTTTCCTTTCCTCCTGATCAGCAAGGATGCTCACTAAAATATGGTAATCAATAAATATTTACTGATAAATATAAGAAATATTTCTTTTTAAGCAGAAATGTTGCTACTTATGTTAACTCTGTGGTTGTTTATTTATAGAGATGAAAAATATTCTTTTGAATGCTGTTATTTTTTTGTTTTATCTTGCAATGACTATCTGGTTTGACAAATTTCTAAGTGAAGGCTATTTTCTTTTCTTGAGAAAAAGTAGCCAAAAATTTCCGTAATCAATCTGTTATGATATCCAGAATCAACAATTCAGCACGTGAACTTGTCAACGTATGTCAGTTACTGGAGCTACAATACACCAGTTGAATGATGTCAGTCAGTTTGGGGATTGGAAGGGAATGGGTTTTGCATAGAAGGATTTCTTCAAATGTAGAATGATATACTCTTCACCTTGAATTAAAAAAAAGAGAAGGATAAACCACTATATATATGATTTTTCATTTATGGAGACTTCATTTGCTCCTGGTCCTTTGATCTAGAAAACCTTTTACATTTTAATGCCTGCCTGTCTCAAATGGATGAAAACTTAAAGTAGAGTACTTGCAGAATACAAGTCTCAATAAACCTATTTGGGTATTTGGTGAATATTTGCGTATTATGCACTCAATGCAAATTCACAGATCACATCTTCAGCATCAATAGTTTAATGTACCTGGTATATCCTTTTTATTGTTTTAAAGGACAAGGAAATTCTTCTACTCTTAAACAACTCTGTTCTTTTGTCTTTCCAGCTAATTCAAAGCGTCAGTGCAGTGGATCGAGATGCATCAGCAGAAGGTCACCATTTTCATTTCTCATTGGCTCAGGAGGCCACAAACAGCTCACATTTTACTGTCAAAGACAATCAAGGTACTGTCATTCATGCAGCTCTTTAAGACCTTCCTAATGGAACATGCATGCTTCTAGTGGGTCCTTAGTTTCTTAAGACTTTCCACTTAAATAGAAATTTTCATTATAAGAATCAGACATATCCTGAGGCCTACTTCAAAAAAATCATTCAGTAGTATCAAAGAGTTTATTTTCCTCTTAAAGTGAATAACATAAACAGCAAAAGGCAGCTTCATTTCAAGGAAAGAAAAAACAGCTGAGATGAAAAATACACTGGTACTTCTTAAAATTTATTTTCTTTCTGTAGAATATGGTGGTCAATTCCAACTTCCTTGTTACAACTATTTGCCTGAGAAATAAGATCATTAGAAAGAGAAGATTGGTATTAATACAAGACTCTTATTTCATTAATTCAGTAAGACCAAAATTATAAAAAACATGTAACTAGGAATGCAATCTTATTTCATAATATATAATTTCAAGCAAAACCAGACTGAGATGAAAATATAGGTGTGATATGCGATGGAATTTCAAGGAAGATGACCATTTAGAGTCAGTCTGCTGAGACTACAAAGAAAAGCTTCTTCAGACTCAGCTAAAGTACACATCGCTCTTATTGACCACACTAATTATTTGAATGTTCTGGCTAAGGGAACAAATCAATGGAAATAAGTTTTGGAAAGTTCCAACTATGTTAAATGGCAAATTGCTTTTCAATTATCTTCAAAGTTAGTCAATGTATCAATAAGAATTTCAATTCCCATCTTCATTAACCTCTCACTCCCTACCAGGAAGAAATAAGTCATTATATTAAGGTCAAATTGTATACAAGCCATGTGCCTTTCCCACCTTTCCTCTTTCTGCCCAAAACCCAAGCAGACTCTCACACAAGGCAACTCATTCAGTTCCTTTTGATGTCTACCAGTGGGAAAACAAAACTTTTTAAAATATGATACAATCAGTTTTCAATCTGTCCCTTTCTGCTGTATTTCACAGAAATGGCTGGTTGAGTTGTGATAGCCCTAAGGAAGAGAAAAAGTGACTATAGATCTGTAATATTTTATCTCAGTTACTTTCTAAACTATGACAGAAACCTAGAAAAACTTATGTGAAGGACTTAACTTCAGTAGACTGTTTGGATAGGTGAATTATGCAGATAATGGTAGAAACACTTCTTTTTCCTACTTCTACATATGCACACATGCAGTAATTTGCTCTGCCATGAGAAAAAATTCTGATATGGAAATATTTTTAGATTCTCTTTCTACTTTTCATTACACATGCATGTAGACAGGACTATTTTGTTTTGCAACAAGCTAAGTTACATATTTGAATTGATTGATATGCTGCAGGAGCTGAATTTTTTGTGTTTTATACAGAACAGATTTCTAAACATTAATAGTTAAACTCAAAGCAAAGGGAAAGTATCTAAATCTTTTTGCTTTTTTAGGTAGTAGAAGTCCAGTTAGCTCCAGTTTTTGAGTCAGGGAAAGAAATAAAAGACTATTTTAATGGACTTTTTTCTTGTTTTCTCTTCTTTCTCTGCCACCTGTTTTCACTATGGGCTGCTAGACACACTTCTTAACCTTTCTAGATTGGCAGACTGTCTATATTTTATCTGTGAACTGGCTGGCTTGGTAGCAGCTGGATATGTGGAACCATTTTAAGAATCAATTAATTAGTCTGGGCAGGTGTCAGGTACTGAAAAAGATGTCAATTTCTTTAGCTCTGAACATTAAAACCAGAGCTCCTAGGTCAAATTTTATTATTGCCCCTAGAATACATATCTCAAAAATAAATGCAATTTATTAATGATTGACAAAATATGCACCAAATGTCAGTTCCTGCTTTTACTTTTTTAACTTTCTTAATATGTAGCTTTGCACAGTACCATTGGTTTTAAATAGGTCAGATTCCACTGAATATTATTGTTGTGGTTGCAAAATATATAAATGCGTATCATCACAACAATTTATCTTCTAGATAACACAGCTGGAATTTTCACAGGAAAAAGTGGCTTCAGGAGGCAGGAACAGTTTTTCTTCTACTTGCCAATCTTAATTGAGGATAATGGAACCCCACCGCTGACGAGCACAAATACTCTCACTGTCACTGTCTGCGACTGTGACACTGAAGTTAACACCTTCTACTGTCGATATGGAGCTTTCATGTATTCCTTGGGCTTCAGCACAGAGGCTTTAGTTGCTGTTTTGGCTTGCATATTAATATTCCTAGGTAAGTGAAAGTAAGAGAAATGACTCTGTTTCCTTTTACAGAGGGGTTGGTTAAGTAACAAAGATGAACCCATGACTGGAGGACTGGAAGTACTGGGCCACTGGGAGAAATTGAAATAAGGCAAATGTTTCATTTCTTTCCTGTTTTCTTAACTATAATTTCTCCCTTCCCCTCCTCAGTTTTCAGTAAAATTTGAATTCTAACACAGTTTCCTAAAAGTTGGGTGTAGTTGAGTCATGGTCCTCCTTACTCTTCTGGCATTGCAATAATAAAGATTTCAGAGCCCAAATTCTGTATTGTTCCCAGGTAAAGCTGAAGGCAGCATTACACAAGAAAATTTGCTAGTGTTGGAATATATTAAAAGAAGCAGCACCCTACTCATTCTGCCTTAGGAATGGCAGATGTAGAACTGAGATCAAATATAAATAATAAAAGAAAAAGAGAATCTGACATCAGTTCAGAAAGCGTCAGACACAGGGAGTTTCTCTGTCAATTCAGGTTACATCTTTAGGCAGCATTTTCTCCCAATGTTGGACATCTCCTTTTTCCTCTCAGGAGGCACCAACTTAACCTCCATTACATTTGGGCAGTTGTGGATGTGAAAACTGGGTTTGAGAGTGTTTCAAATGCACAGGAGTTTTTCTAGTACTTCTGTAAAGAGTCATGCACAGCTGGCAAATGGTACTCAAAACCAAACCAACAACTCAAGTCTGGCTGTTGTAAACACCAGACATTTCTTGACTCCATAGCAAAGCCCAGGAATGCATTGGTTCCCCTATATCCATGTCCTGGTTTCCAGCAGAGGACATGGGAACATACAGTCGAATTTGCTGTTTCCCGGCTTGCCTGCACTTCCAGAGTTGCCTTATTTAAATCTGAGCTTAGATATCCACTGTGTCTTTTAGCCAGTTTAAGCTTACAGGTCAGCGTGCATTTCAAGTTTTGTTTGATTGTTGCAAGGTATCTGAACGTATTCACTTTGTGCTATTGACTTCAGGGACTGAGGATCAGGCAAACTGTATCACTGCATTATCCAGGCCATCAGGGGAATTACTCATCAAGGATTTCTTGGGTGCTTGCAGAGAGGTTCTCTCTCCAGGTGGAATAAACCCATGACATCTACTGGGCCTAGTCATATCACAACAGTCAAAGCAAGGATATAGATAAATATATTAGTCCAAAAGAAGAAAAAAACCTAATCTACTACACTCTTTACAAACACATGTATTTTAAATTCCTTAAACCTTTGCATGTATTTTTGTGATTATTTAAAATGAAATAATAAAATGTTCTATATATATTAAGTTTGCCATTTATCTCTGAAAACTAATTTTCAAGTATGATGTGTAGCATTACAAGAGTTCACCATGCAAAACATTTGGAAAGTTAAAACCACCTGGCTTTTTTGAGTATAGTAGAAATAGTAGAAATTCTTGTTTCCACTGCTTTCAAGTCTTGTGTTGGTATCTCCCAACCAAATGGAATAGTTTATTGTAAATGGGTAGAAAAAAGAACTACTTCAGGTTCCTCATATTCTTAAGTAAAATGCTGTAATTGTTGGTAGTTGTATCATTTTATGTCCTGAGTAAAAAACTACAGTCCACAAAACACTTATTAAGTAGAACTGCAGCAAGATATAGTTAAAACTGAAAGACTTAATCTTAGTCAGAACCATAGACTAATTCAAAGGGATCATTCAGTTAAAATGAAATTATGTGGAATTAAAAAATAACGTTTTAAAAGAAAATTTAAGAAAATTTTCACATATGAAAGAAATAAGATCATCTGATTCATAGGCCTTGACAGTAAAATGACACAGAATTTAGTGAGTCTTCAAATTTGCAAACCATCACAACAGAAATAGTTGAACACCATTCTGCATAGTTTGTGGAACTGAATGGTTCAACCTGGTGAGGAGGATATCTTGCTCGTTGCCTCATTTTTCATTTGATCTTTATGTGCTTTTATCAGAGAGACTGATAGAGATTAAGAATTTAAATTCTGAATGTGAAATGGATATATTATGTGATAAAAAAAGCACTTTCAAAAAGCATAACCTGTGTTTCCATCAGTTTCAAATTTGCATCTACCAAAAGAACTGCTCCATTTCATTCGCCTTTTTTATAAGTCCCTTTGTAGCCATTTTCCCAACACACCCATTGCTCATCTCAAAACCATAAAATCCATAAAAATTACAGCTCTATAAATTTGTTAAGATAGCTTCACTTTGCAACAGCATTGATACTAAGATAAGAAGCGATTTTTTTTAATCTTTCCAAGCACATTCAAAGTCTCTAGTTCTGTTAACTTTTCTCTTTTCCCTCCACTTTTCTTTTTATTTCCTCAGTGTTCTTTTTGGCGATTGTAACCATAAGGCAGCAGAAGAAGAAGAAGCCTCCCTTTTCAGAGAAGATGGAAGAATTCAGAGAGAATATTGTCAGTTATGACGATGAAGGAGGGGGCGAGGAGGACACAGAAGCCTTTGATATTTCAGCACTGAGGACACGCACTGTCATGCGAACACACAAACCTCGGAGGAAGGTGGCCTCCGAAATCCAGAGCCTCTATAGGCAGTCTCTGCAGGTTGGCCCAGACAGCGCAATCTTCAGGCAATTCATCTCAGAAAAGCTTGAAGAAGCAAATACAGATCCTAGAGTTCCTCCCTACGACTCACTTCAGACCTATGCATTTGAGGGGACTGGCTCCTTGGCAGGATCCCTCAGCTCACTGGGTTCAAACACTTCAGACGTGGATCAGAGCTATGACTACCTTGCAGACTGGGGACCTCACTTTAAACAGCTTGCAGGCATGTACACTTCCCACAGAAGTGTGGGGGATTAGGCCCTCTTTGGTTTGTTCTTTTATTTTCCTACGTCTCAGCAACCAAATGCAACTGTGGCTTTTTAAAAAGGATATCATCCCGCATTTAAACATGAAAAATAAGAGCCCAAGGGCTTTAATATGGAAACTCTTGGATGTGGAAATCTTTTGAAAAATCACACCAGAGGTGTTATGACATGAAGGGATGGAGGTTATCGTTTGGAAACCTTGGTGTTATCTAGGTGCTTGAATGCAAGCTGTACTGGTTTGGATATCTAGGTCCTCTTCTAGATACTGAAAATCTGGATCTTGCATGTACAAGAGGAGGAATAGAAGCCATAAATGGATGTTTTAAACATTCTGTCATCCATTAGCTTTAAACGGTTTCCAAAGCTGACAGACTTTTGCTGTTGCAGTTGAATACATATATTAACCAAAGTTAAACACGCATATTTGTATAATGCTTCATTATATAAATATAATTGTGTGAAAAAGTAGACCCTAGGTATTCTAATACCATTGTCAGAAGTGCTCACAAAATCATCTATTTATTGTTCTTAGGATGATAAAACTAAAACAAATGCCTTTTCCTATCAGTATAAAAATAAAAACCCATTACAACATCAGCAAGTATTTGCTGCCATTTTAGTTTTTAATGAAGCTATTGGAAAATGTGTAAACCAATACTTAATTTAGCATATAAGATAGGAGAAAGAATCAATATTTAACTTAAATACTGCAATCAACCACATTATATATTACTGCACTTCGAACAAAATGCTGTCCAAATACAGGCATTTTTTCTTTTATTAAGAGTTTAAAGGATGACTGATTTACCAGCACAGATTTATTTTTTTATTATGGAATATAAAATTAGCTGCAGTAGTCAGTTTTATTATAACAATATTATGAATCTTTAAAATGCTAAACTGATGGTTATAAAACTTTATGTATGACATTAGATAATAAGATAATAAAATGCTTTAAATGTTAATCCACTTTGAAAATGATCCTGAATCATTCTGCAAGACTGAAGTAAGATTTCAAAATAAATTTCACACTGTATTTTTTTCCAACCATTGCATAACAAATATAAAGCTCTCTTAGAATATTTCTTTATTTCTGCCACTACCCAGCAGCAATTTTGGAACTGAGGTCATCAAACGTTTTCAAAATGATCAGTCTGGAAAAAGCAACCCACTTGTATTTTATGCAGCTCTCTTTCACTGAGTACTCATTTTATAGAAATTATATCTTGTAATCAACTGGTTGAACTACCTAAAAGCTGGCATCAGGATAACCAAATTATGAAACATATTTCTTTCTGTTTTCCTTTTGTTTTTCTTTTTCTAATTAAGATTTTAGGTAAGTGCAACTGAATTACAGAGTCAGGAAAGCTTATGCAAGGCAGAAACAAACAAATAAACCAGCCCCAACAAACAACTAAAAAAGGCATGCAACAAACAAATTCCGCAATGTTTACTACAGTTGCTCATCACTGAAGAAAACCAAGGTATGCAGGCTAAGTTGAAAAGTGCCAGTGCAGAGTTTAAATTCCTGGTACCTAAAAATAAAACATGAAGGACTTTAAAAATCAGGAGAGATTTCCAGTGTGAGGTCTGGTAAGGACAGAAACACTATTCATTATATTCATAGCTGGAAAATTATGGGTAGGGGGTCTGGGGGTGGGGTGGCCATCCAACCAGGTGCAGATGAAGCAGCACCTGCTTCATAAGAAAAAAAATTATTCTTGCCAGTCTCATGGTAGGATGCCAGTGTGAATGAGCAGCTACAAAACATCTTTAAAAGATGCACAAGTATAAACATTGTATTAACGACTCTAATCTTTTACTCCAATGGCTTTCAAACAGATGTGAGAAAATTACTTTTATTTGAGATAATATATTACATATTAGTAATTTGCTGCATGGAGAGGACTAAAAGAGAGAACAACTATACACCACTGATTGTTGACAATAACGAAAACTACATGTTTAGGATTAGGTCTGTAGATTTATGTGGGTTATACTCTAAACAAATCCTTATTCCACAGATGGTCCCAGTGGCTTTAAGAGAATTCTTTGTGCTTTCAGGTTGTATTTAGTACAAAAAGGATAACAGTGTCTGATCCTTTCTCAATCAAGAGATTTTGTCCATTTATGTGGGGAAATAGGCTTGAACACTCAACCATATTTGTGTTTATAATTTTCTCTCTTCGCTGTGAGGTATTTTAATAATAAATAATTTTTGTAACTAGTGCATACCACTAGCGTGTAGTTTTTGTAACCCATGTATGCCATTGTCAATAATTTCTATGTGAGAAAGAATAATGGCCTGCAATGGATCTTAAATGATTATTAGCTGCAAAAGCCTTAGATTATGTTTACATAACAGAGAAAGGGCATGTTTTGCTCTGAAACAAGAAGTTACTCCTACCTGTTAGTGGACCACACCTTATTAGGTTACTGGTATTCAGTCTAAGTCAACCTTGTCAATTTATTTCCACATGTGAGAAAAGAACCACTGAACTTCTCCAGTAACTTCACACTTCCTTTAAGTTAGCTGAACAATGTGCAGAAAAAGAAAGTTTTTTAGAATTGTCTTCTTGTTTGAAGGAAGCAAACATTTTAAGTAAGAAAAAAATTATCATATAAGAGACCACAATCATGAGTAACATGATATTAATAAAGGATAAGTTATAAGTCATTTGATGATGAAATCTATTAAATTGTGGCATGGTTTTCCCAATAGAATCCTCCATTATCTTTATCTTTCAAAATTTAATTAGTAGCTAGAATTCACTATGCTATTGGCTGAACTGAAGAGTGCAAATTATGGTGACAGATGATAAATAAGTTTTCAGCTGTTCATGACCTATCCAAGGGAATATAAGGGAGAATTATTTGTTGGTCAGAGGAAGTATGATCACACACACTACTTTTCTATTTGAATGCTTTGAAGAGATATTCCTGTAGATGTTTTTGTCTGTAACCTGGTAAAGAGAGAGATTAAGAACTGGTAAAATACCAGACAAAAGATTGGCTTTCTATTTCAGTCTCACTCATACGGATTCAGAGTGTTGTGGGTATTGTTCTATTATATAAAAGTTGAGGAAATTAAGACCATGCATATAAAATAAATGCTTAACATTCAGATGTCTGAAGTTAAAAAAAAAATTACAAATCACTTGATAGCACATTGCAGCTTCATACTTACTGTGAGTATGGAAAGTATATTGTGAGTGGAAAAGTATATTTTGTTTATCTATTAAGCCAAAATAAAAAGTTTCAATTTCGTTTTCACTTTATATATCCTGATGCAGGTTTTTATTATCATAACACTAAGGAATCCTACATACCACTGAGGATAGCCTTAGTCCTCAATTCATGTAATTTTCCTACTGCATTTTCTCACAGGTATTGTCATTATACTCATAGCTTTGCTTTCAAAATTTGCATTGGAAATCTGGTTGTTTTAACACTCATCCTTAATTATAAGGGGTTACCCTGTCAGACGAGGGTAAAATTTGTTTGAAAAGACAGTGTGCATTTTATGCTTGAAAGTCAGATCTAATATATGCTCTCTCAGGAGCAGAAGTTGAAGGAGTTTATGTGATTTTACTTTCTGGAAAAGGAGGTATTTCACCCTTGATCCAGACTATGAACAAATAGAATAGAATTTATATTAAAAAAACCAGTAGCTATTAGTAAAGTCTGTAACATTTTTCTACCAGAAAATTGGTACACCTATGTACTATAAAGAAAAATAGAGATAATTGCTGTTTATTTTAAAAAATGTTGACACACTTCAAAACAATAATTTGGTTGCTTTTGTATTTCTTTGGAAAAAGAGAAATTCTTCATATATGATTCTATATCAGCCTTCTGTCTCATACACAGAGTTCAAGGAACAGTAACATTTAACTCTAGTGCACAGAAGGATAAATCATGCGTACAGAGACATTGCTTACATGAGTATGAAACACTTTGCCCACAGCAAATAGACAACAACATTAGTCAGAAATATGTATAGGACTCAACAAGATGTCTGCCAGCAAAGGCAGTTGGATATATGGCACTAAGAGCAAAAATTAATAAATATATTTAGAAACCATCAGTACTTCAAAAAACTCTCAAACAGCAGAAACTGCAACAGGATATCAAAGGGTTAGGGTTAGGGTCTTAATTCCCCATACATTTTAATTATTATTTTAATTATTTATTTTAATTATTATTTAGGTAATACTTCCATAATATTGAAGTAAGTAATACTCCACATGTGGAGGTTCAATTTGATTTGGTTCGTAGAGAGGCAATAAAGTCTGCATACATATATCTGACCAAATGGATACTACAAAAGTTATTGGATTAAAACTTGAAAGGACACAAACTTACCCATAGGAATATATATACATATATAAAAAATTATATATGAGGCATTCCTTCTGACGTTGTAAGTAAATCAGTCTCTGTTATTAGAAATTCCTCTGAAAAGACTTTTAAAAGGACATCTTCGACAAATATTTTATTAGCTTGGGAGCTGGAAAAGGAATTTTTCTACACTGATTCTGTAAATTGGACTTAAAAATTTCAAAAATATCCTGCATTATTAATAGTGAGGACACCTGAGAGATAAGCAAAAATTGGATGGCCCTGAAGGAAGAAGAATAGAAAATGGTTAAAATGTATTGGCAAAACTAAAGATCATCCACTCTGGAAATACTCCTCAAAAAAATAAAAATCTGCTATTATACTGGGCACTTATCCAGTAGGCAACTAAACAAGACAAGGATATTCTAGCTGCTAAAGTAACTGAAATGACAACAACATTCATTCCAGAAAAGGAAAAAAAATCAGATATGAAGCAAACCTGTAAAATACAATAGGTAATATAAAATGTTGACCATAAAACTAAATTGAGATTAGACTACCTAACTGTTTAATTACTTGACAGCTCATTGTGTCTGTCAGACTCTGACCAGCCGCCCTAATATTGTTTGTGAAATTCACATTCATTTAAAAAGTATGCCAAAGGTAGTTCCAGTATTATTATTAAACTATTTTCATAGGAAAAAATCTAGTTTCTAATTTATTATTTATTGCATATGTACAAACACTTTGGCAAACCAAGATAAGGTGTCCAACAGATGTAAAAGAGGTGATAAAAGAAGTTACCCTTAAACATCTTCTTCTAGACTTTCAACAATCTAATTCAATATGCCCACATTGCATTGGTATCTCATGAACCTCATTTCGTTGGTTGCAAATTACAATTTACTTGTATCACTTATGAACTCAAAGTATTATTACAATTACTTTATAATTATTTTATGAGTGTTCTCAAAGACTAGAGTGTCTAAAGTAATACATTTTCCAGGTTCTTTTTGGTAAAATATCTTATTATCACAGAAGTCTTATCCTGCTTTTCCATCACTGAACATAAAAACATCCTAGTCAGCTTCTAAAAGCACTTGCATCCAAGACTGTGGTACATCTCGCTCAACCTCAGCCACCTAAAAATTGCATTAAGGTATTCAGCTTCCTTCCCATCCTGTGTTGCCACTACCTCAGACATAACAGAAATTCAAGGCAGGCTGGACTCTCCAGGACTTCAAAATGAGAGAGGCATCCTTCCTTATGGGAAAGGCTTAGACATGGTAGACCTTCCATAGCAAAGAACTCCTAATCCATCTCCTTCATCTCACTGAGGACATTAACTCACTGATAATCACCCCCAAAGCTTCATCTACTTTCCCCAATCTGATAGGGATCTAAGGATCCGTCTTTGTCCTTTTACCTTCATGTACATTTGGATTTATTTTTAAAAACTCAGTATTTTTCTTTGGTGATAGCTCCTGTCAGTCTTGAATGATTATTATTGCTTTATATTTTCCTACTAACAGCTAAAGGTTTCCAAGTCAGGTCCTTGTTGAGATAGCTATTTTGATATCACAAATTTCAGGAAATACAGAGAAAGATACATGAAATCAGGGCCACAAGAGGTCAAATCATTGCTGTAGTTGGTTAGCTCCTGAGCTGGAAACAACTTGTAGATCCTGAAATACCATCCGTCATTTTTCTTTGTCTCAGTGTCCATGCCAAACTGAGTCAAGGTGGTGAGCACCTTGTTTGTGTGTAAATCACCCTCTCTTTTGTATACTTTTGTTATTCATATTATTGTCACTGTTCATTTCTCATCCCATTATGTTCATTTTCAGTAAATTTTTATCTCAAGCCATAGTCTCTGCCTTTGTCCCTCTCTCACCAGAAAGGGGCACAGGGAAGTGGGGCAGATTATTTGGAGTTTAGTTCCCAGCTGGTTTTAAACCACCACATTTGATACAAAAATTCTATATCCACCTGTGTTGGTCAGTTCTGGTTTTGTAGGTCACTTGGAAAACTTTTTTGCATGTGACCAAAAGATTTGCTTGAGGACATTTTTATATATTTGCTAACATTACTTACTCATTAATCTTTCTTCGCTGGTCTACAAGTCTGATTGTACTTTATATGGTTTGTTCTACATAGACTGAATACTTCTTTATACTAAAAATAATTTTAACCAGGTTGTGATATTGAATCCCTTTGGTGATCAGAAGCTAAGCACTAGTAAGTTGTTTGCACCTTGTTCCTTTTTTTGCACTCCTGTTCCAATGACAACATCCTGGGACAATATTTTCAAGGCCTCTTCTCATTTTGTGATTTTATTATATTCTGGATTTTATTCTAAGATCATAGGTTCATTCTACAGCAAGTAACTCTTTCAAACAAATACAAAAATACAATTACAGACATATATAGTTACACCACATGATTATATAAATCTAAGCAAAGGTGAAACAAATCAGATAGTAGTTACCTGACCATTAGGTCATTTTTTATGGTTAAAAAACCCATAACGTATCTTCATTCAGGCCAAGATAAATCCAGAGAATAGGTGACATCCTGGGGCCCGTGTTATCTTGACATGAAGCCGCTCACAAGCAGAACCCCACAATAGTTGCTATCTACACATCTACAATCACTGGAAGGTTTTCAAAGTTAAAACTCATTCAGAAACTAAGAATAAACTGTCTCCTAGAATTTCAACTATTTCTGGAAAATTAATTGCCCTGAAAGGAGGTGACGATATCCCTTACCTTTCTGTTGCTCTACATTACCAGAGAAATAGTAAATGATATTAGAATTAATATAATTTGTAAGTATTTGTCAGAAATGTATTTTCATCTTTGCTATTTCTTCAGAGTGTTTTTGTAATATGAAATTCCTAATTGTTCACCACATATTTTGATTTGTGGATCCTTTGCCCAGCAGAAAATTCATTGGTCTTCTGCTATCTAACTGCTCCTATGTGATAGATGGTTTGGATTCACTAAAAAACCCCAACCAACCAACCAACAAAGCAACCAACCAACCACAAGCAGTCTTCAAGATTTATTGCAACAGGATTGAAGTATTTATTTTCCATTATTATTGAAGAGTGGTAGTGACAATGAGAATCTGATTATTAGAGAAGTAGTCTGCTAAAAAAGATCCACAAACTGAATGCTTCTGCAAAAACCTGAAAAATTTTGGAACAGCAAAAATTCAAAGAAGAATCTACTTGGCTGATGCTTTCTTCTTTGCTTTTTCTGCTGTCCAAGAAAAGAACTTTTTAATGCAAGTCATTTTAGGGACTGCCAAATGCACCAAACAGGTGTTGTAGCAGAGCTCTCTGGAGACTTTATTCCTTAGGGAGAAAGCAGATGTATGCAGGCTGTTAGTATAGCTGATATATTGGGTTGGGACTAAATGGCAGGGTAAATGGAAACAAATAATATTTCCAGGCACTGAAAATGAAATCCAGTTTGTACCATCTTTCTAATTTTCTTTTGTATTGTCCAGGACATAAATTAACTCTTCCTGACATTCCTTGCCAAATACACACTGCATTTGAATACTGGTGTTCTCCAAAGATCATGCAGAACAATTTTAGCTTTCCAAATTTCTCCTCCTTATTGATTTCCTGGCTTGTAGGATTCTGACAAGTGTGCACTTTTTGCTCTGAACATTTTCTTGATGTTTCTTTAATGTGCACTTTTAAAAGAAAGCAAAAAAAAAGAGAGAGAGAAAAAAAAAAGAAAAGAGCAGGAGGGAACCAAAAACTCAGCAAACAGGTAGAAGTACCATTGTGGAATGCAGTTTGAAAGACAATCAGAAATGGAACCTACTGGGAGTTCTACAACTTAAGCTGTAATAAAAGAAGAATTTCAACCTTTATTTTCCCTTTGTAGGACACAAAATACCCTTAGAGACACCTAACAGCATTCAGGCTATTGCAGAGACCTGGCACATCAGAAATGCTTTAGTTTTATTGTTCTCTTAGAGTGGCATGTTACCGATATTTCACTGTAGATTTTAAATTCATGATAGTGTGGTGGGAAGCATTTTTGTAATCCTTACTAGGGAGTTGAAAATGGGAAAAAATTTCAAAGATGTAATCAGGATTATTAAACACAAATTACGGGATCTCATATTCCTTCGATTTTTATTATTATTACCTTCTATTATTACGACTCCTGAAGTCTGGCAGTTTAACAAACTGTAAGAATGGGTGCTCCTGGTCTACAGGTAGTGTTTCAAGAAAAGATAAGGAAATCTTTATGTCAGTTTGCACAAAAAAACAAACAGAAGTTCTATTGGTTCTTGTAGTGGACATCAACCACCCCAAATTCTGCTTGGCTTTTTTATTATTTAAGAGATGCAAACAATATTATGCATATGTAGGTAGAGAAAGAATACAAACTCTGTTTTCTTAGATAAATGACATCATCCTAATCCCTAAAATTCTTGCTTATTTCTTTCTTTGATCACAGTTAGGAAATTCTCATATGTTTTATTGCTTCTGACTTCCAGGGAATTTAATATTCCCTGCCATTTTTCAGAAGCTGGCATACCCCAAATAAAGTTAGATTCTAAGCATACCCAAAGGACTTTTTGTATTCCTACCCATTTACTACTATCTCTCATAGCAGTTGAAGGGAAGCCCTGCAACCTGTACCTTAGAGAAGAATGTGGGAGGACGAGAAAGAAAACAAATGTCATGCCTCTCAAAACCAAAATAAGAAAATTAAGTCATAACTCATCTTCAAAAACAAAACATAAAAACAAAGAAACCAGAAAAACCTCAAACCTTAAAAAGCCATTAAAAGGTAAGCTTTAGTGATTAATCTGAGAGAGAAACATCAATTTTCTTTCCTCTGTGATTGTTTTAAAATTACACTATACCTTGATCCATCCTTTGAGCTTTCAAAAGTACATATGTGGCAACAGTGTAAAGAGAGGAAGACATCATTTTCTGACAGAACAACTATTTTCTTCAATGCTATTTACACTTTGAGTTTTTAGGCTAATCTTTGAGCACATTCCAGGCAGCAGTCCAGCTCAATCTGACATTATAGCTTTCAAAAACTTCATTCTTCTGGTCTCAGATGCCTTTTTTGACTATGCATGCTTCCTCATCAAAACAGCTAATTAAAAAAACCTAATTATCCAATTTACAACACATTTTCTATATTCGTACCACCTGAAACTGACATTCTGAAGCCCTAGAGCATACTTAACCCTGTCTTATGCAAAACAAGTGGAAAATAAACAAGTGTCTACTGATTTTCTTAGACGGTATTTTTATTTTTACTGAGAGAGGATTCTCAGCTGGAACAATCAATCATCTGTACACTGAGAAACCATATTTTAAAAGTCCTTAAAATAGTGTCATTGTGGGGATATTTATAGCATTAGGGGTTTTTTCAAGTGTGGAGCTATTTACTGGGGGTTATGTTTCATGCAGATTTGCTAAGACTAATGGATGGGAAAAAGATCACTAAACACTGCTGGAAATTCTGTGTGTCTGTAGAAACACATTGGCTCATTAAGGCTGTACTCATATGCTTTAACACTGAGCAGTTTTATACAATGCTATACTACTGAAAGAATTCTGAAGATGTTTGCCCAACAGCTTTATAGTAATGTTATTCTGCATTTCGGGACTAGCCTAAAAACTTCACTAAGAACCTTATCATTTGTCCATTGGGTTTCTGCACCTTGCTGCAAAACATTGGAGTAAACTAACAAGACTAAGCTCTTGAGTTTTGAACTACTACTCAATCAAATCTTTGTTGTTGTGGTCCAGTATTTGTGGTGTTGAAAGCTTCCATCAACTGAACTTATTTTGCAAAGTTATTGAAACAATCTTAATGAAATATAGCTAGGTCTTCTGGCTTTATTTATATGTTTATTTATTTTTCTGATGGTTGCAGAATATAGTCTTTTCATCTATTTAAGCAGTGAATTTTTATTGCATTACTGAAGACCCAAAGATCCAGTGCTTATTGAGAATTACTGCGCAAGCAGCTTCCACTAAGTAGATGATTATATACATCCTTTCATGCTCCTATATTAACTTAAATGCTGGTTATTGTGGTGCTTTTTCATGTTCTTTCTTTCTTTTTATTTATTTTTTTTTAATTTAAGATGGTTCATATGGGTTCAAGTCTTAGCATGTAAAGCATAGATGTAGGGGTCTACTTTCTATACCGTGGAGCTTATTGGTGGGAAAATCCTGATATCCAGGATTAGCTTCACACTGTGATTAACTTTTCAGTGGCAACAGAATGGGATTTTTGATTCTAGGTTTTAATAAGTTTATGTCATTTATCAGTTGAACACTTTGGTTAGAAATACACTATTCTAACATAAAATGTTTTTATTGTACATCCTCTTTTTCAGCTTCTAGTAAACCAATTCTGCAAATAATTCTAATTCTTTCTTAAAGGATTAATTTCAGAATAGACTCACACAAGGCTTTCAAATGTTAATATTTCAGTTATTTTTCTTTCCAAGTGATTTTTCTGTCAAATGACACATAACTGTTAATGCAATGTCCACTAGTAAACAAATCAGGCTTATTTGTGGCTTACCTATGTAGCTTCAGCTGCAGGAGGAGAGGAGAAAAATAATAAATATTTTTATTGCTATTCTGCATAAGAAATACTAAAGTATTTGATACTCTTGAGATAAGCATGAATGTATTGTAGAGCTCTAAGACATGTATAATTTTAAGGTCATTCCATGCAGCTGATATTCCATGCAGTGATATTTTGTCTCAGAAACTACCATAAATTCAATTTGATTATAGGATATACAAACTAACATCCTTTTTTTTCTTCTTTTCCTCATCTAGGCAATTGTACGTACAACATCTTTCTGCCTCAAGAACTCTTTTACCTCCGATTTCTAAAAGTATAGCCATAGTAAATCTAACTATAAAAACAAATTGTTAGTCTGGATATTGATCCCCATCCTTCAACAGCTGAAAATTATTTACTTTGCTGCATACATAGACAATAAGGGTTTCTGTGTAAGGGACTAAGAATGTTTGAGGAGTTCACCAAAAATGCTATGAAAAGTGGTACCCAATGCAGCACATGGAGTCATGGAGTATGCTCTGCTTTACAAGATGCTACCAGGAAGGTGGCAAAAGAAGTGTGGAACAAATAGGACTCTGCACTGGAGGTGTTCTCTTCCTGCCACCCTTGTTCATGTGTCTGTATGTATGAATAACGAGAGTATCATGTGAATATTCCCACCATCCCCTGAGCTGTCCAGATGCCAGCCAGCTGTAGGTATAGAAATCATATTATTATTCAAGCAGATAAATAAACCCTGTGGGATTCTGTTGTGAATTCCACCTGTTGGTTTTGCTGTGCCCTAAACCATATCTCCCCTGCTGGGGGAGTGTTTCTAAGTCCTTGCCTGGATTTTCTCTTAGTTAAAGGACATTCAGCCTTCTCTGTTGTCAGATAGTTTATTAAATTTTATCAGAAAAGTTAAAAAGTACAGCAGAGGGATGTGAATGCTGAGGAAAATGCGCAGAATGTTGTCGAAATCAAGATAACACGGCATTTTTAAAGCTAAACGATCCAATCGGTGTTTGAAACAAAAGATATTTTCACTTTTCTACCAATATTCAACACGTTTACAATACGTCCAAGGAACTGCGGATTTCTTTATCCAATCACTTTAAACAATTTTTCCGCATTAAATGGAGTAGTAAGAGAAGGAGAAGAAGGTTTGAGAACAAAAACAATCCTCCATTTTGGAGTTTTTGCTTTTCATCTATTTGCTACATTAACAAACCCAACACCTTTATATTTTCACCCTGTGCTACCTTATCTATCACCTAGTTCACACCGCTGTGCATTCAAATTCTTCCCAGAGAGTTGGCAGCTTTCTCCATGGATGAAGGTCAAAACCAGTGCAGTCCAGGGGGGTAAAACTCCTTAAAACAGGCAGAGAAATATTTCCTGCACTCTGGACTCCCGCAAACCCTTGTTAGAAAGAAATTGTGCCAGCTTGTCCTAAACGCGGCTCCACTATGGAGCTCCGAAATCATAACAGGCTTACATGTGGCTGCCTTGACATATCTACACCTGCCTGCCTGCACTTCTCTGCAGAGAGGTGCTCTAACAGTAGCTTCATCCTGACTAATTCTGTGAGGATTATTTTACTGTTAGGGGTCAAATTCAAAAGAGCAGCTTCTCAGGGAAACATTCATCAGTATTTTGTGGGTTAACTATTTTAACAGGATCCAATAACACTGCAAATTGCAGAAGTGGACCCTTCCATTATAAATCACTTTTTTCTTCAAGTGGTGCTCTGTTTTCTAATTAATTGATCATATAAGACTTATAGAAATTCAGGGCCAAAAATTGCTGGAAATTATGCGAGAGCAGTGAAAGGTTAAATTCTGCCTTTGAGCAGTACTCATGTCAGGCATACTACAGCCTGAAAACATTCACTTTATGAAATAAACTTCAGCTATTTTTACTCTGCACAGAGAATGGAAAGCCAGATAATTTACTGCAGTTGAGCAGATGCTTGTTTTGTTTTGACATTATCATTGTTATAAAGAATGAAGACTAAGCAATACCAGCCAATGGAGAAATGTTATTGCTAGAAATGAAGAGCTTTGAAATACTGCACAAATTGAGGAATCAGACCAAGAGAGTGCATTATATGAAAAGATCTCTAAGAAAAAGAATAAAGCAAGAATTCTTATAAAAGAACAAAAAAGGAAGTAATAAAAGAGGTTAAAGACTAAGCTTCCTTTTTTTCTCCACCCCGATGGAGCTCTTGCTGTTTGGAGACTGCAGTGGTTTCTGTAGGGGAGTTAGAGGCCAGGAAAGGGAACTGTAGATGAAACAACCAGCATCCCCTTAAAGAAGGCAGAGCTTAGGAAAGGCAAGGGGCACCCATCTTATCCTCCTCGTTGGCAGTGAGGTCAGAGCTTACACAAAGTGCCTTCCTCTAAGCAGCATGGTCAGCATGTTAGGCTTGATAATTAATCTAAAATACCCAAACGCAGTGCTCAAAAAGTTAATCTGAAAGCCAGAAGGTACATGGTTCCAGAATGAACTGCCCTAAAACATGATGAGCTTTGTCTGTGCAAGGTGCATGAAAAAATTCCCATATATTCTAAATTGCCACAAAAGGCAATTCGGGTAGAAGTTCCCATGAACTTGGTATCTCTCCCCTTAACTTGTTTTACAAAATTTGCGTGAAGAGTCTATTGACCATCACGTTCTTGGCTGGTATGCCAGGTCAGAAAATTGGCATCAAGTAAGAATGACAAATTCTAGTTGTTCAGTATTTGACACCAGCTATCACAGCTGATGGCATTTGCTCATTCATTTTCATTGATATTAGTCTTCCTTTTTTCTTTATTATTACTCTTCCTGGTAGAGGATTCTGGATTAAGATATTTTACAACTATCATATCAGCTCCATATATGTATATATATATGTAAAATATATATATATCTTCCTAATGAACATTTGAGGCAATGTCATGACATTGATTTGAGTTTGTCAGGTATGCTGGGATGCCAGCATGAGCCCAGAGAAAAACAAGGCTGTCTTAGTCTATAAAAATGGTTGTTTTGTTGTGCTTCTCTTCCATACATTCTAACCTCTCAAGCATTCCTTTTAGTATTAACTTCATCCTCAGTTGTTGTCTTATCATTTCAGTTGGTATTGCTTTTAAAATATATTTTTGTTCTGCTATATATTAACATCCATCTCTAGGAATCTGCTGTCAAAGCAGTGAAACTTGGTTTTTTCAGTTCAGTAATAGCTTCCCTGGCTTTAAGATTTTGTAGCTTTTGTTTTTACACCTCACTTAAAAATTTTCACTCTACTATTTCTTTGAATGACTTCTTTTTCAGAAAGATTATTATTAGGTAGACGACTCCTTATGAGATTCACATAATTTACCATTGACCTGCACTGGCGTATCTAGTATTGGCAGGGAGTTCTAGGTTCCCCCTCTTACCTCTCCACAAGCCAAATATGTGTTTTGTGAAACAGAATGTGAATGTTTTCAGCATTTCATCCAGATCATTAATAAGATCTTGAAGAGGGCTGGACCCAGTACAGATCCCTGGGACACACTGCCTGATACTGGCCTCTAAATAGACTTTATGCCACTCATCACCATGCTTTGGGCTTGGGTGCTCAACAGTTTTCAATCCACCTCCATATTTATCCAGCCCATACTTCAGCAGCTTGTCTTTGAGGATCTTACAGAGATCCTCAGACTCTGAGCAGACAGAGCCAAAAGCCTTCTGCAGGACAAGGTATCCAGTGTCCCCTGCTCTCCCCTCATCTACCTGCTCAGTCATTTTATTGTAGAAGACTCTCAGAGTGGTCAAGCATGGCTTCCCCTTTGTGAATCCTTGCTGACCATTTTAATCACCTTCTTCTGTCTGTCAAGTGCCTGGAAACAGTTTCCAGAATTAGTTATTCTAGGATTTTACCTTTTTTTTATGACCTATGTTCTACTGTATTTGAATGCCAGTCTCACAGCAGAATCTCAGTCAAGCCAACATTCAAACTTAAGGAATACTAATGAATTTGAGACAACCTTGATTGATTTTTCTACCTGTAAAATAGGATAATATTTTACTGTTTTTTACTGAACAGATTAAATTTCTTTAAATTGGCTCCTGAATTCAAAATCCAGGTTGTTTTTTTTTCTTTTTTCTTATATATCTAGGCAAGTGGAAAATCTTTATCAACCTTTCATCAATTTATTTATTGTACAAATTGATTCAAGAATAGGTTAAAATAATGCAAAATACATTAAAAAATATGGTACATTTACAATACAATTTTCTGTAGCTTCTAAATTGGTGAAAAGCCATATTCCAAGTTTAACAGAATCATACAAAATTAGCTGGGATTTCAAAGACAGAAAATTATTAGCTTGAACTTGTCATTCGTTGAAATGTCTTTCCAGTCACTTATAAAGGCATTGATTTCATAGGCTAGCTTCCAAATTCAGGTTGGCAATAAATTCTTAGCATCAAATTGTAAACATAAGCACCAAGTGACATCACTAAATTACAGAGAACTTGGGAAGTTTCCAGTAATTTATTTGCAAATTTCAGATAATTAATTTGATGGAAAGCTTGTCAGTGTTCACTTTTCATATCAAATAGTGGCTTCTATTAAAATTTTCTATTTTGAAGTGCTCCATTTTTGTCAATCCACAATCACAAATAATGAGGGCAGAGAGGATTTTTTTTTTGTTTTGGGAGTGAGTAGGTGGTGGGTGTTACTTGTTGGCTTGTTTGTTGGTATTTCTCTCCTGGTTTACAATAAAACATCTGACACTTGTAAGGAATAGTAGCTATTATTCTAAAGATATCTTGATTGGCATCACTAAAATTACCCTGTAATAGCTAATACATTAACTATTTGAGGACTAAACTGTCAAAAATAACTAGGAAAACTTCAGCTTCTTATTTTCAGAATCAATTAATTGGTACCTACCATATTAAACTTGACAACACACTATTTTTTTTTCTTTTCAAGAAAAAAAAGGATGTGTTGCCTTTACAGAGCTGTGGGTTTTAATCTGCATTTGGCATTATTTTCAACATTCTCCTCACAATTCATGTGCAGCGAAGTGTGTTCTCTGCAGAACCAGTTTTATGATACATGTGCAGAGATACATTTTAATTTTAATTTTATAAATATACTTTTAAATGCATTATCATAGCTCCTAGAAAGCCAGTCATGGCTGAGTCCATTTTGCACTTAGGAGTGAATAAAATTGTGATCCAAATGATCATATATGCTTCAAAGACTTCACAGGTTAACAATGCTAAAAAAATCCAAAAACATTGGCTATCTACATGCAAGGACTTCAGGGAAGAGAGACAAACTGTTGGTTATATCTCATGAGTCTTTTGGTGACATTTCCTGTTAGAAGGGGTCTTTTCCTTTTATTCAGGCCTAGATTATATTTTTCGGGCAAATGAAATGGTGCAAAGCACCAAGAAGGAAAGAGCCAGTGAGTTTGGAATACAGGCTTGCTTCCTTGCTTTTTTATATAGTAGTGCAAAATTGGAGACCAGGAGAATATGCCTCTTTTTCCATGAAAGTAAGCTGTGTTGCAAAAATCCTGTAAAATTTAAAATTATGTATGACTGCCACATACGTAAACTTGGACTTTCCAAATTGATAGAAAAATAAATGATGTAAATTTAATAACTATTTTTTTTTCTTAGTTCAAGTTTCAGTCCACAAGTTAAAAATAATGTAGTGTGGGCCAAGCAAAGTGATCTCGTCTCTCTGGTAAGGATTGCTCTGTGAGTCAGATTATGCATCAACAGTACCAAGATTTTTTCTGATATTTTAGAGACTACTTCTCTTTGCAGAGGTGCTACCTTGCCTCTCATTGTTTATGTTGTTTTTTAAATGATGGGGTTTTTTATAGTATTATAAATATGTTGGGTTTGGTTGTATACAAAATTACCATTCCATGTTCTACAAAATGTGCATGGAAATTTTCCCTAAGTCTTTCTCGTAAGGATTATTTCTGTCCATCCAGTGTGGATAAACTCAGCCTCAAACATAGCTTTGAAGGTAATGTAGATCCAGCCTTCAGAAACAAAATATTTATCTGTATGGGAATATTTCAAAAATCTATAGAAGGAGGAGACCATAGGTGAAGTAATATGTCATAGTTACACAATCTTTTCTGGTTTTCCATTATATTTAATCTTCTATGATGTTCTATTTTCAAAATTAAGTTAGGCATAAGTCAATTATTTAAACATCTCTTCTTTTTAGTAGGAGCTGCTATCTTGTTTTCTTTACAGCAATTCAATTATGATTGTATTCCAAAAAAGCACCCTGGTCCCAACTTCACTGGAAACAAAAGTAAGCAAACAAGGACTCAGAAATCAAAGAAATGAGCAAGTGAACACTGAATTTATTTCAAATTTCAGCATATACTTATATTCTTTATCTAGGGGATGAATGTTTCCTTATTGGTATGAACACTTAAACCTAAACTAAGGTTTAATTAAACCTATTTGTTTCTGAGTAGAAGGCTAAAAGTTTAGTATTATTAATGGCATTGTACCTCTCTGTTGGACTGAAGAGACCAAATCCCCAAACTCTTGGAATCTGGAATTTTAAAAAGTTGGGGTGAAAAAAAAAAAGAAAGTAAACGATTAGAAGGAAAACTAATCTATAGTTGTTCAGTATTTTGTTAAAGCTCAAGGAAGGCCCTGCACCTGAAGTACTGCTTCTAATGTTATGTTTCCCTTCTAGATTGTGTTTTATTAATGTTTTCTTTTGTGCCAAAGTATGAAGAGACATAAAGATTTTATCTTTTATTTAAAAATAATGAGGAACATAGTACTTCACTGGGAAAGAACATCAGAAGAAAAATCTTTTCCCTTACAAAAGGAAAAAGGTTTGTAAGCAAATTTGGGTTTTGTTTCTGAATCTTCCTGGTTTGTGAGGTGAACTTTGAAAAATTATTTAAAGTGCTTGTGCTGAAGTTTCTGCATTTTTATGCTATATTGATATATGCAAAGTAAGCTCTTAGGTGCATTGCATGCCTTGATTAAAATCTACATTGAGATAGCAAAATTTCAAGACAATAACGTATTTTTTTAATGAATCAAGAGCTCTTGACTGTGTATCTTCCATTCAGTTCAGTTGTTCTGAGGCAATTTCTTGTAGACAAAGACATTAACAGCTAAAAATCTTTGAAAATGTTTGGTAATTTGAATTTAATGGCTTTCCAGCTGAACCTGAAACAAACTCAACCCTCCCCATAAATATTCAGTCTTGCAATATGCCTATCACTTCATATGTCACAGGGGAAATACATCAGAGCATCATGGCTCTGACAAAAGGAAACCCTAACGTATTAGAGATTTAGAGATCCCCAATCCTGGCTGCAATTAAGTGTCCATCCTATTAAAATTTACAAATTAACCAGACTTACTCTAAAGCTATAAAATGTCTTTTCATACAGTAGCTGCAGGTATCTCTCTCCTATGGTACAAGGTGCTCGAGAACCCTCTGAACCCTCCAGCAGACATCTGAGACACTGGGACTGTATATGTGAAATGTAGGAGTCACCTCAGGAGTTCACCCCTCTCACCTTCCTTCCCCACCAGCCTTCCCAAAACCGGTGTTGTTACCAAAGTCTCAAAAAATTCTCTATGAATTTCTCAGGCCCAGTAGGTGTTCATCATAAGTACGTCAATTGAACAAATAAATTCTTTATTTCTGCCAAATGGATCACTTCCAAAATTAGAAAAGCTCTAGATTAAATATTTTGACTGGGTTTTTTTTAAAGTACCCTAGGAATTAAACTGGTCTATCTTCTAACTTTTTTATAGAAGTCTATTTCATCCTGAATGATTGAAATACAGGACAATGTATTTATTCAACTCAGCAATTCACTTTTAGCTTCATCACTATGAAATCTGGGGCAACTGATTTTAAGAAAGACATATTCTAACCTATGTGATTAAGATAAGCAATATGCAATAGTCTCAGGAAAACAAAACAAGGACACAAAGAAAAGCATCATGAATAGAGGCAATAAGAAGTTAATAAGAAAATTGCAAGATTAATTATATTACACAGTATTGTCTCCCTGAAATACCATAGCAAAGAAGTTGTCCAAACTATGTTTTGTATTTGTGTGAAAATTGAATTAGCAGCAAAGAAATGTAGGCATGATAGATAATAATCTCCTCAGCTGATATGGAGTCATGAGATATGGATGAAATCTGATTTAATAACTTCAAAATTTTACACTGCAGATGAAGCCTAGCGCAGGAGATTCAGCAATCTCTTATGAGTTAACAAAGTTCGTATTCATTTACCTTACTTCAACCTGAGTTTCCATTTTAACAAAATCAATTACTTTCAATTATTTGTTTCTATTTTTTCTGAAATGACTGCCATAGCCCCTAATTACCACAAAGTTCAGAAAAAAGATACTCATTAACGAGCTGCATTGGTATCAGTAATGTCTGATTGCACCGTATCAGAAAAAAAAATTAAAAAACAACCAGATCCAGCATAGGTTGACATTCAACAGAGAATTTATCTGGAAAATAATAACAGTAATAACAAGAAGATTTTGACTGTATTTTGTGCCTGCACAGAATTTTTTTTCACCCAATTATATATGGTATGTACATATGTTCACTGAATGACCTCAACATTATGAAATGCAGTCATGTAACTTCTCATCCTCATTCAGAGCAGTTTTGGTTTTTATATCAACCAGTTTCATGTCAAATAGCTTAAAATTGTTGTTGTCTCATCTGCTGGCAAAAGATTACAGGTTTTTATTCTAACATACAAGGGAAGGAAAGTGCCGCAAAACAATTTGCAAAATACTATAATCATCTTGGCTTATCACTATTCTTATTAATGTAGATACTCTTGTTATTTATTATTCTTTCTTTTTTGAGCTGATATTTCAAAAAAACATTGCTGTTTATTGCTCACATAAAACTGGTCTTCTAATTTTCTTTTCATGTTTATTTATTTTATATTTTGTCTTCATGAAAACTAAGCCATGTTGAGACTTCTGATTCTTCTAGCCTATTTTACCCATCTCTGTCTATCCAGGATGAAACACAGCAGGGTTTACAAAGTAAACTGATATCCAGAAGAGGCTTAAATTTTTTTTCTTATTTATGTTGTTTCATGTATTTTCTGATTAGGTAATTATTACAGTTTTCTTCCTTAGGATTTTCTTTTGGTTAGCAAGGGGAAAAATTGATTAGGATTACTCTGAGACTACACCTGAGAAAATTCTGGGTCTTCAGTGCATATTTAATTCAGCCATTTACTTGTTTAAAGGCGTATCTTACAAAGATAAATCCTTAATAATCAATATATGCTGAAAAGCATATAACAGAAAAAAAATACAAAACCCGCTGAACAGTCCTCCTCTACATTCCTTGGACACAGTTTTATACACTTTTTTAAGACTGTCATTGTACTACATTTGCTGCAACATATGAGAAAACGGATAGCAAACAGATTTTGGGTATTAGGAATTCAGAGGAGATGACTGACCTTTGTAATCCAGCGTATTTCATCCATTTCTGATATACATTTCATTTGTTTGTGAAGAAAGTAAGTTTATTAAGGGAAGAAAGGCCCCAGAAAGCCAGTTAATATTCAAGCTTATCCAAGCTCAAGAGCAATGCATCCCATAAAGAGGAAGTTAGGCAAAAAAAAGCTGGCAGACCTGCATGGATGAACAAGTAGCTACTGGAAAAATTCAAACACACAAAAAGGAAGCCTACTGAGGGTGGAAGCAAGGACAGGTAACCTGGGAGGAGTAGAGGGAAATTGTCTGAACAGCCAGGGATCAGACTAGGAAAGCTAAAGCCTGGACAGAATTAAATTTGGACAGGGACATCATGGACAACAAGAAAATCTTCTGTAGGTATACTGGTGATGAAAGGAAGACTAGGTATAATGTGGACTGTCTCTGAAAGGAAATGGGAGACCTGACTACCGTTGTATGTCATGAAGGCTGAGGCAGTCAATGATTTATTTGCTTCAGTCTTTACCAGCAATTGCTCCAGCCACACTGCCCAAGTTACAGAAGGCAAGGCAGGGACTAGGAAAATGCATAACCACTGTCCACTGTAGATGAAGGCCAGGTCTGAGATAATTTAAAAAACCTGAAGGTACACAGGTCCTTAGGAGTTGGTGAGATGCATCCATGGTACCTGATGAAATGTATGCATGGATCCAGAAGGAACTAGTGAATGAAGTGGCTAAGTAACTATCCAACATAATTGAGAAGACATGACAATACAGTGAAGTTCCTACTGACAGGAAAAGGAGAAGCATAACCCTCATCTTCAAAAAGGGAAATAAGGAAGACTGGGGAAACCACAAACTGGTCAGTTTCACCTCGGTGCCTGGCAAGATCATGGGGCAGATCATCCTGGAAACTACGAAAAATGACTCTGTGGTTGATAACAGCCAACATGGCTTCACCAAGGGAAATTCATGCCTGTCAATTTTGGATGTCTTCTGTGATGGGGTTATGGTGTTGGTGGATGAGGAAGGAGTCACCAGTGTCATCTACCTGGACTTATGCAAATAATTTGACACTATCCTGCACATCATCTTTGTTTCTGAACTGGAGAGACATGGTTTTGATGGATGAACTGCTCAGTGGATAAGGAATTGGCTAGATGGTCACACTCAAAACAGCTTGATGTCCAAGTGGAGACCAGTGATGAATGATTCCCCAGGAGTCAGTATTGGTTCTGGTGCTGTTTAACACCTTTGTCAGGGACATGGACAGTGGGATTGAGTGCACCCTCAGTATGTTTGCTGACAGCACTGAGCTGTGTTGGAAAGGATGCCATCCAAAGGAGGGACCCTGACAAGCTTGAGAGATATGCATGTGCAAACCTCATGAGGCTCAGCAAAGCCAAGTTTAAGGTCCTGCACCTGGTTTGGAGCACTCCTAAGTACAAATACAGGCTGTAGAAAGAATGGATCAAGAAGAGCCCAGAGGAGAAGAATTTGGGGGTCTTGGTTGACAAGAAGCCCAACATCAGCTGACAACGTGTGCTTGCAGCCCAGAAAGGCCTTATAACAGCAACCTGGCTGCATCAAAAACAGCGTGCGCAGCAGGAAGAGGGAGGTGATTCTGCCCTTCAACTCTGCTCTGGTGAGACCCCACCCAGAATACTGCATCCAGCTCTGGGACCTGCAACATAAGAAGGATGTGGAACTCCTTCTGTTGGAGTGGGTCCAGAGAAGAGCCATGAAGATGATCAGAGGGCTGGAGCACTTTTCCTATGAAAACAGGCTGAGAGAGTTAGGCTTTTACAGCCTGGAGAAGAAGAAGCTCTGGGGAGACCTTAGAGCAGCCTTCCAGTACCTAAATGGGCTTAACAGAGTGCTGGAGAGGCACATTTTACAAGGTCTTGCAGTGATAGGACAAGAGGTAATAGTTTCAAACTGAAAGAGGGTTGGTTTAGATTAGATATTAGGAAGAAATTCTCTGCTGTGAGGGTGATGAGACATTGGAAGAGGTTGCCCAGGGAAGTTGTGGATGCCCCATCCTTAAAAGTGTTCAAGGCCTGGTTAGACAAGGCTTCAAGCAACCTGGTCTATTGGAAGGTGTCCCTGGCCACGGCTGGGTGGTTGGAACTAAATAATCTTTAAGGTCCGTTCCAAACCAAACCATTCTATGATGATTGTATGATTTCATTGTTCAGAACACACAAAGACACATGCTTCATTGTGCTAACTAAATTATATTTATTTTTTTCTTAAGAGAATCCTATTAGGGATTTAAAAAAAATATCTATTAAAAGTTAATAAAGAGTGGAAAACGTGGTAGACAATTACAAAAAATGCACTCAAAAATTATATTCTTTCTATGGCACTTTCTTGGCTTTTCAGATTGTCAGCAGAAAATATTGTCCAAATAATTCTACAGAATTTTCATGAGAAAATCAGAGCTTGTCTGCACAGCTGAGAAATATCTAAGTTAAGAACAACTGCCTTTGAAGAAAAAAAAGCAGGATAGTGACGTCAGAATATCTTTAAATTAATAGAGCATGTAGATTTTTTGAACATTCAGGCACAAAAACATTCAGGCTTTCTGCATGCAGGTTACACTACCTACAGCATAGCCCTCCTCTGAGCATATAGGACATTATGCTTGTAATGCTAGTGTTGAATAAAAATTTCAAACATTATACTTGCTTTCTGCCTTTCCACTGAATATATTACATGTCAAACAGTGGTATTTAACTTGACCAATACCAGTAAACCAAAAGCATCCAAGACTGGGCAAGAATAGTGCAGTGCAATTTGTGGGTTTATTTTTACAAAAGCCTTTTCCTGTAGAAAACTGAAACTCCAGCTATTTTATTTGTTCACTACAAATGAAACCTAAACATTTCAGTTCCTTCCTGAAAGTGAATACAAATGAAAAGCACTATTTGCATATTCACAAAATAACGAATCTACACTAAGTGGCTGATGGCAATTACTTCTGAAATTAGAAAAAGATGTTACTAAACTAGTGAACCTCATTAGCCTTGTTTGCATGAAGTGTAAAAAAACTGTAGTCTTAGAGAAACGGTGAAAAAAGCATATTTACTTGCAGTTGCATTAGAATAATTTCAGTGTTGTGCAGTAACACATTATACTTTTATGTAAGTCTGTAAAATATGGGAATGCCACTGGTGCTGTTTCCCATGTGCTATATTCCCACAAGCAACCAAAATGTCATCATATTGTCTAAATAAGGATGTGTAAGCAGATGCTTCTGAGTTATTTTATGAATGAGATGTTTTAATCTCCATTAGAGATAAGATGTTGATTCATCTCCATTTATTGTGTAAATACATGGTAGAACATAATGTGTACAAAGGAAAAGCTTCACTTTACTAATCAAGGAGATCTGAAAAGACTCTGCTGCTATCTGCAATCTTACTAACAGCTCAGTGTATGCCCTGTGCTGAAGTCATCATGCTTGTGTTTCAAATGCTAATTATTCATCCTTCTCTTAGCAGAGCAGAAAATACTCTGGAAAGAAACACTTTTTTAAAAATGTATTTTCTTTTAATAACATAAATTTGTAAGTAATTTATTAGGTATTTTTGTAGAGACATTCTCCTGTACAAGAAATGAATAAAAAAATGTGCTTTACTTTTTTATTTTTCTTAAATAGTAACACACACTATCCCAGTTTACCCTCTTAAATTTGCACATCAGGAAACAAACATCCACCTTCTGATCTGAGGAGGATTTCAGCATATTCAGCTCCTTGAAGATATGCAGGTTTGAAGACTGTGTGCAGGTTTAACACATGGGGGGTCCTCTAGATGCAAATGCTGGTTGGATTTCCCTGACTTCATGTGAAGATGGCCATGTTTGCCAGCCCAGTCTCATATCCAGATTGTCAAGCTGTACCACCAACTGAACCACACTGGCTTGGCAGAGCAGAAGCACACAAACACAGCCCTGAAGCTCCTCAGATAGAGGAGTGGCCTCTCAGATATGCAGCATCACCCTTGCCTCATTCTAGTTCTACTCCAAGGAGTCTCTACCATCACTTAATGGAATGACCTAATTTCAGTCTGAGGACTCTTTTTCTACCTAGTTGGGTCCCTCTGCCTTGACTTTTATCGCGCTTTTCAAGAGGCTATGTGAAATGCCAGAGTAGAAAATTCAGCACAGCTCTCTCTCCAGCTGGGCTGAAGGCCTCTTCCATTAATCCACGGCTCTTTGAACAGGTGTCTGTGAAAGAAAGTATTAGCTCCTGCTGCAATTTGGATAGAGCCAGACTCAGCAGGCATGAGCAGACCCACTTGTAAGAACAAACTCCTTCTTGAGCCTGAGATACAAATGTCAAGCTTGTCTGGAAGCAGAGACAGGCACCTCAGGAAATGCCATGCAGAAGACACAAATGCTTTTCAAAATTAGGTTTGTGACAGACATGCAGCACTTGAATGGGGACTGTGTACAAACAGGCCAACAGTGACACAGCAGCTGCCTAATTATCTTACTGATATGAGCCTATAATCCTTGGTTAAGGATTGCACTAAGGAGAATGCTTTTAAAATTCCCTATAAATTTTATTTTTAGCATATTTTTAAAAAAGTCTTAATTTGATTGTACTTAGCGTATTTGTGCTGACCAATGTGTTACACACAACAAATGAAATTTTCTCTTTTAGCTTGAAAAAATCCCCACACTATAAACCAAGCAAAAAGTAAAAGTATTTTCCCCAAAATGACATTTCATGCAACCCAACTGAGTTGGTCTCTTAACAGGTAAGAGGCCTCTCTAGTGCAAGAGAGGCTGACAAGAATTAGACATAATTCTGTTTGACAGTTGCTAGTGTTCCTCTATGTGTGTACAAGAGTGTGCATATGTTACATCGTTCAGAAAAAGCAGGAAAGCAATTACTTTTTCAACAAGTCAGAATTAGTCTACTTTCCTGTGTTTCCAGTTTGGCTGTTTTTAAATAAATTGTTAACACACAAGTGTCGTTGTTGCGCCAGGGGCGGAGAGAGAGATGCAGCCACACGCACACAGATCCAGCATGAAATGGTATTATTTAATAATTTCCAACCCCGTTTATAAGTTCTAGGTTTTTGGTCAGTAGTCACCCACCCCCTAGAGTGATTGGCTCAAGTCCTACAACACCCATTTCAATAACATTTCTCCAGTGTATCATAAACAGAACTTAGACAAACACCAGGTGTTCAGACAGTTACACAAAAACCATCTTATTGTTTTCATAGCTTGCGTGAGAAAGGAAAGATTCTCACAGGATATTGCAAGAAGCTGGAAAACCTTCTGCTAGCAGCTTTTCAGTATCTACACACAAGGACGACTTCTTCCAGACAATTTGCTTTAGAAAAAACTTTCACTTGTTTCTCGCTTGTCTTTATTCTATTTAGTGCTATGGCACTTAACAATGAAATGAGTTAGTAATTATCCATACTTTTTCTGACATCATACCTTAGCACTTACAAGCTTTTGCATGATGGTTAAGCAATTGCTTTCCATTCATCAACATGCAGCCATCCTGTACAATGAAAACCACAGAGGTGACTGGTTAGTTGTTAAAAAAGACCAGCAAAACGCACCTAAAAATTTTATCAGCTTCACACTATGGAGCATGACTTCAATAGCTTTAATACTTCTGTGCTAGTTTGAAGGCCCTCGTACTGAAGTACTTAGAGCTTTGAGAACATGGTGGATTTTTTGTCCTCCCCTGAATAAAGCAAACTACCGAAAGCTCAAAACACTCCAGTAAGTATTTATCCGCCCCTTACACTTTTTGGCTCTGTCAGTGTCAGGAACAGAGACACAGTCCCATCCTGCAGCTGTCTGATCCAGAGAACTGCCAGCTCTTGGCCTCCTCCCCATGTTGCCATGTAGCACAAGGCATCAGAGAAATTCACAGAGGTCATTCTCATAATGCTTTGTACTCGATGGGATGTGATATTTGTCTGTTGTTTTAAAGTTTCTGTTTGCAGGCAGCTCAAAGCAGCAGGGGATAGTAAATGCAGAAAGCCTTTTCCAACACTCTGCTGGCTCTTTTCTATTTACACAGTTTCTATCACACTTATCACAATGGCATATAAGCACTTTTCAGTGTTAAAGATGACAATTACACTGATGGCGTTTCTAAACCTATTGAAGCCTGCCATCAGTTGGCACAGCTTCCTCTCAGCTGCTAGATACAGTCTATGAGATTGCCAATAATTTCAGAGGCTGACAGACCAGCAGTGTTTCAGCCCAGGGATTACCCAAATGAATACCCCTTTGGCTAGTGTCTCAGCCTGTCAGTTATGAGACTTCATCTCAGAACGCCTCTACATGCCAATTTTAATTGCTGTCAAAAAACTGGTGCATGTAGCTGCAGATACATGGTGCTGTTGAAGTTTACAGGACAACAGATAACAGTAGGATAGAATAGGCGAAATGTGGAAAAATTATGGCAGTATACAGTTGCACTGAGTTTCTGTGACATTATTTGAATACAAACAAAATAGACATGGTTGGACTTCATTCTTTTTTTCATTACACTTGTCTTTCAAAACAGACTTTTAAAAAAAAGTAGCAACTATTTGTAGCCTGTTTGTCGCTCCACATATGTTAAACAAATTTGTCTTTGGGGAATGTGATCCTTTTCATGAAGAAAACAAAGAGAACTTTTTCTTCTCTGTTTAACTCATGCATCCATCATCCCTATACTCAGTAATAGTGTTTCAGTGCCATTTCGAAATTACATTCTGAAAAAAAAACCTGCTTATCAAAATGCTGATTTCCAAATGCTATCCTTGGGAGATTCTGAAATATCTACTTTATGGAGTTGAGAAGTTCATCTTGCCATGTAAATTTATGTATGAGAGCATTCAAAAATCTCTCTCCAAAAAGTTAATGATCCAGGCAATGACAAGCTAACCTTCTTCACTCAGCAGGATATGGAAACATGAGGAAAGCAGGGGTTTTAGTGCCAATGGGCTATTGTCTTAGTTGGTATAAATTTGCATGCTTTATGAAACCACACTGACCTTTCAGGATCTGAGGATCTTTAGCAACAAGTTAAAATCAGATATCCCATTCCAGCCTATCTAAACTATAAAAATAACACTGACACTAAGAATATAAACAAGGTCTCATGTATTGTTAAGTGTATAAATTAAGCGCACTGGATAAGCCAGGGTCATAAGGCATTTTTTAGATATTTCAAAACTCAGATTAATATCCTTTAGAGCCTTGACTTATTAGGAACCTCACCCATTCACTATGATCATTCAAATCTTGTTGAAAGTGGCCATGAAATTACATTAGTTAGCTCTCTCATCCTTTGTGGGAGCATCCTGCCAGGCCCATGGACTTACAGGTGTCAGGTTTGCTTCAGTATCTACTTGATAACCTGAGCTAACTTGGTTTTTAACTTTGTTTAGGGTTTACTTCTGTTTACAGATATTTGTCCATGGCAGATTACTCTTTGAGTAAAGAGACTGGCCTTTATTTCTTTTGTTTCAAGGCAATTGATCTTCCCCAGAAATTGCATCAGAAACCAAGGCTGTTTACTTGGGACTATGGATTGGGTAGGCCAGAAGACATGTGAAATACTTCTGCTGCTATGGTGAAGAAAATTACAACTGCATTTTAAGATTTCAGAATACATCTAAAGCCTAAACCAAGACAAGGAAGCAGGAAGTGTATTTTGGCTATAGTTTTATGTACTTGAAGCAACTGCAGTATAATCTTTGTAATACAATATATCATACAATAAATTATATTTAGTACATTTGTCACAGAAAGCAGCCCAAATAAAATCAAGTTTTGTTACCAGCTTACATGAAACTAGAGTTGCATCTTTTGGTTTTTTTCATTCATATTTCCATATTTTTTGATGCAAGAAAGACAACAAAAATGACTGTATATCCAGAGGAAAATCTTTTTTTTCAATATTTGTCTAGGCAGATTTATGACCTATGTTATCCTTGAAATGGGGAAGTTCAACCTTCTTAGCACCTAACATATGCCTACATTGTTGGTAATACTATGGTTTTCAAATATGTCCTAGATATGTCACCCTCAAACATAACGCCATGAACTCCCATTTGTTAATCTGAATTAATGAGCAGATGATGTCCAGCTAAGGCCAGAAAAAATAATAATCTTATCTTGTTAGGGATGCTTCATGTACATATACATAGAGTATTTTCTCATGATTAAATTCCTTATTACAAAAATTGTCTGTGTTTTTTCTTTTTATATAAGCATCTTTAATGATTTTTAGGCGGTAAGGGCATTTTGACTACATAGAGAAACTGCAGCAATATTATCTTTCTCGTTTTTTTTCTTGATTGATTTTTAGTATAATTGTTGGCATCAGAAACGACAAGTATGGTGACTTTTTTTAAGTTTGTTTTTACAGGAGCAGAAAGCATCTGAACATTTGTTATTGAATATTTTAAAATAATGCACTACTAATCTATTTTAACACTTTTTAACAAAGCACATAAGATTTATTGAGGATAAATTAAAAGCACATACGACATTTTCTCATCCTCATCCATGCTGTTCCATGTCTGAAATTCAATGTTCCCTTTTTTTTATGTTAATGGAGAATTCTTAGATATTTTTATATTTTAATTATGGACCGTTTTAGTAAATGAATATTTCTTGGGACTGTAAAGATTTGTTTTCTCAAGAGAAGGAGCACAAAAACAGTGCCTAGAGACATATTTGTTTAAATTATAGTGCAATTAATTTTCTTCTACTTTGTAAAATAAAAATTGATTGAAATATTTAATGAAATAGCCATTGTAAAACAGTAAAGAAGCACAGATAATTATCTCTCTCTAGATAAATATATAGCACTATTTTTGAAACATTTTCTGTCAGTATAGTGTTTTTCTTCAATCTCAAATGGCTATATGTATGATTAATAAATTATATTGCTACTTCCCATGTCTTTTGCTACAGATTCTGTAATTATGATATGAACACTCCCTCAGAAGTATACATTTAATTTACACATGGTGGGATGATTCTGTAAGTCTACTCTAGATCAGACTAACAGAACAAAGTGTACAAACCTTCAACAGGAGGGATTCTGGAGCATTAAACCACCATTCCCCCTCCCTAGTTCTGGATTGCTTCAGAAGCTGGAGCTGTTCATGTGCAGTAAAATTAAAAGTCTTTGTAATGTCTTGAATTGCTGTCATGACTGACCCATCCTGACTCCTCGTAGTCCTTTCTAGACTCCAGCTCACACTCTGAGGATTTGTTTTTGAGCTTTTGAACACCTCTGTCATGATAAAACAAACCTGAAAAAGTACAAGAATGTAAAATGGAAAGTTAGAGATTTTTTCTTGCTTTGTCTTTTATCACTGTGTGTCTCAGGCTGGAAAAGATTGTGTCTCAGAGAGATGATAATAAGGAGAAGGTGACATATTTTTTAATAACCTGGGTATTTTAAGTTTTATTCACTACCTCCTTGAAAACATTTCCTATATTTAGTTTATGAACCCATGCCAGTATTTTAACTCTTCTGAGGCTAGGGAAGCCTGCTTATGAAAACAAACTTGCAGTGCTAGCTGCATAATATTTTCCTGACAATCTTTTCGTTGGCATATTTTAGGTTATTATTATTAACTTGAAACTTATAACTGCTGTTTTGTATCATCAAGAAATGATGGACAGAAGTGTTTTGATACTTGTCAGAGAGCTGCAAGAAAATGGGAAAAGTGGAATTTTGTGTTTTCTACAGCTGGATTCATCTGGTCAAAAAAACCCCCCCATAAATAATAAATAAGAAAAATGTGTTTTATTAACCAAAATGTATTGCAAAAATGTATATGTCTTAGCTTTTCATGTTTCTTTCAAACACATTTTCAATTATGGTTTTAAGAAAGTTAACTCAATAGGCAAGGAAAAAAAAATCAGTAAGGGAAAAAAAAATTAATCTCTTAACACTCAAGAACAGTCAGAACAGGTAGCTGCACTCCATGCTCTTCTCCTTTCACTGGCTTGCTCAGTAAAACAGCTGTGTCAGACCAGCCCTCTGAGTGCTCTCTTGAATGATCAGCCGTGCTGAGGAGATGGCCTTCACTGGGGGCTCTGGTGGTTCTTCCAGCTTTGCCTCTGCTGCAGACAAGGTCTCATCATTCAGAACTCTCCAGACTTCACTGGTTCTATTTCCTCTTCACCACAGTCTGGGGATAAGACATTTGCAGAGCGGTACTCTCTTTGCCCATGTACATAGATCCCCAGTGCCATGATAACATGGTGCGGGTGGTCGGTGGAGAGGTCACTGTGTCTTCCCAAAAGCGTCCCTGGCAAGAGATCGCTCCGGCAGTGCCGCTTAGCAAGCTAGCAGGCCAACTTTCACACCCGTGCCGATGGAGGCACAAAAGCACGCACTCACACTCGAGCTGGATAGCTCGTGCGTTACCAGGGGCAAAGAGTCAAGGGATTCCTCATCTAGAGTTCCGAAGGGTTTATTGTAAAGCCACAACGAAAGTGTCCATGGACGAAGAACCAGAACTGAGGGCCATGACAAACTTATATAGGGGTACAGAAAGGAGGCGGGCAGAGCACCAGTAACCAATGGTCTGAGGGTACAGGGGCAGAGAAAGGGAAAGGGAGAACTTAAAAGGGACGTATGGCCAATGGGCCAACCAGACGGACCAAATCTGCATAGAACCACAAAGCCTGATGGGAGAGGCTTTCTTTCTCACCCTGACTCGGGGTAATTCTAAACTTTGGAGCTGGCCCACCAACAGGCCTCTCCTGCTCTGCAGCTCGTGGCTCCTCAGCTTCCACCACTGCTGGCTCAGCTGCCACAACACCATGATCTGAAATAAAGCCAAGGGACCAAGGATTAATCTTTGCCATAAAGAGCAACTCCTTGGCTAAGGTTGATTGGTGCTGATTTCCTGTGTTTATGAGTTACCTAGTGCTTTTCCAGGGAATCCATTTTTGTCATTTCCACACATATTCATTTTCCGTGGTAGATGCTAGAGAGTCTTTTCCTGTAAAAACCCCCAACAACAAAAAAAACCAAGCTAATACTAACACTAAAAAAACAGATATAAATCTCTATAATCAATTACACACGTTTTGGAAATCAGACTTCTGCAGCCTGTTATCTTCAGGCCCTTTGTAGAAGTACATGTTACACTGACTGAGACCTACCTTTAAGACATTCCTTAACTTCTAGACAAATATATGAGTTACATGATTACCAGAAACAGATATGCCAACAAATATGCCAAAATAGAATATCTTAATTCTTCATTAAAGTTTGGTGTTTGAAGGAAATTGCCTTTTCTGAAAAGGTCCGACTGTGTTTGGTATCTATGAAGAAACAGCTTGGGAAATACATTTTAAGAAGAAAATTAAATCTAGTCTATAAGTCTTATTGTTGAAGGTCTTATTGTAGATGAAAAAAGGAAAAGAAATAACAAATCAGAAAAAAAATTACAGGAATTCAATATAGTTTTTCACTTGAAATTCAGTGCTATTGAAAGAATAGGTGTTGAAGTGATATACCTCCTCTAATTTATAAATCAATCCTTTTAAATATTTTCTAAGTGTTTGTGGCGGTTTAGGCCAAATTCAGGGAAACGTCCAAAAGGAATGTCTCCTCAAAGGAAGGCAGGTTATAAACCACCCCTCCCCCCAGTTGGGTTCGGGAAAAAAATTTTCCTCGGAGGAAAGTGAAGGAGAAAATAAAAACTATTTATTTAACAAACACACAGGAAAATAACAATAATAATGCTANTGTTTTATGACTAAGTAATTCAATTTATCATGAGAGTTTATAATAGATTTAAAATGCATCATTATATTAAACATGAGATGTTCAACTTTCAGAGCTTTATTTTGGTGGTATAAATACAGATTTTAAGTGACCATACTAAACTCTCTTTTCAAAATGTATTTCTATCAAAATAAATTAAAAATATTTAAACTGAGTAAGTTTTCATTAATTTTAAGAAGTAAATACTTGTTGCATGAAGGCCTTGTTGCCTTTGTAAAATCTTGGCTCAGGCCTGTTATCTCGGCTGAATTAAGGGTAGGAAAACATGCTGCGTGACCATCACGTGCTCACATCGTGGTGTATGGTGGTTGGTTGAATTGTGTTTGTTGTGCCTTAAAACTATGTAAACAGATAACCGGCTAACTCTTAAAAAGGCCGGGTTTTTGTAATAAAGGGGCTCTCCTTTGCACCTGCCTGGGGACTCTGCGTCGCTCATTATCACAACAACTACTAACTTCTAAGGAGCTTTTATAAGACTGTATTTTGGTTGCTGGAAATAAAGGTGGTTCTACTGCAACAATGTTGATTTATGTCACGTGTAACCTATAGATTTTTTTTTCTAGTTTCACTCTTGCAAAATATTGAGTACCTTCAATTTTCACAGAAATCAGAGCTAATTACAGGGAGAAACGATCTTGTCAGATACCTCAGTAGGTTACAGAAACAAACATCTGAGCCTATAGGCTATATAATATATGCTAATGAAAATAATATTTTTCACTCTCTTGCATGGATGTCAGACTATAGCTTAGAAGGTAAAGACAATGGCCTATAAATCTGTCTCCTATTCTTGGCTGAACAATTGATTTACTGTTTTTATAGCACACAAGATAGGTCTTAACAACATTCTCAAAGTCCAAATCATATCATCCAGCAGGCAACAGGGCCCTCTTGGTTTCTCCAGAATCCAGGAGAGTTAGTTGTTTTTGCCCAAAGCCTCCTTGATGCCTTAGGATTTTAGCTTTTATATTTTTCATATATTTGTAATTCTGCAATTCTTTAGCATATAACTCTAAACTCCATATAGAGTGGTAGCTACTGTTCTCCCATTTTGGTCAGACAAAACTATTCCCCTCTAGGTCTGGGAATCAAGGAGACCTTACTGTCTCAGGCCCTGAGAAATGTCAACAAAAGTGAGTTGGGGGGGAGCAAACTTGGGGTAAATGACTTCATTACCTGAAGCTGCAATTGGAGGATTAACCCCCAATATGCAAATGGACCAAACTTATAAAAGTATGGAAACCTGTGACCCATCGTCCATTTTTGGGTGTAGCCCCTGGAGGGCTTTGACTGCCCTAAATGTACCTGAAGGCCCTTCAATAAATATAACCACTCTTTGTTCTCTTCATTTTGTCTAGCCTCTGTTTTTAGGTAGTCCCATAAGGCATCATCCCCTCAGTGTGACATGAAACTGCGTGATGGAGTTTGGAACATTGCTACAGGTCTCACTCAAAGACATATTTTTTATGACATTAAGAAAACCCTTTTGTTGATTTCTGCATTTATTTTTCTGTCTATGAGACTGGCTTCATGTCCATGGAGTATGAATAATGTCCTCTGTCTATATGTTTGTACATTGTCTATTAAAAGAAGAGGCTAACCTCAGCTGAGAGCTCTTTATGCTTTTATAAAATGGAAACACTACAGCATAATTATTTTGAGTGGAATCAATTGCAGAGCTACAGCAATAACATCTCCAGAACACTTTGTTGTTGTTTTCTAGGGTTTTACAAAAGATGTCTGTGTCTAGTCATTCTGATCTGCTTCTTGCAACTGCTGTTCCTAATTAACAGAAAATGTAATGGAATATTTCTTAAAAGAAGAAAAAATAATAATAATTTTGAAAAATTGAGTTAATAAATGCTCATATGAAAACCTTCTTTAAAAGGATACAGAAGCTCTTTCCAAGCTACATGATTTGTCAAAAATACACAATGAACTTGAAGAACTGGGCTCAGTTGGTTCATAATGATTGCTAATTGCTTTGTAGCACTAAGACAAACATAAGTATTTTTAACCTCTTTTTTGCCACATTAATTGACCTGTGTGCCTACCAGCCAATGTGCACATCATTACATAACAAACTGCCTGAATGATGTTTAACCTGCCTATGTGTTAACTTCCCATATGTGTCAGATGGTACTTACTGAAATTGTCTTGACCAAATAAAGAGGTTCTATTACCAGTGTATGGGCTATATCTGCCATATTTAGGGTGAAATATATATACAGAAATACGCAATTCTGTATTCATCAAGTAAATCTGGCAGTATGCTACACATACAACTCTTACAAAATACCTGTCATACTCAAAGAATGTGAATCACAACTTTAAAATACTTTATATGTAAGTAAATTCAGTTAAGAGAAGAAAACAAAAATTTAAACTTTTGAAATAGCTTTTCTTAAGAAATTTGTCAAGAATACCTATTCCTATTTTTATCTATTTGAAACGCTTTTCTGATATTTTAATTGATTTGTGTTCTTTAACAGAAGGAAAACACTTCCATCTTTTTTAACTTAACTCATGGAAGCTTGTTAAGAAAGCACACAGTCTGATTTCATTGCAACGGCAATCATCCTGTCTCATTATAAAGTTCAAAGCACTTAAAATAACTTTAATGGAGATTGATAGTCATGTTGAAAATGTCAGCACAGCATTTGTATTTGTTATTAAAATAAATAATACCATTTAAAAATAATTTTACATTGCCAGCAAGATCTTTATTTTGAAAGGTTGAAAAATATTTATTGTTATAATTATTAAGCTCCTTCATCTGAGACCAACAACTTAGTGTGTTAACTATAATAAAATACATAAAATTTATTTTCACGAAAAAAGAGTCTTTTTGCATAGTTTGGGAGAGTCAGAACAAGACTACATGATAGAATGCAGCCTGGTAAAAAGATTAGATTAAATTATGTTGAATTTCATAATTTCTTGATTTTTTTCCTTGCTATGAAAAATTATTTTATGCATTTCTTTCTATTTTAACTTTCACTGTTCTACGAAACATGTCATTTTTACTGGCAATATTATTTGTTTTCATGAATTTGTCTTTGCATATTTTAAAATAATAAGGCATATTTTCTGTACAAAGAAATTTCTAAGGTGCCTTAGAAGATATTGTTCTGGTGGTTTAATTTGGGTGAGAGATATTTTCAAAAAATTAAATTAACTGTTAGCGTAGTTATGGATAAACATTTTTAAAAATCCTTGAATTTTGAAAGAAATATATTTTTTTGCGTATACATACACACATGAAGACAAGTTATAATATTGACAGAATAAATATATCTCATTTTGTGTATTCTGGGGGTCACCTGAATAACAGCGTCAAATGAAAGAAGACTAGGGAAGGATGCTAAGATGGGGAAAATCAAACACATATCCAAACTGAACATAATTTTACTTCTGATGGTCTTTTCACATCTCTCTAACTCACCCCATACTACTTTAGGCAAACAGGCATCATCAGCTCTTCACGCTGAAGCTTGCTCTTTTAATTTCACAGATATCTGTAGGAAAGTGGGGATAACTGGTGCCTCATTTTATTTCCTGAAGTATTCACTTATATGTAGAATATCTGTGACCAGTTGTAGAGAAGAATGAAAGACAATACTGGCTACAAAATTTCATTACTACCTTTGAAAGAATTTGCGGTCATCCTCATACTTAAAATCATGAGCAAATGGATGATTTGATAGAAGGCTTGCCAGATACCCTGCTTACACTCTTTTCCCATTAAAAGGGAGAAATACCCTTGGAAAATGACTTTAGATTCTGGAAATTCTTCCAGAAACTCAGAAATTCAATTATTATATGACCAACATATTCTAGCACAACAGAGTCAAGGCAAATGGGGTTTCAGCTGCTACTGCAATATTAAAATTAAGTAATAAAGACTTTTGTTGAGTATTTTTTGAAACAGGAAAGGCTTTTTATTTGCTCAGTCCCTAATTCAAATGTGCTTAAGATTTAAATTTATTGACTTCGACATTAAGCCTTTGAGTTGAAATGTACTAAAGGAGATTATTTTAAAACAGGGTCGTCTCATGCTCTGGGCTCAGTGCCTGCAAATGCAGAGCTTTGAGCACATGTAAAGAAGTCTATATGTCTTGTGCACTGGTCATAGCTTTCCTATGGACATTACATAAAGTCCTCTGTACATTCGTAGGTCAGCTTTAAGCACAGACATTCCAACACATCATACAGCAACCTGTCTTTTCCCTTTCAGCTATGATATGGCCTCGATACCAGATGCCATCCCTTAAGAGTGTGTTGCAAGGCCAGTTCCTCTGTCTTGCCCTAGATCATTAATGAATGTAGAGACAAATAAATACTGTTCATCATTTAGAGATGTCTGAAATGCTACATAAATATGACAGGATCAAGTCACATTATAGACCCTGGTCAGAGAATCAATTACATATCTGAGTTGTAAAACAGCTAAATATGTGTTCCTGAGTTTTTACCCTCCTGCACATTCCACAATTGCCAATTTACTTGCTTTTTATGATCTCAAAAAGAGACTGGGCTCATGCAGAGAAAGCAATTCTGATAAATACATACTTCTCAAACTCCACTGCCTTATAAGCCATCAAAGCAATTTGAAATTCAATTTGATGTTTGACAGGGAGCCAGTGTACTCCCTTCAGGATACATTGACATGCTGAGGCCACTTAGTGAGAGGAAAATTTGGACGATACCATTTTGCCAAAGCTGGAGTGTCTGCAGTGTTTCTCAGAAATATAACAGAATAAATATGACAAAAACTACAAGTCAAAGTTCAGAACATTGGTAGCTTTCAGCTGTTTCCTTACTAGATGTTACCATTGCATTCTTTTTTTGTATCCCATACATGTGATAGACCTATCAAGAGATGCAGTGAAGTGGCTGAAAATTATTTATTAAGCAGTAGGCATTAGCAAGCTAGAGAAAAATTCCGTAGTCTATTAAGGCCACTCATTGATACTTTAAAATAATTTCTGCAGAGATGACTTAAAAGTCTGATTCTTGAGAACAAGAGCTTCTTTCTTTGTTTTTGTTTTGTTTTGTTTTTCCTCTGAAATGGTCAGTGTGTACAAGATTATTGGCATTTATAAACTATTTCCTATTGAAAATGTCTTTTTCTTTTTTCTTGGACTCTTTCGCATAGCTATTTTGAATTACGTCACTGGATTTTTTTTTAGATCTCCAAGAACCTGATAATTCTATAGCTATGTTAAAATCAAAGGTATTATTTTGAATTACATAAAATGAGATATAGACCCAGTTGCCTGTGCTTTTAGTTGAGAAGTTGCAGCAAACATAATATTTTCAAATGGAAAAGAGCAATATTATCACAGCTTAAAATGTATCTGATTGGAAACAGAGAATTCTACCAAACCCAGAAAGACAAAATTTGGGGTATTCTTTTCAAAGCCATGAACAAGAAAATGGTTGTAAATGGTATAAAACCAGAACAAGTATATATCACTTCTCAAAAGACTAATCAATCGAGAATTGCTCACAGATCACAGATGAGGTGAAACTGCCAAAACCATACAAATTGGAATTTTAGTTTAATAGATATTGCCAAGGTTGATCAAAATATATTTTTGAGAGATTTTTTAAGCATAAATGAACAAATTACAAACTTCTGATTAGAAATTAGCAAATTAGCACAAAAAGAAAAAAAAGGAAAAGCTTGGAAAAGCTGTAAATGTATCCTTATTGAAAGTGGACATAACTGTGAATGACATTGGCAGTCTTGACAATATGAATTTATTGTAGTCATCCACAGATCACAGATTAGAATTTTCATGGACACACTGTGAGATGGAAGAGTTAAGGCATTTGTCCAAGGTCGCATGGGATGTCTCTTGCAGAGGCAGGAATAAAAGTACTTCTCTGTCCTATCTTTAATACTATTTACCTTTTCACTAAGTCCTTCTCCTGTCACAAGATGAACAGCTTTCCTGTTAAAAAACATAAAACCAACTGAGGATCACTTTGGCACCAGCTGGAAATGAGGGTGAGTAAAGGATAGTGTGTCAGCTACCACTCTGAATTTCCTTTCAGCTAGACGTGTAGCATAATGCCATTTGAACTTCTGTTGATTTACTGATATATATTTTCTCCTATTCACTTCCCATAGTCTGCTATGTCATGTGGGTAATTTATTTCTTGAGAGATGTAGCTGTTATTACGCTTGGGGCCATCTAGCTGTATTTTTCTTTGTCTTTAATGCTTCTGTGCTTAGTTATACTTACAGAACTCTGAGGAAAAGATGGTATACTTTGTCAGAAGGTATAAATCTTCTTCACAAAGCCTACTTTAAACTCTTAATACATGCTTAGGGAAGGGAACTGCATTAGTAGTTTAGTTGTACACCAGATAACATAGTTAACACTATAGGCTATGGCAATTGTGATTATTAGTACCATTGCAATAGTGCCTTAAATGTTGCTGTGCAATCCAGACCCCAAGAAAGATTTGTAAGGAGCAAACTGACAGTGTGAGTGAGTTACCTCATTTCTGGTACTGTACTTCATTCTTTCAGAAAGGAGAATGAAAAAAAGACAAAGCTTTGCTATATGATGACAGTATAAAGCAAAATGATCTGTATAATGAAAAGATGTGCAATTAACTACAGCGGTTTGTTTGATTTTAGCAAGTGATAATTAAATTCTTTTTCCCCAGTTTCCTGGCCTGCATGGAGTGTCTTCCTCTTGCCTCTTGAAAATCTAGTCATTCAGTCAGGTCAACTTTAGACCTACGGATCAAATTATTGCTTTAGTAAGTCCTGCTGAACCAGCCATTTTCACCTTTTAGTCTTTGTGCTAATGCGTTTTCAATGATTGTGTTAATTTAGGTGAGAAGTAACTCATTTTGCTAGCAGAAATCAATGCAATTTCTTTTGTGTAATTTGATGTACAGGCAGCCCAGTAACCAGTGGCAAATGAACAGACATTAATATTCGTGAAATTTAGCTAATACTATGTCAGTTTATAATTTCACATAAGGCAGGGGTGAACAAGAAGGCAAAATATTGGCAAATCGTTTAAGTGAAGAGTCATCTAAAACAAAAATTTGTGTTCATATGTGAAGTAGAGAACTAAAATAAATCAGACACTTTGCACACCTCAGAAATTAGATTTTATAACTAGAGGTCTAATGTAAGTCAATAACCTGGTTCTTACCTATTCAATTCTGTAAAAAAACCCCACATATTGAATAGATGTATTCCATCAGGTTAAGTATACATGATGCAAAGCATCCTCAACGTAGCAAAAAAACATCAGGTCAAATCCTGAGATACCTGTACTGCAGAATTAAAATAAAAGTAAACTCCACAAAGAAAACCCCATGCAGTGGGATTTTTCATTTGTTATTTTATTGAATAAGGAACAAGACTTTCCATCAGAACTCTACATGCTGTGCATAAATAAGGGTGAGGTCAATAGGTCAGTTTCCAAAAAGAACTACAAGTATTAGTCTGTCATGCGAGAGCAAAAGAGAATATCAGTTGTCACTAGATATTCTTTTCCCTGTAAGGTAACAAATAGTTCTCCAGGTAATCAACTTTAATAGTGTTAAATAGAGAAGTCAAAGAAAGACCCCTGAGCAACTAGAGAAATGACAGGTACTAATAGCAATAATTTTAATGCTGAAATGCTTGAATGCTTATCTTTAGCCCTAAATTCAGGGTAATTGCATTATCTTTTTCTTTGTTCACTATTGAGCTATTGGTATTTGGTATGAAATTAAAACTCAAATATACTAGTTAATGAGAAGATATTATTCATCAAGGACCAGAGCAATCTCATTTAGTACATTTTTTAATAAATTGCAGAATTGCCAAGGTTTAAAGGAAGAGCCATGAACATGATCTCTTATGATCAGTTACTGTGTGGAAGACCCTGCATGACCGTCAATCATCAGGACAATTATCAATATAGGAGTCTCAAACTGAGGGTCAAAACTTGATATGCTGCAAGTGAAGAACTAAAATGTGGATGAATTGCAAGTTTAAACACATAAGGGTCTATTTCATTTAATGATGCAATTTTACTTCATCGATCACTCTGCCAAATGTTATAATCTATGAGAGAAGAACTAGATGACTGTTACAATGTGTAAGGGGCAAAGATATGATGGGAAGAGATTGTGTAGTAGCTTTCTACAACTGCCTGAAAGGAGGTTGTATCAACGTGGGTGTCAGCTTCTTCTCCCAGGCAGCCAGCAACAGGAGAAGAGGACAAAGCCTTAAGCTGTGCCAGGGGATGCTCAGGCTGAACATGAAGAATTATATCTTCATGGAAAGGGTTGTTAAGCATCGGAATGGAGTGGCCAAAGAGGTGGTGGAGTCACCATCCCTGGAGGTGTTCAAGAAAGAAATGGACATGTTGTGTAGTGCTATGGTCTACTTGACAAGGTGGTGATAGTTTAAAAGTTGGGCTTGATGATCTTGGAGGTCTTGTCCAACCTAAAGGATTATGTGATTCTGTGATTATTCCTTCCTGTTCTCTCCACATTTCATTGTTTTCACCCTTCAAATAAGATTAGGAGTAATAAAATGATTTTGCACTTTTCAAGAAAAGAACTTTTTTTTTATTCTGTGTCACACTGGCCAGTAAGTTGTCCAGAAATGAGAGGATAAATCAAACATCTGTTTGAGTATCTACCTATCTTTGGTTAGGCATGTATATGTTTATCTTTCTGATAATATTAACAATGCCAAGAAAAAGTATACTCTAAGATTTAAAACTGGCATTCTACTACATCCAATTAAGGAATATAAGGTCTACTCTGCTGAATCACTTAGGACTATCTAGCTTACACTGAAGTAAAAAAACCAAACAACCAAAACAGAACCACAAGCCAAAAACTCCTCAGGATGGACAAGATGCAGCAATGAGACAACCTTTGCATCTACCTGTGGAGTTTGCCGGAACTGTTTGCTTGAGGCTGCCCTCCCAAAATGGGCAAAACCCTACCAGGGCCGTAGCAGCAGTTTTCAGAGAGAATATGTTGTTGCATAAGTATCTTAGGAGAAGATTCAGGATGAAAACTGCATTTCTTCTTTTTAATAACATATCTTCCACTTAAAACTACAGAAACAAAGTGTGAAGATATATATCAAAAATATTCATCCAGCTTGATTTAAAGTTGATTTATTCATTTGATTTCATTGATTCATCCTGGCCTAATTATTTTTAATATAGTGCCAGCAAATAACATTTTCTGTGAAACAACTGCTGCTGGAGTTCTTACTAGCTAGCAAATTCAGCAGAAAATATGTGTGCCAGAACTGTGCTGAGAATCTGTGTATGCCACAGCATGTCCATCTGCTGTATACAACACATGCCAGTTTCTTCAGTATGCACTGGAAAGGCAAGGATGGAGTGTAGGGAAGCAGAAGAATTAAATTTAGAATATAAATAAGACATACCTTACAGGATTACGACACCCATTCCTTTCTTTTTTTGAATTTTAATTCATCCTTTCACATTATTCTGTTAAGGTCATTGGCTATATGTAATTTTCTAAGCATAAGATATAAATGATAACTTTGCATGAAAATGAGTTATTCATACTATTCATGATAGTACTAAGCTTTCAAAATTCCAGAAATAAGCAGGATTAGAACTGCCAACTTATGATATGTATTCCTGCTTCTGTGGTCACAATTTCTGGCACACATTCCAACAACACAAATCTGTTTTCTGACATTTTGATATTACATGGAAAATAGGACAACCTAAATCAACCATTTAATATGAGCCAGACTCTGTAAAATCCATATAATGATGAATGTCTTTGCATCTGCATGGTCCCACTGAGGATAGCTACTTCTATATATAAGCACACAAATCTGTGTGGAGGTCAAAGAAGAGATGGTGGGACTGTCTAGAAAAGAACAATCTTACTAACCAACCAACCAACCAGCCAGCCAACAGCAACCTATTTTTTACACAGACAAAACCTGCACAGATAACACCCGAATATCTGTTTGCTGCTGTACAGCTGTACAATTGAAATTTATATGATTACTAAGATGTGAATTTTTGTTTCATCCATCTGGGAAGTTCTTCAGTTAGGACACAATCTCTAGACATAGACAGGAAATTACACCTCTCAGAAATTGTGTAGAAAACTGATAATGCTAAATCCTGGGAAAGAGATGCAATCACTTTGAAACTCTGTCAGAAAAGCAATATAGTACTCAGCCATACAACTTAGGCACAACCTGGTGTTGTGAAACTAAGGTGTATCAGAAGCAGCAAAGGAGGGTATTTGTGAGATAACTAGCTCGCTTTTAAGTGGTGGGTGACCTCCCATCTTCACTGGAGGTGAGTAAAGATAGCCAGAGAAGGCAAAGAGCTCTTGCTCTCCCTGTCTTTTTTTGTTGTTGTTGTTTTTTTTCATTTCAGTGTTTCACCTTGGCAGGTTAGAGAAAGCAGTATATTTTAGTGTGCTTCTCTGAGCGGCAACATTAATTTGTCATTTGTATTACAGTAGGAAACAACCTTGATGCAGTCTGGTAGCACAGCTGGTTTCAGGGACTTCCATCACTTATGCAAATTTTTGTGCAAGAAATGAAAGACAAATTGGTTTGGTCAGTGGTTTTCATTATAGTGTCTGTGTTTTATGCAGGCAACAGCCGGATGCGAGCACAGATGTAACTTTTTCAGAGGTATATAGGACTTAAAATTGAGGCTCATATTCCATGTTCATTTAGTTCTCATGAAAACAGTTCCAACTGATTGATTTCATTGTGAATTTCAGTCTAGAGGGCCTGAGTTAAAATAGAGTGATAGTTTTCTAGGATAGGTTTTCACTTTGTGTTGTCTTTGGAAGGCTGAGCATCTTTTTGTATAAATGTAGACAATTTGTTTTACAATACGGGTTTCATTTTATGACAACATGTTTGTAATAACATCAGTTTCACAGTTTAATAATTATTGCTTACATATTTAAACATATAATTTTTTGAAAAAAGTATATTTTCTTTATGTGTCTAAATAAAAATTCAATATAGGCAAATCTGAAGTCATAGAAAGATTCCTTAAAGAAATGCAGATCATTGGCATTTTCAGTTCATACTTGATTAAATTGCCATCCTTTGCACAGAAACATTTCTTGTAATGTAATTACTCTTTTTCTGTCTTTGGAAGAGGCATTTGTTCATAGTGTTTTTTCACTTTGCAAGAACTCACACTGTAATGGAATACTTATTCTACTGTCTCAGCATATATCCTTAAAGAAAAGCATCCCATTTTGACAGCTGCTTTCATCCTCCCTCTTCCATAATTCTCTTTTTTATATAAGCATATAATGTAGAGAGTTGCAAAGAAGTCAAAGCCAAATTGATTTCAGAGAAAGGACCAGAGTCAATGGACACAATTGAGAAACAAGAATGAAACACAATGAAACACAAGAGGTTTCTCCTGAACATCAGGAAGCATTTTTTTACTGTGAGGGTGACTGAGCACTGGCCGTGTTGCTCAAATAATTTTTGGAGTGTCCCACCTTGGAGACATTAAGAGGTCATCTGATCATGGTCCAGAGTAACCGACTAGAAATGCTGCTGTTTGAGCAGGAACATTGGATCAGATAAACTCCAGAGTTCTTTTCCAACCTCAACTCTTCTGTGTTCCTGTAGTACTGAGTTTGCATTTGAAAACTGCTTAACAATGCCTTCTGGAGCAGAAGCGAATTTTTTAAACTGTTTTTCTTTCCCTGATCCTAGCTAACAGTACTTAATGAAATATCTCTGAGCTGGAAAACAATCTAAAACACTGGCCCTGAGCAAACATATCAACCTTTTAACTTTGCTACAGAATTACTGAGTCCAGAAATTTCACAGCATTGTTTACATCAGTGTGGTGCTTAGTCAGACCTCGTATGGAATACCAACTACATATTAGAGAAGGAGAATTTATATACTCTGTGCATTCAAGGCTTTTCAGGCTCACAGCTAAGTCCTGTCACTATAAATGCATACATTTGGGAAAGGGGAGGAACGAGTCAAAAAATATGTGTCTATTTCTAATGTTCCCTCCCATCTTTAAAAAGCTTGTTTAAGCCTTACTTATTATGTAAGTCAGAAACTGTATTCTGAGCTGGCTCCTGAAATCAGTCAATCGTTTTTCTTTACTGTTCCACTATATCTTGTTTCCTTCCTTTCTTCAGCCATCCTGACATGTATCTTTGTCCTCATGGCATCGACCCTCAGCCTCTGCTGCTTTTCCTCTGATCCCAGAGCTCTCTCTAGTGTTTTACCTTTCCAGCCTCCAGTATTGCCCCCATTCCCGTTCTTCTTGAAACTCCATAAAAAGTCCATTGCCACTGCTAACATGACACTTTGTTCTGGCATAAAATCATCCTAAATTTACACAATCTTTCTCTTTCACTGGAAATAGAAAGTCTGAATATGTAATGTAGGAGGATTTAGTTAAACACTAAGAATTTTAGTTAAACTCCCTATTGCTATTTGCAGTATCTGTCACATACTTCTTTTACAACTCACAGTGGAACCAGTTACACATAAGTATACTGAACAGATATAAGAACTATGTCGATGAGGCAACCTTAAAAATCTTGCTCAGTTGAGAAAAAATATTTTATTTTCCAAATATGATTTTTTTAAAATGTTTTATAACTTGCAAACCAAATAAACAGTTATAATGGCCATACTGAGTATAATTAGCATTTCCCTTTTTTATTTGATATTTTTAATATGTCACTGGTTCTTGGTGTCTCTAATTAAATAATGGAGTTAGCAATGTTTTGCTAACTGTCATACTTGTAATGAAGATTATGCAGTTATAAATGTCAGATAGAAATTGTAAACAAATATTTTTGCAGCTACGTGTATATTTGTGAGTGCAAATCACACACCCACTCTTTCTTTTAATATTTTATTTTTGCCTTTTAATTTTTTACTTGGATTTTTGTATGTTTCAGATGCACTGAGTTATGTTTTCCTGGTAGAAAAGGTCATGGTCTCCAAACAGGATCCATAGTGATTTAAACACTAAGTACATGATTTCTAAGAACATTGGCACACATTTATCTTCAACTATTTGACATACAATATGAAACCACTTGGCTGTAACCTTTTTCATGTAACTTAAAGGCTAAAGTGTACTCGTTTCCCTGTTCTCTTTCCCAACTGGCAAACTCTAATGAGGGTTGAAGCAAGCACAAAATGAATCTTTTCTCACAAGTCATTAACAAGGAATGAGACTAAAACAATGGTATTAATTTCTTGCAACAGCCTTTCTCTTGTGATCACAGATGCTTTTAGGAGACAGTAAAAAAAGCATTTTCCAAAGCTCTGTGATTGCAAGTTTGTCTAGGCACAAGAGAAAAGCCTTGCAATGAAGCACAGAATTTCTGAAATTGGAAGCACTTTCTGACAGGATGACCTTCACAATCTAACAAAGTATTTCAGCACATAGAGACTCCAAGTACAAGCAGTGAGAATCATCAGGAGGTAAAATCATCAGGACAAGGGATTATGCCCTTCTAAGGCAATGTGACAGTCTGAATTTCTGGCTCATCAAACCAACAAGACTGGACACTCAGAGCAATGATGAAAACCATCGATAGACAGTGCAAGCTGCAGCAGGTCAAAACAACAGGAAAATTTGACCTTCTGGTTTGGTAATACCTGTAAAACCTGCCCAGAAGACTCTGCTGTTGTGAGCAATAGGAATGGTTACATTTGGTTAGGATTTAGGAAAGGCAGACAGGAAACAGGGACAGAGTATTGCTGCCTTTGGGCAAATACACTTACTCTTAGGCAAGCTCTGCTTTCTCTGATGAGAGATAATTAACTCACATTTTTTCTGTTGCAGAATTAAGCTCTAAAAAAGTGTGGAAGGTCTAATAGATCCTAGAAGATCACTCCTTAGAAGTGTTTGTCCTTTGTGTAAATGAGATTTCCTACCTTCTTCCAACCCAAGCTGTTGGAGAATCTAATGTTCTTGAAAAGCTGCTAGCAACATTCTAACAAAACTTGAACCGAGTCTTTGGTAATCAATATGGTCAAGCTGGACTGCCATACAATTTTTCTCCGAAAAATTTTAAGTAAAATATGACATTTTAAAATGAAGGGTTTAATTTCAGAATATTTTGGCTTTTCAGTAATAATCTTAAGAAGGAAAGAAACCCCCCTGCGGCTGAAAAATAAAAAGTTAGTTATTCATCAGGGCCACTATTTAGCAACCTGCTATTAAAACACAATCTATCCAACAGTTTTTTATCAATATTTGTAAATGTTCAATATCAACATATATTACTATTGCATTATGATTTTGGTTATATTTGTTAATTATTTATGAACTGAACTAAACTGAATGATAATCATGGATCCAGCTCTACTCAGATCCATTATAATTTCAGAAAGTCTTTAATTTTGCAGGAAAATGGACACAGAAATATTTTTGGACAGTCAGGATGGTGGTGTATGACTATTTAAAGATGGTACAGATAGGATAAAGTGAGATATCATATGAAAAAATGTGAAAGTAGATATTACTGTTATAGAATTTTTTCTCCATTCTGCCAAAAGTGAAATGTGATAAAGGATGTTGCTGGAAAAGGGAGTGAATTTGAACATATTTGTATTCTGCAAGGTCTTAGTGCACATGGTCAACTAGGATCCTAAAAATCTACGCTTTTGTCAAGTTTTGTGGTTATGTATCTGGATATTGTATGTGACAGTAGATTCTTTTTCTCATTTGCAATAAAACAAATCCAGCCTGTTGTTTCTGGAAATCAGCAAAGCCAGTCTTCACTCAAGCTTGAAACTCTGGATGATACCATTACTGACAATAGACCTGTGAAGGATCAGGTAGAAAACCAAACAGATGTAAAGGTGCCAGGAAAGGCTGTGTGTGATAATATTGGTACAGGGTACATTATCATGCATAAGGTACTAAGAGTAGATTGTATAATAGTAGCACCAGTAGTTTTCTTTTGATAGATGTCAAAATATACTGCTTGATTAGAGGTGCTTAATTTGAAAAGATATAAACTGAATAAATTGAAAAATCACGTTCATTGATACTGAAGCCAGATGACATAATGTAATCAGAAGCTCTGTCTATACCATGCATCCTGTATCAAGTACTGAGTCCACAGTGACTGAATACTTGTGGTTTTATGTCCTGAAAGACATTTACCCTGGAGGGTGGATACAAAATCATGGTCAAAAAACATCCTGCTGAAATAAATAGTGAGAAGCAGAATATAATTACTGAGAACATAAACCAAGAGATCTGCGTGGCCATTTCCACTTTTCCTCTTTTTCTTGGAATGTGTGATGCCTTACAGGCATAGTATGGATTAGAGAATGAAGATAGATTAGAGATACAGAAGACATAGATACTGATTGATGGAGATACATGTAGCTGTTGTTAAAAGTCTGTTTAAGTATTTTTAGTCTCACTTCAGAGTGTGTACTGTCATTTCACTTCTCTGCTAGTCTGAGTCAAAAAAAAAGTACAAAATAAAAAAATAATAGCAACACTAAACAGGAAAGAGAGAATCCACATGCAGTCTGGAAGCAGAAATAGATTAATGCAATGAGAAATTTCAAGGAGACACCAGGTGATAAATTTTTTTTAAAAAGGATACCATGTCCTGGGCAGGTGCAGAATCTCTGTAAAAAGAGGTAGGAGCCATCTTAATTTTATCGACACAGAGTTATTTCATGTTGTCAGCTGGCATGTTATACAAAAAATACCAAAGAATATTTTCTAGGAAATATAAACAGGTTGGGTTTGGTTTTTTTTTTTTTTTTAATTCCTTGTTACGATGAGTACTTTGTCATAAATATGCTGTAGCTTTAAGTATCCTCATACTCATTTTTTCATATTTTAAATGAGAAAAAAAAAACCCACAAAGACAAGAATTACTTAGAAAGGAAATAACACATCATTAATTTAGTTTGTATGAACCAAAGAAAAAACAAAAATGTAGTTTTTGAAGGATTGAATAGTTTTAAAACTAGGGAATGTTGTATGATTTTTTATTTCAAGAGTCACATTTATTGCCATAAGAATGCAAGGTATTTGAGATAAACTAGTCCCAAAGGAATAAATCTGCAATCCAGAGAGAGCTGCAAGGAATAAAAGCTTCTGCATTGATTTACTAAACTATCTCTTTCCCTTTATCTTCAGGTCTTTTTTTTTTAACCACAATGAATTAAAAATATAAATGAGAAATTTAGCTGCAGTGTGGAAATCAATGAGCTCTTCAAGACGAGTCTGCAGGATTTGTTTCCTTGACCTCACTGTTGCCTTTGGTAATCCATTTGAATAGGGTTCCTGTGTAATGGCAGGAGACAATTGGAAAGTGCTAAAAGAAATGCCACAATTTATTAAACATATGAATTAAATAGACAATGCTTAATTTTGTAGTTCTTCTTTCAGAATGGTTTTCTGTTTGACTGAAAAACTGCAGCTCTGCTTTTTCACTGAGTGAAATCACTGAAGACTGTGACAAGACAAGCCTAATTTATTTTCTTTCTCTTCTCTTCCATCCACCCCCAACATCTTTTCTCCCTGTTTAATTTTAAATGCATTGATTATTCCCTATTAGACTCAGTGAAGGCAGACTAACAACTGCTAACAGAATTCCATAAACAATAAATTAGCTTGTAGATTAAGCTCTCTTGCATTACTTTTTTAAAGTCTGTGATAAGACCTGCATGGATCTCAGAGTGCTAAAACTAAATAAAAGCTATCCCTCATGCCTAGTGCCCAGAAAGAGGACTGAAATACATTTTTTAAATGGTTTCAGGAGAATGTTGTTGTCTTGGGTCTGATGAGATGGCATTTTTCTCCCCACAGCAGCCCTCACAGTGCCATGCTTTGCTTTGGTAGCTAGAAAGGTGTTGATAACACACCAGTTTTTTTGGCTACTGCTGAGCACTGCTGGCACAGCATCAACTCTGTCTCTCAACGTTCCCCACACCCACCAGTAGGCTGGGGGTTGGGTAAGATTTTGTGAGGTGACATAGCTAGGACAGCTGACTCCAAATGATCAAAAGGTTATTCCAGACCATACAGTGTCTGCTTAGATATAAAATCTAAGAGAAAAGAGGAGGAAGGGAAGGCATTCATTATTTATGGTGTTTATCTTCCAGAGCAACCACTGTGTGTGTTGAAACCTTGCTTCCTGGCAAGTAGTTGGACACCATGCACTGATGGAAAATAGATAAAAAAATCTTTGGGTTTCCTTTGCTCCCATGTGTATGAGTAGTTTTTTTTTTCTTTATTAAATCACCTTGATCCACGAGTTTTTTCCATGTTATTTTCTCCCTGTCCTGCTGAAGAAGGCTGTGATAGAACATCTTTGTGGACACCTGGCATCCAGCCAAAGTCCACCTACCACAACTATGTGAAGATCAAATGCTTTCTTAAATGGCCAGAATGTTAAAATATGGTAAAATATTTTAGGAGTGGGGTGTCCTGACCTTTATATGTGGAAAAAGCAGTATGAGCTAACAGACTAATCTGCAATGAGCCTGTGCCTGTTTTATCACAGTCATAGGAGCAGAGTCTACTTCATGTTCAAGAGACTGCCAGTCCAGCTGCTTGCTCAGAACAAGGCCCTCTATGAGGTCAGGTCAGGTTGCTCAGAGCTTTGTTCAATCAGGATTTGAAAGCCTCAAAAGACAAAGAGAACACAGCCTCTCTGGGTAGCCAACTTCACTACCTCACTGTCTTCATGGGGAAACAACTTTCTTGCTGCAATTTATGTCCATTGTCTCATTACCCTGCCAAGAATGGGTGTGAAGAGTCTGTCTTTGTCTTCCCAACAACCTAATGGACTGGGGAGGTGAAGTTAGGTCCCCCAAAGTTCTCTAGGATGAGCCCATTCTGGTCCTTCAGCCCCTTCTCCCAGGGCAAATGCTCATCTCTGAGCGTCCCATGTGCCCTCTGTTGAAGTTACTTCAGTTTGCTAATACATTTCTTATCCTGGTGTAGAGGGAAATATTTCTATAATAGTTCAAACATGATAGAGAGTGGCTCTGGACAGACTTACAAATATATGTATTCATTTTAGAATATATATTTTTTTTTTTCTTTTAATCTCTCACATATTCCTTACTTCTATCTTTCAGAATTAAATCCTTTGGGAGATACTATAACCAGAATGTTACAACTGATCCTCAAGAGACTTGCAGTGAGATTTGGTTTTATTAAAGGTATTTTTGTAGATAACAAACATATTAATTTATTCTTCCTAACTTACCTAACAAAAAAAAATTGTTTTTCCTTCCTGATTTTCTTCCTTTAATTTAAGAATGACTTTAGATTCAGAACTGTTTCTTGGTATCTTCTAGCATAAAGCCAAGTATTATATGAAATCTGAGCAGCAGCCTCATTGAATTGTAAACAATAAAGTACGTTGACAATTAAATGAAATATTCATCTATATTATAACAAGCTATTCTAACACTATGTTTAAATACTATTGCACACTAGTTTGCAAAGATATTGGAGTTGACCTTGAACCAGTTGTGACTCAACCAGCTCACTGTTATCAACGAAATACCAACGTGATATTGAAGACTATTGAAGACTGACAGAATCAGGGATTTTTTTCTACTTTAAGCTTTCTTTTTAATTCTTATTTTAACAGGGTTCCTACTGTCATTAATAGCAGACAGAAGGAAAATGTTGAAGTAGTCACATAATATGTATATCATTTAATAGACAATGCCCAGTTTTGTGGAAAGCCTGGTAAAATGGTATTGTATGATTCGGAAAATGGCAACTCTGCTTTAAAATAAATAAATTCCAATTATAATTTTGGTTACTAAAAGCATAACAAGCAAGCTTGGACTGCTTATTTAGGAGCATCTTGGTTACCCCTACCAAACACTCTGTCATGTTATAAAGAAACAAACTTAAAGCATCCTATATTCAGTCATATTCCACCTCTTTTCATCAAAATTCCTGAAAAATTAGCATCTGTATTATTATGGAACAAAATACCTGTAAAGCTGCTTCTGGAAAATTTAAATAGGCTCAGAAAAAAAATATGAGTAAATATAATTTTGACAATGGACATTAATGGAACTTTTTTAATGATTATAAAGTTGTACATACATTAGTTTTCTCCAAAGCAGTACAGTAATTAAAATAGTTGCTAAAAATAATGTAATAAACCATGAGTAATGCAATGAGAAGCAGAGTTGGAAGTCATAGGTATGTAGAGAAGTATATCCATTACAACCTTAGTCCCTGCATGACATCAGCTAGAACTTGAACTGGGACGGGTATGTTGAAAAATTCTCAGAAGATGAAATTGATATTTTGATCTAAACAAGCAGAATGTGGCCTGTGTAGTTCTTTGGTGTTGGGACACTAAATAATGGAACACCACCACAAGAACACCATAATATATAGGAAAACAAATTCTAAGAAGAGGTTGGAGCTTCTAAAGAACCTCTGAAGAAGATATTTGCATTAAAGAAGTAATCTAAGAATACTTATTTGAAGAAGAAAATCCACAGTCAACATCTAAGAATTTCTGTGGATAAATGACAGGTTGAAGAAAGCAGGTTTAAAAAAATATATTTGATGTATTATTTAGAACCTGAAAGATAGAAATTAATTCTGAAAAAGCCTAGTATTTTTTAGAATAAATTATTTCATTGGACTTTAATGTGGGCAAAAGTACATGAAGACTAGCTGTACAAAGGCTTCTGAAACCTCAAAAGTCAAAGCAAATTTTAATTCATTGCTTCCTCTCCAGTGAAGTGAATTTCTCTCAAGATGCCTGGAAATCTATTTAGCACATTGAAGAAATGCCCTCTTAGGATATTGCTGCATGAAAAGTGACGTGCTGAGGGACATGATTGTCTTGCTCACTGTTGCCATATGAAGCAATGGATTAGAAAAATATCAAATACCCAGCAAAAAAAAAAGGAATAAATGAGCACTGGAAAAAATTAATAAATGTGAACTTTTCATTCCATCACATACTGCTAACATATCAACAGCATTGATGCCTCTGGATTTTTAATTTTGATGTGTCAGTGCAGATCATACTCTTTCTGGAGAAGGGCAAATTTATCAAAGATGACTACTCCTATGAAAACTGTGAGTTAATCAAACAAAAATCACAAAGAAAAGCTCCAGAAATGGAACACAAAATACTCCTTCAGTATTCAAAGAGACACTAGGAAAAGCAGTATCATGATACCATGCTCTAAACTGATTTCAGATCGCTGACAAATATGTTTGTCTAGGTGATGCATTTTCTTATTAATAATCACGGAGTATAATAACTTGTGTTGAGTAGATTAAAAAATCATTAATCAAAAAAGTCTCACAATAAAACATATTCAGTAAATATTTCAGTTCTTTTTATCTTCCCTCTTCTTTTCTTTTGCTTTGTTGGGAGTTTTTGATTTATTTTTTCATTTTTAAATGGCAACATGAAGCAAGATACTCCATGTACCATTCTCATTTTAAACCTGCCAACTAATTATCTACAAGAAATCCCTGCCTGATGATAGACATTAAATGATTAGATAGATAGATAGATAGATAGATGGTAGAAAGATAGATTTTGTATGAAAAAAACCTCTATGAATTCTTGCACACAGATATTCTTCATTTGTTGTTCCAGTTACAGTATAGCTACTTTTTAAATGAGGTTTCTTTCAAGAGGTTAAATAAAAAAATAAGTTATTTTCATTAATAGGATACACTGAGTCTGAATGCTACTTAAGTCTTTAAAAATTATGTTAATTGATAGTAATAGGTATTTGGAGATAAAAGATTTTTATAATTCCATTTTTTTTCTGTACTCTGGTTTTATACTTAAGCCAAATGAAAAACATTTTCTTCTCAAAAATATTTTTTACTAATTCTACCTCTGAAAAAGTTTGCTCTTTTTCTAACACTGAAAATTACCATTTCTAGCTAAGTGTTCAAAAAATAGCATAATCTCAAAAAGTATATAAAGCTGCTTCTTCTCTCTGATTACTGAACTCTTACATCTATCATTAATAGAAAAAGAACTGGAAGAGAAAACATCCAGCCCTCATTGCTGATTTTACACTGCAAAACCTCTGTAAGTACCTGTGGCAACCCTATTATTGCAAAGTTATTTCATCATGATTAATTTTACCACAAAGATTAGCAAATTAATTAAAAATTATTAAACAATGCTTTTACAGTGTCAACCAGTGAGTTTTAAATACAATCAGACACCATTTTAGTAAATAAATCTGTAATGGATTTCTGGAAGTAAAATCCTTATCCTTCTACAAATATTTTAGCTTTCAAATAATGATGCATTCTTACAGAATAGGAATAAATTTCAGCTGTTAAGGACTAAGTATGTGCACCTGAAGATTTTGTAAGTGTATTTTATTCCATGGCAACTCTGGACACACATAAAAATAAAAAAGTTAATCTTCCTTTCTTTGCCACCTGTGCACTCCTTCTGCTGCATATATATAATGGAGACTAAGGTGGATTGATGGTTTTCATATGTGAGCACTTTACACATAGAACTTAAATTCCCCCTCCTCCCATTTCATACCATAATTTCAGCTCTGATGAGATAATTCTCTTTTAGCCCTCCCTAGCTGTATTTTCATTGGTCTTTTTTGACCATTTTAATTATACTTTATGTCTTTCCTAGAGCTCGAAAATTTTTAATCTTTTTCAAGAAGCAAATTCCAAGCTGTAAAGAAAATATTATGCCTACTTACTAAAATGTTAATAACTTTTTACCCAACATTCTCTAAAACAAAGTCAGCTAGATATCAGGAACTTTGTTCGGGGGACATGTCATTTGAGACATAATATTGTGAACAAATTTATTTCATCACAGGAGAAACCGTGTAGATCATCGAAAATCAGGCATTACTTCCCTGGTCCTTTAGTCTGTATGTAAAGATATGATTTTCCAGTAAATCTTACTAGCAGAGGAAGGGCTAATAAGTATTAGGGGCATCTTAACTATCTGCATTCACATGTCAAACTAGCCTGAACAACTGTCTTTTTGATGGTTTCATTCAATTTATCTAATAAACTGTTGTTTCTGTGGTACGGGTGATGGAAGTACTGCTGTTCCACTTGCCTTATAGATCAAGATCTGGTGGAGAGACCCAGTTCTGCAAGACAACGTGGCTTCACATGTAGCACCTCTGCCTGCTTTACTTACTGATGCTTGAGAAAAAAAACTGCTTGAAAACTAATTCACATTGCTCATGGTACTGGAGATCTTGCAATAAACAAGGTGCCATTTGAATGTGGAAACCCTTCTCATTAAAATCTACCATCTCTTCTCTCTCTTCATCTTGACCCAAGACCCAACCTGAATCATAATGCTTCAATTGTTGTGGCTAAAATTCCTCTAATTAAAAAAAAATGTGGTGTAAGACACTTGTACAATATACCAGCATAAAAAGAATATATTTTTGTGTTTGTGTGACACAGTATTTAAAGTGTCAGGGTTAATACAAATATAAAAAAAAAAATCTGTAAGTGGGAAATGATTAGCTGTTCCCTTGTGACCCTTCCTATTAGGAAACTCTTCCATACTATTTAGACTGAAAGAAAAAAACAAAAACGAAGATCAAAACCTAAACAAATCCACCCTCCCAATTTATTTTTGAGCCATTTCATAATTGCTATCTGGCAGCTTCTGCTGAAAAATAAGTGAATACTCTTTGTCTGTACTCTATTTTTCTATAAAAGCTTGATACTTGTGCAATTATCTGAAGACTTAACCACCTGGAGGCACCTACAAAATTTGAGTGTATTTATTTCAGTGTAAAAGTTCACTTGAAACTTAAAGTTCTGCTCCTGCCTTTGGCACCTGGCAGCTTGAAATCTCTCTCATCTCTAAACCCCACTGAGAACTGTAAAGCAGGAATTCCTCAAACTACCTCACTTGAAGGAATCAATCCAGCAAGTGTCACAAGGTGACACACACCTTATGTATTGTGGTCACACTCCAGAGACTGCCAACTCACTTCTGAAAGATCAAAGAGAAATGTGTTTATACGGGGTCCTGAAATACTCAGTTGTAAACCTTGGCTTTAAACTTTGCATCTGGGTGATTTTCTCCACCTATGAAAGAAAGCCTCCTGTGAGGAAAATTAGCACCATGAAACAGCTTTTTTTAAGATGGTATTTCATATAATATTCCATACATAATGTCCAGTGATTTATAAGAATATGTATTAAATGTTCACTATGCCAGGACATATATTCTGTTATTTTTGCTAAGGCTGTGGGAACTGTAACCCCAGGTAGAATTCTAATTTCCTAAACCACTCTGAAATACTGAATTCTAGCATTTGCTAGAGAAAAGGAATAATGAAATGAAGGAAAATGCTGTTTAGTTTGGTTCAATGTCCTTTAGCTCCATTATACAGAAGTCTTCAATGTGCTTTAACCTGAAAAATGCTTCATAATAGAGTAAAAATGTTGTCGGGTGTAATTATCATTCTTGGATAGGAACAAATGAGGCAGTAACTGTTTCGAGGTACAATGAAAATGGACTCATTCAGAGAAGAGAACATTTTGGATATAAAAAATCCCAAAGTGTAGCTTTAGAAATTCCAACGAATACTTAAGAAATCGCAAATAAATAAGGGCTCTTACTGATTATTTACTCAAATTGTTCAATTCCACTAAGTGGTATCAAAATTGCTAGGTTTTTTTTTTTAGATTTGGGGAAAAATAATCCCTTCATGCTCTGAACTGCAGCTGAAAAGATTCCTCTGTGCCGCAGAGATAGAAGCATAGGCTCTATGTGATGAGTTCAACTCAATTACACTATAACTGAGTGAAGTCTGCAATGCAGACAAGACCTGTGTGGGGTATTCAGCAGTTCAAGGACTGAGCCATCCAATTTATTGAAGATAATGAAATGTGTCATAATCATTCCCACTGCAAATGCTCATGTGGAGAGGATTTTTCATTGATGACAAACATATGGACTGACAAAGGGAGCAGGTGTGAAATTGACTTAGTTAAAGCAGAGCCTCAAATCTAGGCTAACTTCCCTTTGATATGTCAAACTAGTCTCAGTTCTGCCCTAAAAAATCACACAGTGCTTAGGATCACTAATAGTCATCATAATAATACTTAACGCTTGCATAGGACTTTATGTTTTCAAAGTATGTACAAATTTGCATTTCTGTCTTACTTGTGTGTGGTCTTTGAATTGATGCTCAAGATAAGCACTGAAACTGTGCACACTTTCCTCAGTGACAGGGCTTCAGTTATTTATCATTTTTCAAAATAAAAGAAGGGTGAGGAGAGGGTAAGAAGGAAAGATTGGTTTCAGATGGGAGCTGACAGTCCTTCCTGTTGTCTATCAGCTAAGCTTCATCAAGAGGAGAAATATCTGGAGTAAATAATATTTTCCTTTTAGAAGTGGATGAGATAGGGACATGGGGTCCTGACTCATCCTCCTCCTAATCCTACCATCCATTCCCACAGGGGAGGAGGATAGATAGGGTGGTAAAGAGAGGTGGCACAATGCTAGTAACGGAGTTGAACAAGGAACACAGGACGACTTGATTATCAAATATAGAAAACAAAATCTCAAACAGGCTAAAAGAGGACAGAGGAGAAAACTCAGACATTCGAGAACTGTGAGGAAAATTAGTTTTGCAGTGTCACAAAGAAACTAGTATGTGTTTCTTCTGCTCCTTGCTAGGAGACACAGATATCATACTGAGAATAAAAGAGGGAGAAATAAGGGGAATAGGGTTTGTTGCTCCTACTGAGCTAGAGAAACAGTCAGTAGGAGGAAAGTCTTGTTAATGGAAACCATCCAACAGTGGCAGATATTAATCCATCCTATGAGATGATAACCTACCTCATGTTCCCCTAAAATAAAACCTGGCAAAGGCAGTATAACACAAAGGACCTTTTCCATGTTTCCAAATCTTTGGTGTCAAATTAAATTGCATGTTTTTAATTGATAAACAAAAAGAAGCATAAGAGAAAATGTGGGGAAAAAAAAGAGAGAGGAAGGTATACATTGTGTAAAGTTTAAAAAAATTTAAAATAATATAGGATCGCATAGGTAAAAGGATAAAATCATAGTAATAGGAAAGAGAATGGGTAAGGTAAATTTCAAAATTATTCTCAAGACAAGCAGAATTATAGAAAAAAATACAAATCTGCAATAGGATAGAGATGGAAAAGTTAGAATCTAAAATTAAAAAGCAATCGTCTTGATCTCTTCTTGACAAACATTCAGGAAAAAAACCAAAAAAGTGAGAAAATAGGACATGACATACAATCAGTAATATTAGATCATTATTATTTTTATCTATTTCATCAATATTATAGTATATTTCTTTTCAATACAGATCTTGGAAAAGGTTTCCACTCTATAATTTTTTTTACAGGAAATAAAACTTATTTTTATTTGGAACAGTTTTAGTCTCACAGAATCATATTTGACTGGGTCTGAATAAAGGAGTGCTATGAAAGGCTCACACTTACAAATAGTGCCCTTTTCTACCAAAGAAGCTGCTAAACACTCCTATAAAAATTAACAGACCATATTGTACACAGGAATGTAATAAAATATGTGACAAAAATGTCAAGACCCAATCAGTTGTTATTTTTATTTGCTAGTGACTTTTCACTGTGAAAACTCAAATCTGAATTATATTTGCTGAGGTATATAGGTGCGGAACAAATAAGTAGAATCAAAGTGAAATGATAGAGGATATAAATGCACCTACCTGTGACATTGTATCTGTCTTAGGTTGCTCTGATGAAGCCATTTCTACATTTTTAAAGTGGTTTATGCAGAAAGATGATGAGAGATATCTATAGGAAATTTATTAATATTCTTTTCTCACATCTGCCCTGCAGCAAAATATTTCTAGTTTAACCTATACTACTCTATATAGGGTTTTTGTTAAATACTTGAACATGTTATGACCTGAGAAAAGGTGGGGTATTCACCTCAAACTTTGTGATTGAGGCAACCAGTTTGAATGTGGTAACTCCTTTTGATATGACCAACACACACATGTGCTGGCTTGCACGGTTCTTTTTTTCATCTTGCACTGTTTTTGGCAAGGATAGAGTTATGTTTATTCATAATAGCTTGTAAAGTGCTGTGTTTCGGATCTGTGCTGAAAATGGCATTGGTAGAACACTGATACTGTAGTTGCAGCTGAGCAGAGCTTACAGTGTCCAGGCTTTTTCTGTGACTCACCCCACCCCACCAGTGAGTGGGCCGAGGGTGCACAAGGAGTTGTGAGGGGACACAGCCGTGACAGCTGACCCCAAATGACCAAAATGACGTTCCACACCATACGGCATCATGCTCAGCAGTCGCACTAGGGAGGAGGTTGTCAGTGGGTGGCTCTGCTCGGGGACTGGATGGATATAAGTCACTTGGAAGTAGTGAGAAATGGTTTTCATTGCCATCACTTCTCTTCAATGGGTCTTATCTTTCCATATTTTTTTCTTTTCTCCTTATGGTTTTATATTATTAGTAGTATTACTGAAATTTCTTTTTTATTAATAAATTGCCCTTATTGAGTTTTCTGACTTACAGCCACCATGTCTACTCCACTAAGAGATGACTGACTAGCAAAAAGCCTTGTCTTAAACACAAAAAACACGATTGTAGTTGCATCAGACAGCAGCAACACAAAGAGCTGATAGGTGTTATCCTTTATTCAGCAGAGAGGACCCCATCTGCAAGGACAGTGGGGGCTACCAACACTGCAGCTGACTGTACCTCCAGTGGCTGAGACACTGAACTCATCTGAGTTTTCCACACAGGAGTATTTGCACAGTTGCCTTTGAAGTGACCCCCTAGAAATGTCCCCCTAGGAAGGTCAGATTGAATTGAAACGCTGTTTTAGCTCCTGCCTTGCCTGAGGAGGCCGTACTGCTCGGGCACAGAGCATTACCATGTCTGCCTTTGATCCCTTTTGCACACCACTTTCCCTGCATGATGTGCTCCTCTGCTGCTCTCATTGTCATGGTTCTTAGAGAGAATTAGGTATTACACTGACCTTTCATGTGTTTTTGTAAACTCCTATGGGCAGAAAAATCCCCTTCTGCCTGTACTGTGTGGGTGGAACCTATGTAACAACTGCATAACATTGCAGCTGAGCAAAGTACCAAATGCCTCAGGTCTTCGACATAGAATACAACTGCTAAATATTAATAAAGCAAAGAGATAATAATCTCTTTACATGCCAGACACACAAAAAAAAAACAAACAGTGAAATCCTTAAACCAGTTTGATAGTTTTCAGACATTTAAAAATGCATTATGAATTGTCATACAGTAAAATTTACAGTCCATCTTGAACTTATAAATCAACCAATCTCTGTCAGAAAATTTTCATAGTGTCCACATCTACTACAGGTTATTTTACAAAATACTAGAAGCCGTTTAAACAACCGATGTTCCAAAAAATAATTATGTTTCCTATATGACAATTAAATAAATGTAACTAAACCATGTTAACAATTTTTCTTGTTTTTCAAAAAAGTCATAACAGATGATATCTGGTTTGCTATTGACAGCTTTCCAAAATTAAAAACAAACAAGAAGAAAAGCCTGTTTTGGCCTGACTCCTTACAGTTTTCTCAGGTGATATAAGCACAGTCTCTTAAGCATCTCATTCTATATCCATTTTTGTTTAAAGATAGACATCAATTACTGGAAAAGTACAATTATAGGCAACATTGTTGAGACTATATCTTGAGTCCAGGGCAGCCTGTAAAAGACAAACCATGTGCTTTTTCAGTGCATTGTTCTTCTGCCCCTTCTCTAAGTTACTCAGCATGATACTCATGAGAAGATTATCCCAGACTTCATTCCTAAAAACTGACTTAAATTCATGTACTATTCACAAGAACCCTGAATATCTTCACTTGTTTTACCACAGTAGCAGGTCTTTTGAGTTGTGTTTCTCCTAAAATCTTGAATGTATGTGTGAGACAGAGCAGGGGTGGGGGAAGGGAGGTGGGTTGGAGAAGAAAAGAAGTGTTCAAAAGTTAGTTTAACCAAGGGAATAATGAGGTCATATTTAAATGCAAGTGCTCATATGTATCCCTGTGTCTTCATACAACATTCAAAATAGTGCTTCTGAGCATAATATTTCAAAAATAAAAACATAATAAACAAGAAAACAACATAATAAAGAATCAAGGACCTTGAAATACTGAGTTAACCCAACCACAGAAAAATGAAATCAATTGAAAGCCTTGAGGTAACTTGCATCTCTAATATACTGTATGTGCAAGAAAACACTCTGTCTCTGGAGTTTCTTTCCCCTCTGGAATGATTCTGCTATTGTGATTTATTTGTTTTTCCTAATATTTCTCTAGGCAATGATACAGTGGTATATTTTTTTTTCTCAGATAAGTGAATTCATTTTAGATTTTACCCCCAGAGGACTTTGAGGAATCCCATGAATACATCAAAAAAGGCTGCTCTAAAAAATGAAATCCTGTTTAAAAAAAAAAAAAAAAAACAGGACAGATTTCAGTCATGTAAATTAGAAAAGTCCAGTTTATATCAATTGCATCAGCCAAGTTCTGTTTTCTTTCTGCTTTGTTTTTTTTTTCTTCCGTTAAAACCATTTTTTTTTTCTCTTCAGCTATGAATTAATCCTAGTACAATTTTCTAAGATTTTGGTTTTCAGCCTTCTGTAATGTCTTATGGAGACAAAGTAATAACGTTGGAGGAAGAAATGGGAAATAAGAAATACTCTTCCTACAAACCCAATATCATTTTATTTGTTTAAAAACTGTACTTGAATCTGTACTGTAGGCAGATAAACAAGATGAACTGAAATTTTTTTAGGCCATCTCAGGAGAAAAAGACAGCTCAGAATTTCTATATTAACAAAAATTGCTGATGGTCATTGTAGCAGAGTTTTTCTTTACTGTCTTCAAGAGATCTAAAACATGCAGCTGTATGTCAGAGAAGGATCTCCTTCATAATAAGCAGCCAGAATCCTCTGCAGCAGCCAAAGGGACTCGCGAAAGGTGTGGACATATCTATCTAGTCAAGAGATTTCGTCTTTGAATTCAGTTTTACTTTCTTTTAAAAACCTAATATCTATGTTCCCTAAACAAAGCTAAAAACTGAAAGGGTTTGTTTTTTCATTTTTTTGGTGGTTTTTCAATTTTTTTTCTCATGCCAGGCTGTGCTAAAATATCAGTCAACAATATTTTTTCCCCATGTACAAAATTGGGTACTCTCAACCCGTTAAGAAATGCCTTTTTTCTAAGAAAATGTCTAAAATTGTTCAGATGGTCCGTTCCCAATTGTACGAACCACATAAGGACACCTATAAGGTCTGGGACACAGGTTTTTGGAATCGGTGGAAAAATCCCAAATTTTTTCAGTTTTGTGTCATGCCCTAAGATAGGATGGACCACTGGGCAGACAGTCTTGTAATTTCTATCCTCTTGCACAGTTGAAAACTTATTGAATCATTAGTTCCATAATGTTCTTAATCTGGAAACAGATATTTTGTGTCTCAATAGGTCTCCTTAACCTTAAAAGGAGGCTTAATCTAGATAAGGACTAATCTACTAAAAAATGAGGACATGCCTGATTTAAAATTTGCCTTTACCTGCAACAGATTGGGATAAGAATGAGAAGGTTTTCATTCATATTTCATGGCATAATAGTAATTTACTATTGCATTTGCTAATTGAATTCATAACCCAAATATTTCTGCTTTAAAGTGTTCAGCAGATCACTTTACTTTTGAGTCCTAATAATTCTTTTATGGATCAGAAGTTCAGGAGCAATGCTACAAAAACTTTGAGGTCTCTTTCTGAACTCAGGCATTTTTCATGGCAGCTGACTTTCTGGAGTTAAACCAGTGATCTCTAAAGTAAGCAATTTTCCTGTCAGCTTCCCTTCCAGATCTGATAACACTAAAAACAATGAAAACATGGAATCATAGACAACTGACACTAACTAACTAACAACATACATAAATAAATTTTAATTTTTCATTTTAAGTCCAGGTTTATTTTATATATTTCTTTCATCATATAGCTCAGAAATAAAACAGAAAATAAACTTTTCTATCAGTGAACAGTGTTCGCAGTACAAATAATGAGAACTAGATTATGTCAAGTGATTAATAGTGATGGCCTCAGAAATGAAGAAACACATTGAAAAGTCTGTTAGGTGTGCTGTTTCTCTACTACTCACAAACATACCTCCCTGAAGCACACTCAGAGTTTTACAACGGCCTTTGCCATCCTGAGAAAGAAGGTCACTAAGAAGGACATTAAGAAGGTCACTAAGATGGACTTAAATCATGTCATTGCCAAAGTATTTTCTCAGCAGTGAAAGAATTCATTGAAGTCTTGTCCATTTTACAGTGTCCTCTGTTGGAGTGGGTATTATCCCTGTATGCTGCTCTGACTCCACACATCAAACAGTTACAAGGGCCACAGAGTGCAATAGCTTCTCCTCTGGACTGCGAAGTAGTGTTAGAGGAGTACAAGACAGCATCAGAGTGGTGAGTTTTCTTGGCATCCTCCCTGCTGCTGAGACTCATATCAAAGCCTCCCACAACAGTATGGGTGAGAAGGGTGAAATCAGAGACAGAGGTATTCACTCTGATTCTTAACTTACTTTCGTCTCCTTATAACACACTATGGCTCTGAAAAGCTACCCACAAAGCTAACACTTGTGTCAAGATGTACAAAGAACTATTCCTGTCTTTTCCTTATCTCAGGCAGAGGAGTCTGTCTCAGGGTCAGGGGCTTTGTGTGCTGAAAATACTCTTGGGCTGAGTCTCACTACAGATTTTCACTTCCAGAGGGAGGATAATGCACAATCAGCCAGCAGCAGCCAGATTACATTGCAGATTATTGATGCAAGGTGCTACAACTGAGACCAGTATATTTATGGTTAAAAACCCATAGATTTATCTTGAGTGTCTAGGAGAAGAATCACACCACAAAATGGGGAAAAAAAATTGATTACACAGAATTTTTTTTTTTTTAATGTCAGTTTGTTTTGGAACATCATTTTCATGACTCTTGATGTAGATAGTATACTGCTAATATTTTCTATATAGGACTGTGATTTATATAATGATTTAATTAACATGTGATTAGCAGTGTTCTGTGCAATACTCCCAGATCTCATGATTTCATGTAAAGGATATGTGGTACTTATAAGGGCTTTTTCTAATATTAACATTACGTAGACTAACTGATCAAAATACCTGACAGGGTCAAATTTTTACTAGTGATCTGATATAAAGTCTTTAAGAGGATTCCACAGGTTTTCTTAATATGTCTTTGATGTCAGGAACTTTGATCTAATTCTAAACAGTCTGGAATTTTCACTATTAATTGCTGGAAAATTGAAAAACTCCATGCATAATCATGGAAAGTAAAGTTAACTTAAAATTTTTCTATAGTTTTTCATTGTCTTGTCATAAAGGTCATTAAGAATTGGAAATCCACAAAAAACTATGAGGACAATGCCATTTCGTATTTTCATTGGTATAGGATGATGACATATATTGATAAGACAAAGATGGAAAATACCAGTACAAGGAGCCTGGAAAAATCATATAGAAAGACTTAAAAGACATTGATAAATGAACCATATTAAAAATAATGGGATAGGATCAAATAGTCCAAAGTGCAAGATCATGGATCTTGGATAATAGTTAGGTTAGCTTCTATAAACTGAAAGCAAATAGCAGATAGGAAAAATGACTTAATTACATTACTATTGAAGATGTAGTCAGGTTGGAGGGGGTTTAGAAAAGGAACACAAAGACAATCGAAGAGCCACAAAGATGACCCAAGGATTAGGATGCCTGCCTTTAAGAGGAAAGGGTCAGAGAACTATGTTTGATCAGCCTTGAGAAAAGAAGGCTTAGCAGATATCTTATCATCATGTTCCAGTATTTGAAGGGTCACTACAAAGAAGATGGAAAATCCTCTTTTTACAAGGAGTCACATGGAAAAGACAAGGGGTAATGTGTACAAGTTAATCCTGTGAAGGTTCTGACTGGACATTAGAGGAACATTTTTTACAATGAGAAAAATCAGCCATTGGAATAATCTCTGCAGGGAAATGGTGGATTCCCCAACCTTGGATAATTTTAAGATTCATCTGGACAGGGTACTGGGACAGTTTGTCTAGCCATGCTTTTGCCAAGAAAGGTTGAACCAGATGATCCTTCCAACCCCTTTTGATTCTACAATTCTATGAATCAAGCAAGATTATGGAAAAGTAAGCATGCTCATACAAATATTAAAATTACTAACAGAGCTAAAAGGATATTGGAAAAACATCTGTAGAAAAATGATATATGATGCTACACCAAATAGGAAGGCAAACTCCTGGAATCTTTTCCAAATCTACTTTCTATTAGTCTTGTGAGCCTGGTGAGATTTATTTAGAAATGCTGTGTCAAATTTCTATAACTGAAATTTAGAAAACTGGACATTTAACCTCAGGGAAAAAAAGGTCTTTTAATAAAGCTCTGCAATGAACTCTCATATGGAACACTTGTTCTATAGCAGAAACTAAAGTTTGGCAAAACATAAACCAAGGAAGGATTTTGTTCCTCTTTGCAACAAAACAGGAGGTGGAAAAACACCATACACATATTTAACTGAAGTCAGATGTTGATTTTTGAACATAACCTGTTAGAAATAGGCTAAGAAGTAGCAGGCATCAAAGCAATGAGGTTGTGAAAGATTAAGAATGAAGGTATACAAAAACTGAGAAATTTCATAATGGAGGTTGGTACTTGAAAGGGAAGGGTGGCACAGTACAATCATCCACAGAATCATATTAATGGAGGTGGAAAATCAAGAGATCCCCAGATTTTCACAACCTTAAATGGAGTCCTTTGAACTTTGTCATAAACGGTATTTGTAAGTAAACAGATAACAACATAATATCCTATTCAGATTCTTATAATTTCTATACTAGGAGCAAGAACTGAGTTCCTTTTCTACAGTCAGAAAATCGAGCTCAGAGAAACCTTTCTCTTGAATGAACAGAGAAAGTTTTTCAGCAGTGAAAAGGTTTAAATTGTCTCTCAATCCAGATGTGAAAAAGTAATTTCTGCTTTGGTGCTGCAATAATGTCTTGGCTGGTAGGGTAACAGGAAACATGAGCTTTCATGTCCTCCCTTTGTTTTTTGCAGTACTGTTAATGCTCTCTGAAGGTCATCCAAGTCGTGCTTATAAGCTGAGGAGCTGATGTTAATAATTAATTAAATATTTCATTTTTTAATATAGACTTCGTAATTTATTAGTGTGATACAGCAGCACTTTGTTTGTAAATACTTCCTCACAACGTTTCCAAGACAACAAGGCCTTTACCATTTTGTTGGATTTCTTTTACTCATATATATCTCTTACTGTTTTCTGATAGGATCACGGTCTTGTCAAACCTGTTTGCTGGCTTTTGTCAATTAATTTTATCAGTTAAAAGAGAATTAAAAAGACTTGCACATTTTGGAACAAATTCTGGAACAATTCTGATTTCAGATACTATGCTGAAAAAATATGAACTATAAAAGATATGCTGATTCACAGCTCCATATAGTACGAATCACATTTTACTGTGCTTTTCTTAATAAGAAAGCTTCTGTACATAGTAACATGTAGTAATGCATAGATAGCCCAAAATACTACTGCACCTCAAAAGAAGAGTATGTTCAATAATAACGGGCATGCTCATTTTGCATAATATGAAACAGATTTGTTGGAACTGACTGTGAAAGCCGTAAATGCTGGGTTCTGAAAGACTTGTAAAATACTAGAGAGTAATACACTAGAAAGTAATGGTGGCGAGGGTGTTGCAATCTGGTTTACACCGAGAAGAGCGAAGTAAACTAAGTCTCTGTGCATAAACTGGAAAGAACTTTGAGAAGGTTCGAAATATACCCAAAAATGAGGCTAAAACCAAACGAGGTTAGATGTTGGTGCCAAAAAAATTGATGTGTTTTATTTAATAGTAAAAGAAGCAAAGAGAAAGAAAGAGAAAAGAAAGAAAGAAGTAGAGAAAGAAGTGTGCGTGGGGGATGGGGAGACAAGGAGAGGTGACAGGGGTTAGGTGGGAGCATATCACCTGTCCAAGGGTCCCAACAATGTCTCGTTGCTCCCCTCCATCCGGTCTTCTGGTGGTGAGAGTCCCCCGTTGTGACCACTGCCACATGCCATGCCACACACCGCCACACGCCAGAGTATAGAATCCTGTGGATTAATATATACTTTGGGCCAGGTGGGAACACCCACGTGCCTCCCTTGCAGGGGCCAGCTTCACACACTGTCCCTTGCAATGCTGAGGGTTTGTTGCATCATCTCCAGTGCTCTGGTGCAGGGTCTGGGGACCCCTTTGAGGGGGGGCCTTTGATGGGCCATGTCACCCCCTCTGCTGTGGATAAGCTTTTCCCCGGGTGCAGGGCCCCTCAGCTGGGCTCCTCTGCACAGGGGAGGATGGGCGGTCACTGCCTCTCACCAGAGGCTTTTCCAGCACACACCCAAAGCCTCTCTCCCCACCCTTTGGTTCAAGGGTCTGTGCCAACCTGGCAGCTGATAGCACTGGGGCCATGATCTCCACTCCTGTGCTTTGTGAGTGTCCCCAGCCCTGAGTTGTTACTTTATCTTATCTTCATCAAGGAGCGGTCCAGGGCCTCTCAGAGCCCCATTCAGGGTGTGGTAGTCTTCTCTGCAGCTTTTGTAATGCAGTTTTAAAAGTCCTTCATGAAAGTCTTTAAGTCATAAACAATAATATTTCAGGCTCTGACAGAGGGCTTCAAAAAAAAGTAGACAAAAAAGCAGAACATTCAGAATAGAAAATAACAAAGCAAAGAAACATGGAAGAACTGTGAGAAAAAGGCAATAGGCAAGGAGAGAGCTGTGAGAAAAACTTCTGTATACCACATGCAAGTTAGATTCTAGTTATATCTGGGAGACCTAAGCTCTAAATATCCCTACACTGCACTACATATCCTACACTGGTCACCATTTTCTCTCTTGCTCCTTTCTTAGCCTTTGATGAATCCTTTCATATTTTAACCTTATCATTAAAGTTCCAAATATGCTTTCCTATTTCTGAAACGTGAAACACTTTGGGGAAAAAAAATCACATACACACAAAAAATCAATAAACATTGCACAGTCTTTTTTACTGTGCTAAAAGACAGGTTTTCTAAACCACTTTGGACTGCAAGATCATTTCAAGGTACAATACATCTTCATCTGTCACAAATTGGCATAGCCATTATGGAAGCAGAGGAGATACGATTTGCAATGATGATAATCTGCCCCTATGAAGTTCACAGATTCTACTTCTGTCTGAATAATGTTTGAAAAAAAAAAGTCTGTATTATTTTGGGCACCAAATGACCTCACTATCCACTTTAAATTACCTTTGTACCTTTCTATCCTCTTGTCTTACTCCTCCTTCTTCTTCTACAGATAGGTTGCCATATAACACCCCTCAAGGAAACAAAGAATTTGAAGACTGGCCACTAAATGTATAGGTGTGGTGGGTTGACCTTGGCTGGTTGCCAAACAGACACCCAGGTGCTCTCTTGCTCCTCAGTGAAGCAGGGAGAAAAAATAAGACAAAACCACTCATGAGTTAAAATAAATACTCATTTACCAATTACCTTTATCACGGACAAAACAGAATCTACTTAGGGAAAATTTATTTCGTTTTTTGCTAATTAAAATGCATTCAAATGGTGAGAAACAAAACCTAAAACAGCACCCCACCCTTCCTCCCAGGCCTGACTGAACTCCTTCATTCTTGACTCCTGTACCTCACTGCCAAGTAGAGCAGGGTAATGGGGAAGGGAAGTTGTGGTCAGTTCATAACAGTTCTTCCATTCTGCTCCTTCTGCCTCACACTTTCACCCTCCTCCATCATGGGTCCTTCCCATGGGATACAGACACGGACTCTCCACAGACTGCCCCTTCTTTTAGAAAATATCTATCTGCTGCATGGCTTGCAGTGCGGCTCTCTGCTCCGGTGTAGTCTCCATGAACTGTAGGGGAACCTCTGCCCTGCTCTGGCACCTGGAGCACCTGCTCCCTCTGCTTCTCTCACCTCACTGTCTGTCGGGCCCTTTCTCACCCTTTTCTTTCACACTCACTCCTCTCTCACAGCTACTGCATAGTGTTTTGCCCTTTGTTAGGTGTGCTTGGCTTAGGGACTCAGGCATGCCCTGTGCTGGATCCACTGGAGCCAGCTGGAACCAGCTGTATCCAGCACAGGGCAGGCCCTCCTCGGCAGGCCTCTCATTGCCAAGGCATTCCCACCTACAGCCAATACATTAGGGAAGGTGTGCGGAAAGGTACAGTAAAAATACTGATGCCAGGACGCTTCCTTGGTCTGCTTCTTTGACACAGATATTTTCTAGCTCTCATGAGTACAGTCTTGCCTCGTGCAGAGGCAAGTTTATTAATCTAATTTTTTTACCAGATTGTTGTTTGTTTAGCTGATAACAAGAAACTAAAGATCAGTTAAAAGCCTTATGGTTTAAGCATCACAATTTTTGGCAGAGCAACCAGGATACAGTAAAACTGAAAATATTCCAATATTTAGGAAGTAGTGCTGCTGAAATTATATTCAGAGAAGTGCCAGTAAACTAGTGTAATTAGCTCTGAGAAATTTCTCTGACCTATTGCAGACCATCTATTCATCTCCATTCAAACTTTTTTGGAAGAGTCATCATGAATTTTGCTTTTTAGTGTGAGTGAGCAAGAGAACTGTATCTTGTTTTAATTAAAATAAAATCAAAGAAGGACTTGGCGGATAGGAAAAATCTAGGTTAGATTTATGTTTCTCTAACTTGCATGCATATATCACTTCTGGAAACTGCTTTATTTTTCCTAAGTCACTACCACTGATAAAATAAAGTGTCACAGTTTTGGGGTTTTTGTTTGGTTTTGGTATTTTACCTTTTCATAGAAGTGTACATTTCAAATGTACCATCCACACAATTATCATGACTTCACACTTTCCCAGTGCTGAAGTGGCTAAAATATACTAAGCAACAAACAGGACATTTTTCAGCTTCTGCTAAGTCACTACCACTGCTAAAATCAAGTGTCACAGTTCTGGGGTTTTTGTTTGGTTTTGGTATTTTACCTTTTCATAGAAGTGTACATTTCAAATGTACCATCCATACAATTATCATGACTTCACACTTTCCCAGTGCTGAAGTGGCTAAAATATACTAAGCAACAAACAGGACATTTTTCAGCTTCTGCTAAGTCACTACCACTGCTAAAATCAAGTGTCACAGTTCTGGGGTTTTTGTTTGGTTTTGGTATTTTACCTTTTCATAGAAGTGTACATTTCAAATGTACCATCCATACAATTATCATGACTTCACACTTTCCCAGTGCTGAAGTGGCTAAAATATACTAAGCAACAAACAGGACATTTTTCAGCTTCTGCTAAGTCACTACCACTGCTAAAATCAAGTGTCACAGTTCTGGGGTTTTTGTTTGGTTTTGGTATTTTACCTTTTCATAGAAGTGTACATTTCAAATGTACCATCCATACAATTATCATGACTTCACACTTTCCCAGTGCTGAAGTGGCTAAAATATACTAAGCAACAAACAGGACATTTTTCAGCTTCTGCTAAGTCACTACCACTGCTAAAATCAAGTGTCACAGTTCTGGGGTTTTTGTTTGGTTTTGGTATTTTACCTTTTCATAGAAGTGTACATTTCAAATGTACCATCCATACAATTATCATGACTTCACACTTTCCCAGTGCTGAAGTGGCTAAAATATACTAAGCAACAAACAGGACATTTTTCAGCTTCTGCTAAGTCACTACCACTGCTAAAATCAAGTGTCACAGTTCTGGGGTTTTTGTTTGGTTTTGGTATTTTACCTTTTCATAGAAGTGTACATTTCAAATGTACCATCCATACAATTATCATGACTTCACACTTTCCCAGTGCTGAAGTGGCTAAAATATACTAAGCAACAAACAGGACATTTTTCAGCTTCTGCTAAGTCACTACCACTGCTAAAATCAAGTGTCACAGTTCTGGGGTTTTTGTTTGGTTTTGGTATTTTACCTTTTCATAGAAGTGTACATTTCAAATGTACCATCCATACAATTATCATGACTTCACNGCAACAAACAGGACATTTTTCAGCTTCTGCTAAGTCACTACCACTGCTAAAATCAAGTGTCACAGTTCTGGGGTTTTTGTTTGGTTTTGGTATTTTACCTTTTCATAGAAGTGTACATTTCAAATGTACCATCCATACAATTATCATGACTTCACACTTTCCCAGTGCTGAAGTGGCTAAAATATACTAAACAAACAGGACATTTTTCATCTTCTGCCATACTTTTCCTGCCAGGTAGAGAAAGAAGGGAAAAAAAAGGATTAAAAAAAATAGAAGTTATATTTGGTAGGAAGATCACATTAAATATGCCTGTACTAGTGATGAACCATGATTCATAGCTTGCAGTAAAGGCCAGACTTGGACATCTAGCTTATAAGAGAAAAAAAATTGCAAGACAATGGTGGGAATCAGTATGGGCTTAGACAGCATGGACAAAGACTGAACTTTCAGGTTCAACCGCTGTGGTGCACAGTCTAGCAGTAGCACCCTTAAATTTACCTTTTTCTCATAACATACATAAATGCCACCACAGTGAGTCAATAAGGTATCCCTTCATCAGGAACTGTAGTTACAGGACAATGAGCAATGGTTTCAAACTGAAAGAAGGGAAATTTATGTTGGATATGCAGAAGAAATTCTTTACTGTGAGGGTGGTGAAGCAGCAGAAGAGGCTATCCAGAGAAGCTGGTCAACCCTGGCTGGGTTGGATGGGACTTTGAGCAACCTGGTCTACTGAAAGGTGTCCTTGCCCATGGCAGTGGGGTTGGAACTAGATGATCTTTAAGGTCTCTTCCAACCCAAAACATTCATGATTCTATGATTCTATAGAACCCAAACGAGTTATGAGGTGCTGTATATTGAAGACTAATCTTCAGCCTGCTATATATTTGGCAAAGTAGGTGTTTTTGAGAACTAAAATCTAAAATACCAAGGTCTCATTAATCTAAAAAAGTAGTCAGCCTCCAAAAATGACAACGAAGATGAGGTTATACATGGACAAGATGGTAGTAATATAGCAGTGCAATCCCTATTCTGAACAAAGAATAGTGAAAAAGCATTCTCTCATGGAAGTAAAATGAGGTTTCATACCAGCGGTTCAACATTTTGCATTAAAAATTGCCCTCCTCAAAGAAGAATAAGCCTTCTTTGAAGCTTTCTTATAAAAGTGCAGTTTTTCATAAAAAAAAGTCACCTATTAAATTATCAACTTACACGATTTCAAAATAGAAAAAAACCCCCAAAAAACACCCTAGAAATACCCTTTTCAATATCAGCAATAAGTGAACAAAATGATTTCTGCCCACAAAGAGAAACCTGAAAAATTCCCATTACTACACAAAGGTATGCAGCATATTGAGAAAACCTGTGCTTCAGGAGCAAGTTGTCCTACTGGGAAGCAGCTGCAATAGACTTTGTTGCTTCTGTTACTGAATGTGAATATGGAAACTATGGGGTGTCCATCATTAGTGCCTCAGCACCATGTAAAATTTCATGTTACGTAGACATCTATATGAAGAGAGAACCTTGTGGTAACATTTGTAGCATGCATCAAATGTTTCACTTCTTCAGCAAGGGAATGTATTATCCTACAGCGGACATAATACTCTTCACATCATCTCAAAATGCATCATGCAATATAACCTTTCTATTATGTCAGTTGGTGATTCACCCATCTTATGTTAGAGATAGCAGCAGCTGGTGCTACCAATGAGCTTTTTCTAAACTGTTTCAAAATTTCAAAAATGTAGTTGAACAAAAATAAGGTGAAATTTTTAATTCATATATGAACTGGAAAAAATTGTCCATCATCACACTTGAAGGCTGACAAAGTGCTTCCTGAAGCTAGTCTGTGGGGTTTAGTATTTTTAAATTCATATTGTATGTCTTAAAATATCTTCTTTGGGTGTCTGGTTTTGGGGGATTTTTTGTGATAGCCTGCACCAACTTGAGTTATCTTAAAGTTACCTAATTTTATTTGCTTCATAGAAGAACAAACACTGGAATATAAAGAAAGCCTTCAAAACTAGCCCTGATTTTTGTTGAAGTCATGGATGAAATTCAGTTTGGGGGGGTCAATAGGCCTTGGCTTGTTGTATCGACTGAAGCAACAGCTGTGGCGGCCGGGGGGCCAAAGAGCCCACGTACAGAGGGGACTCGCTGGTGGTCTGGCTCCAGAGTGTAAGACTCCCCCTTATCTCAGTGAGAAATGCCTCCCCCATCGATCTTGTGACCCTGTGGAGATCTTGTGACCCTATGGAGATCCGGTCTGGCCGATTGGCCAGCAGCCAGACGGCCCTTGTATCCCTTAAGAGGATGTAATCCAGCCCCCACTCCGCCCCCTCCTTCTCCCCATTGGTTGTTGTTGTATTACCCCGCCTCCCTTCTGTACCCCTTTTAAGTGTATCCTGAGCAGAAGCTCATCCTTCTCATTCTTGGACTCTTCCGAAGTGGACGGGTAAATAAACTTCGGAACCCCGTGCGAGGGCCGCCTCTAACCCTTTGCATCTAGTGCCGCCTGAGCCAGCCAGCTCAGTGTGAGCGTGGCTGCGTGTTTCCATCGCACGGGTGAGAGAGCTGGCTTGCGAGGTGCCAAGAAGCACCAGCAGGGGTTCTTTAGCTAAAGGTTCCCCTTGGAACAAGCAGCAGCTTCTCCATCAACACCCATACCATGATATTGGCCCATATAGCATAAGCAGTATGCATCCTCCTCAAGAATTCACATTTTAGCTGATTGCACCACAGTAGTGTGTGCTAAACTATCAGAATATCAGTAATTTGTAGTAAAGGTGGGCCATTGAGTAGAGGGATGGAGCACCTCTCCTATGAGGAAAGGCTAAGAGAATGCAATTTGTTCGGCTTGGAGAAGAAAAGGGGTCAGGGTGACCTGATTGTGACCTTCCAGTACCTGAAGGGAGCCTACAAGAAAGATGGAGAGGGACTATTTACAAGGGTATGTAGTGACAGGACAAGGGGAAAGGGCTTCAAACAGAAAGAGAGTAGATTTAGATTAGATGTCAGGAAAAAATTCTTTACTGTGAGGGTGGTAAGTCACTGGAACAGGTTGCCTAGAAAACTTTTGGATTCACCATCCCTGGGTCAGGGCCAGGCTGGATGGAGCTCTGGGCAATCTGGTCTAGCAAAAGATGTCCCTGCCCCTGTCAGGCAGGTTGAACCAGATGATCTTTAAGGTCCTTTCCAACCCAAGCCATTCTGTGATTCTATGATTCTACAATTCTATAATTCTATAGTTTCATCACCATCACAGGAGGAATTCTTTAGGAGAACAATACATTAAAATTACTTACAAGGTGGTATCTACGTCTATTTATTGCAGTGTACCTTAAACTATTCTGTCCAGAGCTACTTGATACTGCTGATAATGTGATAGAATTGGGAACAGCCCAGAGCTCTTGAGTCTCCATCTACTACTATTTCTATGGTAATACAGAAAAAGTAGATTTAACTATTTGATGTTTTGACAGATTGGGTTCTTTTCGTTATGCTTAAACAATAAAATAAATCACAAAATATCCTTTACTGGTCATGAAAATGTCAGCCCAGTCTCAGTGCTGGCTATAAGCCAGCACGATTTCTGTTAGTTCTTCATAAATATCAACTCCATGAATTTCTGTGTTTAACAACACATAATTAAATACAATTCTTCCTAGTGATGGTACTTGCTCTTTCATATAGCTGTCAACTTGTTTTCCAACATCAGCTATACATTAGGCAATATGTAACCATGACACCAATTAAATAGAAAAACATGCAAAAGTGTCTTGGGGTGATTTTATGATAATACTAAATTCCCCTATCATCTGCTTCATGCCTAGAAATGGATCCCGCAGCTTTAAGCTGGGTCCAGAAGAGGAGGGAGAGAAGCCGGGCGAATTCTTCAGTGCAGTTTGTGTTCAAGGACTCACACACGCTCCCCCGCGTTCTCACCGCCGCAGAGCCGAGGGAGCACCTTCCTGCTTTTAGCCTGCCTGTGAGATGAGGCAAGAAATTTTCCTGTATCGGCATCCTGAAATCCTCTGAAATCCTCTGGAACTTCTTCTTCCTCTTCTTCTGGAACTGTTTGGCCTAGCTGTGATCCGAGAACCAGATCATCAGACCCCGTGGACTGGTGGGGAGGCTGCAGGGACGCCACATCCCAGCCTCGGACCTTGGGAGAGGCTGAGACAGCTACAGAGGGAACTCTAAAATCCACCAGCTTTCTCCGCAGCAAGGAGGTTTATTATCTAACTATTACTCATTTTTTCTGTGCCTGCCGGCACTCTGCTTGTTAAATAAATAGTTTTTTTCACTTTCATGCAAGAAATTCCTTTCATATTGGTGGGGGAGGGAGTGCTGAATCCTATCTTCTGTGGAGGAGATGTCTCTTCCATGGTGTTTCCCCCTAAACTTGTCTCAAACCGAGACAAAAAGCCAGACTGATTTCCTGAATTTACAGTCTCTGTGTTCTGGTAGATTCTTGTAGGTTATAGGATAGCAACATTTTCTGTAAATCTTCTATGGAAGTAATTTTGGCATTGCTTGAATGCTGTTTGTTACCTATACTAGACAAAAGGCTTACTAGCACTTTCTAAAAATACTTAGAATTTCACTGTCGGTATTATACAGTATGCAAAACTGTTCTTTACTTACTTTAAATGTAAACTCTTTGGAATTAAATGTTGTATTTTTAAGAATCCCATTTTTAAAATTTTCTAGAATAAAAGCCGAAGTGTCTTCCTCACTGCATTGAATAATTAAAGTTTAATGCATCATGTCACTGTGCACTGTTGAAAGTTAACTTAGATCTTACATAATTTTGGAAAAAAAAAAATGTTACCTTTGACTCTTCTTTATAAAGAGAGTTTTGTATTTTACCTGGTGTACTACATAGAATACTGGTAACTATTTTTTTGCATATTCACAGAGAATGTGTCAGTAATAGACAGGAGAGCTACAAATTCTTATTGTTTTTAAAAAAATGTCTATACTAGCCAGTTTTCTAGCTGGTATAAATCACTGCCTTCATGCAACCTATGCAGTTTCTGTCAGTATTATCACCCACACTACTTTTCCTAACCTTTCCTTGTTTTATCCCTGCATGATGTATGTGTTATTATGAATGATGTGCAGACCCTGACAGAGAACCTGGTACAGCAGATGAGACAAAAAAAAGAAATACAAATTGATTATGGTGTGTTTTGGACCAGCACTATAACAACTTTCCCTTCAAACCTCATTAGGCATTTTCCTTTCTTCAGCCTGTTCTGCCTGCTTCTGCTTCAGCCAGTAGAAGATGTGCAGACACTTCCAAAGATGTGCAGACATTTTAAACCTTTCTGTCACATGCCTTCTGTCACATGCACATTGTTTTCTTCAGATAACTACACTGTTCTTCCACTAATGATGGACTGTATTCATATGTGCTGTAACACTATTTTGGGCCACAAGGCTTACTTTAAATCTGACGTGCCTAAGTTATAGACTGATGCCATAATGATTTTTTACTTTTTTATATATCCCTTTTATATAGCTTTTATGTATCCTTAGTGCTTTTAGGCCACATACGGGGGGGGGCCTAGGTCTGATAACTAGCTTAGACCCAAAGGTCTGTTAAGCCAAGAGACCAAACATCTTGGCAACCTGACAGCTGGGGGTCAGAAAGCCCCAGGCACCAAGGTCCTCTCCGGAACACATTCTGTAAACCAAGACAGGCCCATCCAGGGGGAAGGGTTCTCAGGACAGGGGCTTCTCTTGAGCCTCTCACTGGGGAAACTTAGATAGATATGCTAATTTGCAAGGTCTATAATTGTATATGCGAATCACTGTGTGTGTGCATTTTCAGTGTGCGTTCTGGGGTGCATTTTGGTGCATTCTACCTGGATGTGTTCACCTAAGGACCCTTGAATAAATACTGAGGTAAAACCCTTTTTTCCCCCCAACCATGTTTGGCTTTTAATTTTAAGACCAGCGAAAGGCAACAGACAGAGCCAAGAAATGCATTATATACAAGCACACTGAACTTGAATGCCAAGTCCTTCACGAAATCTTCTGTTTGGTGCTCAGCATTACATTTATCAGTGTCTGTGTTTAATATAATGATAAATAAAAATAATACATTAAAATTATATTGTTAAAGAGTATGCATAATATTTAAGTAATTTTTCAACAAAATTGAATTGCATTTACTTCTGGGAATCCTCTTATCTTTATTTAGGTTAAAAAAATTTTTAAAAGGGGAAAAAGAAAGAAAACAGTCCAGGAAAAAAAGAAAGTCTTCTAATTTTTAATTAAAAAAAAAAAAAAAGCAAAATAAAAGCTCTAAAGCAATTAATTTCTTAGGACTTATTTTTCTCATACCACTATGTATATATATATGTATATATATATGGTTCTTCCCTTGTAATTTCCTAGAGTTCACAGGTTTCATAACTGTGGATTTTCATAAGGTCCATAATTTCAGAAATTTACTTGATCTAGTGACTTCTGGAAGTTCTTGCCAAAGGATAGTGCAAGAGGAAGAAACGTGTCCAAGAGGGGATATTTGGCTTTTGCCTACATTTGGTGTACGATTCTGTTAAGACTTTAAGTGTAAGATAACTGTGGACTTGCCCAGATTTTTTAAAACATGTGCAATAAAGTAGGTAGAGAATGTATAGCTACTTAGAGCTAATTGTCTATGTGGATTATTTTAGCATGAAAAAATAGCATATTTGTAAAACTAACTGGCTTTAAAGTGATTTATTCAATATGTGCTTTGTATTTCCACACTGGAAATGAGCTCCTATTAGCAATAACACATCAATTTAGCTGTACGGGCAAATTCTCTGAGGATATGTGAAATTAGGAGTTTAAATTATGTAAGAGTTTCTAACAAATTGAGGTCATGTACCCTATAAACAATGGGGAGTGAGTTTAAGTTTCTTCCTTCAAATAATTGTCTTAGATTTCTACACCTTTCCTCATCTTTCCTTTGCCATCATGGCACCCTCTATATTCTTTATATGGGTTCAATCTCTCCTCATACATATATATGTATATATGTGCATGTGTGTGTAAATATATACATTTTTCTCCATGTGTGCTTAGGTACTCCTACTGAGTTTTGAGATTTTAGCTGCAACCTTTTGTGCTTAAATGAAGATGTATTTAAATTGATGTATTCACGGTGGTGTCAGCCAGGAAACTCCAGGGACACCTTTTTCTGAGAGAGGTCACCTTCTATCTCAATCTGATGACAGCTGTTACTCCAGCTTCTTCTTCAGTATGTCAGATTTTTTATTTTAAAGGTCCAGGGACACTTTTGTAAGACAGCCACTTTCCTCCTCCCTACCCCGTGTCTTAGTCCTCTCCTATACAGCTTATTTTATTTTATTTTATTTTATTTTATTTTAGTAAAATGAGACTGTGACAACTCAAATCTTATTCCAGGTACTGAACAGATTCCTGTAGCATGACATCCTTTTGCAGTGCTAGCCAGCAGCAATGACATTTTTCTGTCCAACAGGAGGTGTTCTAATGATGCACAGCAGTAGCACTAGTCAGAGCCTAAGTGGCAGCCAATGTAGCATCAGCCCAGTCACTTCAAATTAAGTTTGGATGATGAATCTGTAGAACTGCAGATCTTATGAAGCTGAGACACAGAGTTTATGTGATTACTTCTCTTTTATGTTTTTTTCCCTTTTTCTATTACATTTGACTTTTTGAATCAAACCATGATATACATGGTTAACTTAAAGCTTCTAGTTGGCATGATGGAACTTAACTGGGATATAGAAAAGATACAAAAACTTGGGAAAATTGAACTTTCAAGCCTGAATGGGTAGCTGGTGGCTGAAACTGTTGTAAATGAAGATTCAGATGTGGGAGATACTCAGGGTTTCATTGTTGCCCAGCAAAGCACTTTGCCTAAAGTTCACTATCCTGAGAAAGAAACATAAGAAAAATGAGGTTAATATCTTGTTCTTAAAGGAACAGCAGTCTCTGACACATCATTTTATTTCTGTTAAGCTTGTTAAAAATAAGCCAGTCTTGCAGTAATTTTGGAAGAACTGAAAATATGGTTGCATTACTTCATTCAAAAAAATAAAAAACAAGGCAATGAAATAAAAATTTTTATTCATCATGATCATTTACTATGTTATAAAAACAGGTATAAAATACAACTGAAACATAACCTATATTATAGTATACAAAATAATACTGTGTGCTTCTCTAATACATTTCAAAGATCACAAAAAGATATGTATATGCAACACTCTTTTAGAGCATAGAAATGCTTTTTCATGTCAATTTAGAGATGAGGTACCATAAATTAAAAGTTTCATGTCACAAAGGATTTTACTCCAACAGGAATAAAATTTGTATCTTCAGAGAATAGGCTTTACCAGGATAAACAGATTTTTTTTCTTGAACCTCTTTTCTTTTATTAGTGAGATGTTCTCAAAAGTATATAATGAGTTACACTGCCACTGTGTACCAGTCTTTTCTGTTATTTGCATGAATACAGGCCATTTACCGGTGTTCTTATTTATTTCTGTGATATGTCTTTTTGCTTATAAAGGAAAAACAAACGAAATAAACCCTCTCATTAACAAGTACAGTTCTGTTATTGTCACTTTGCTTGCACATAGAGGACAAATGTATTATACTGTAAGTAGGGCAAGGAGACAACTGGAGTGTCTCTCCCTAGGACCAAGAGATATAAAACAAGTGGCATTTTGCCAGCTTGTTTACACCACAGTGTTACAATCTGATTATTGAAATTATTAGAGAGATACTTCTGCCCAAATTAAGGTGCAAACAAGACCATATACCGAAGTCAATAGTATGGGTTTTATTTAGCAGTAAAAGTGAGGGGGAGAGAGAGAGAGAAAAAAATAGAAAAGCGAGGAGAGTGAGGGGGCGTGGTGGTGAGTGAGAGGAAAGAAAGAAAGTGCGAGACACATTAAGCAGAACAATAATCATCAGCCCTATAGATCCCATGGTGTCCTGTCGGTCCTCTTCTTCTGGTCTTCTCAGTAGTGAGGGTTGCACAAAACACACAGTACCATGGATGAGTGTAGTCCAGGTGCATTTGGGAATGCCCAAGAACCTCCCTGGCCTTATCAAATGAGTCTGTGGGCTTTGGCCTTCCCCACACCAAACTCAACCAGAGCTGATTCTCAGCACAGCTGCTGTTGGCTTTCCTCGTGGACACATTCTTCTCCCTAAGCCTTGTTTACTTCTCCTTAGACCTGAGATAATTGGATAATAGTGCCACCTTTATCTTATCTCAAGTTCCTATCGGGTGTCTTAAAGTCCAACTTCCCAAAATCCAGAAGGCATATTCAGACAGGGTGTGCTTCAGTGGTCGCAGCTTCTTTATGTAGTTTGGCATAGTGAGCAACGACCTTTAGTGATCTTAACAGTCTTTAAGACAATTATGATTTTTAAGTCTCTTTACAGATGCTTGTAAGCATCTCACTGATGCTGGCTAGTCAGCCAGATCCAATAATCCTGATCAGTCAGAGAACTCATATGGATCCTCCCAAAGATGTCAGCCTGGCTTCTCAAATCATAGAATCATAGAATGTTAAGGGATTCGAAGGGACCTTAAAATCTTCTAGTCCCAACACACTCTGCCATGGGCTGGGACACTTCCCNTACAGATGCTTGTAAGCATCTCACTGATGCTGGCTAGTCAGCCAGATCCAATAATCCTGATCAGTCAGAGAACTCATATGGATCCTCCCAAAGATGTCAGCCTGGCTTCTCAAATCATAGAATCATAGAATGTTAAGGGATTCGAAGGGACCTTAAAATCTTCTAGTCCCAACACACTCTGCCATGGGCTGGGACACTTCCCACTGGGCTCAAGGCCCTATCCACACCTACAGACTGGGCAGAGAAGTGGTTGAGAGAAGCCCTGTGAAGAACACAATTGAAAAGTTTCTAAAATCCAGGGATTTTTCTATTTAGAAACAATTGTGTTTAGTTATATTCTCTTTTGTTTCATAGAAATATCCCACTAAATTTGTATTATTTCGTTTTCCAAAATGTGAAAGAAATGAGGATGTTTAGCTTTGTGACTCTTACACATTAATAAGGTGAAAGGCTATATTTTAGAAACACGAAAAAAATATAGAATGGGAAAGTTTACCAAGCCCAAAAGGACAAAAATTGTAGAATCAAATAATCATAGAATGGTTTGATTTGGAAGAGACCGTAAATATAGTTCCAATTCCCCCACCGTGGTCAGGGATGCCAGCCACTGGATCAAGTTGCCCAAGACCCTGTATCTTTAGGGGGGAAAAAAGTGTTTAGATAAGGTTTCTATAGTCATGCATTTGGATCTGATATTTTTCAGTCCCTTTTGAAGATGATATAGTGTAAATGACTCTTATAATATTAATCTAAGGACTTCTTCAGGGCTTGATCAATTACAAACAAAACTCGAGTTCACAGCTTTTTGTTTAACAAACAGCTTTTACTTCAGAAGGTGTTTGTGGGGATCTGGGCATATTTATATGCAGACACATCTACATGTGCACTTACAGTTGTAATAGGCTCAAGGAAGGAAAATCAGTTTAAAAATATCTTTGCGCTACAGAGTAATGTTAAGAATATGCAACAACTGACGTAATATACATATAATAAATATTTCATTATTATGTTGTGTTTTAAGATGGCCAGTTTTCATTCAGGTTTTATTCAGATTTAGGATCATCACTCTCATCTAGTAAATACCAAGAGCTAGAAAGGTATTTGTACTCATTTTCTCTGCAAATTAATTTACATTTAAAACACTTTTGTAGTACTCTATATATCTACTCATTCTCTATTTAGATGCTAATACAAACTGGCAAGAATATTATGAGTAAATAGTCCCACATATTATAAGAGACTGAAAATTCTGGTAAAACTTATTCAATTACTTAATTTTAAGCCTTAGAAAAAAAAAGAATGGGTTTTGAAGACAAAAGAAACCAAAACTTCAATTTTTTTATAATATCCAGTAATTCAAATTTAAATACATATATCATCAGTACATTTGCCTTATCAATTTATTACCCGACATTCTCTGAAAAGTAAAAAGTGGCTTGATGGAGACAAAACTCTCTGTTGCCCCATTTACTCTGTGACTCTCTCACTTTAAGCCCTTAAACACTACAATCCTGGTTTTTTACTTCTCTTGTCCTTTCCACAATTCACTGCATGAAGGTTTTGTGCATGTGTCTTGACTATCCAGAAACATTTTTCATGACTTTGACATATCGATTGCACAGTTACTGCCTTTTTTAGTATTTGAACAAAGAATCTCAGAACAATCTTGACTCAGTGTATTGGAACTGCAATAGGATGATTTTAGAGCTCTTTTTTTAACCAAGAAAACAAATTGCAAAATGTATTTCAGACTTGATCTGTATGTAACAGTAGGTGTGTACCCCTAAAGTGGTAGTGTAGAAAGTGGTGTAGCCTACAGAGAAAACATCATGTCTTCATTCAGTGCCAAAGCATATCATCAGTATAGCATAGCCAGAATTAATGATATTAATTCAGAATCAGGGACATTAATGACCAGTTATCAGCAGTATAATACAGTCTTTTCCTCCTTCCAGGAAATAGCTAATAAAATTTTAAATTCTTTTCTGCTTATGGCTTAAATTGGATAGGTAGGCAATATAACAGAGTGTACTCAGATTAACATTTTTTTGTAGTAAGTAGAATATATTTAAAGAGGCAAAATATGCTGTTGTACATTCTGGAAAAGCTGTCCTTGTTACAGCTGTCACTGCAGCTGTAAAAATAACAACACCAAGAAGAATTATCCAAAGCTTTGAGCACATTTCTTACTTCTATTTGACATGGACTCAATACTTTGCCATATAGCTCAGAAAATCTAGGTTATCACCTTTATAAAAAAGCAAACAGTTTAACTAGGGACCCAATGAAGCAATAAAATGACTTATGGCCGAAAATCTTCACAAACTTGTTTTAAAGGAAGCAAAAGGTCTGTATTCTTACTTTCCTCCCTCGCATTACCAATGTTGTTTTACTAAAAAGCATATTCTACTTTTACAGAATTGGGTTTTTTTCCTCCTACACATGAAAAATGTCGGAAAAAACAATCTGTGTTTTCCAGTGTCTTAAACTGATGTTTTTTGGAAATTTGGTCCTCATCTTCAGTAAAAAGACAGAAAAAATACTCACCATTTATTTCGTAGTTCACATGGATATATATTATAATGTTTTAGAAGCATCTTACTTCAATAACTAGAATATGGATTTTATAGGAATATTTACAAGGTAAACAGAGATGCCAGATATTAAAGATATAGATAAGATGGCTGAAGAAACTCAGGTAACTAAGGATATAGGTGATTAATGTGGCCTCAGGTGACTCCAGGATATCATAAGGCCAAAGCTAAAAAAAAATGCAGCTTTAAAGATAACAAATTTCTTAAATTGGTTGGTTAAAAAAAACAACAAAAAATTCCATCAACAAACCCTTTAGGATTTGTTTTAGAGTTTGGCTGGTGGGGTTTTTGCTTGTGTTTTAAGGAATAAACTTTATGACTATTCATAAGTGCTATTTCTTTTTTTTTTTGTTAGCTCTTATCACAGATAGCCTTAGGAGTTTTATCTCGGCACCTCAATTACTTTAACTTCTCACCAATTCTGTCTGAAACATTCAATTTTATCATAAATAGTTTTGGATAGGGGCAGTGTCTCCTGTGCTGGAACTAACGTGTTTTTGTGACACAGAAGCGCTGTGTAAGGTGACTAGTTTTAGGGACTTGCAGAAGGGAATTCAATGATGTTGTAGTCTCCATTGAAAATGTAACTCCTCCATGTACTGAACAAAGAACTCAAAGCACTGTGTTTACTTCAGTAAAATCCTTGATTTTCTAAGTCAACACACCATATTCATCACAGGTAGCATGAAAGCTACAGCTAGAAGTGATGAATGCTGATCAAGTTAGTGCTATTCTATTGCATGAGACATACAGTGCATTAAATGAGTATTTTTATATCCTTTAAAAATGTGTAAGTTATTTCCAAGTTTTTGTTACAGTTTTTTTTTGTTTTTTTCCACGAGTATCCAAACAAAATTATAGGCAGTTATACTGAACACATGGATATCAAGGAAATTGGTTTCCATGGGAACCTTATCCACATGACAGTTTTCAAATGCTTTTCTGCTTTACAGGTGACATTTCAGTAATTCTAACGGTATTAATATTGCAAGTGGACATGAAATATATGACATAAAATGATTTGTTTGTGTGCGTGTGTGGACAGAACGTAAGGAAACAGGATATTGATTGAACAGCTTTTTCAACTCTGTGACTATGACAGTTTGTCTGTTTATTGTAAACTATTCCCAAACATCTTATTTTGGGAAAAATCTGAATATAATTTGTTCTGCCTCTAAGTTTTAAGCACACATACACTTCTAGAAGAAAGAAAATTAGTTTCAGCACAATAAGTTCACCATACATTAAGGGATTGCTTCATTATGAAGCATTCACATCTGAAACCAATTTTCTTCCTGCAGGAGGAGGCTACATTGAGTGCTGCAGCCTAATTGAGATAGCAACATGGCAACAAAGTTGGAAATCTGTGCAGAAATGTGGCAACTGGTGAACCCTGCTGCCTTGATTAGCACATTAATTACAAAGCAGGTGTTAGCGGACTGTGTTAATGGGCTGCGCAAAAGGTCAAGAGGGCTTAGCTATCATTTTTTCCTCATCAAATTATTGAATATTTATTTCACCGCTCTTCTGATTTGAATATGTCTGAGGAGGACTGATGATCTTCATAGAGCAAAGTCACTTTTTCCTTTTTTCCCCTCTCTCTTCTTCATTTTATTTGTGTTAGACAAGAGGTAATTTTGAATAAGAGTATGTAGTAGCTTGTCAAAAGGAAACCACTTAACAAAAACCAGGGACTTATACCCAAGAGATACAGCACTTTGGTGTTAAAACCATACCAACCTGTGTTTATCTGGCCTGATTGTACATCTCAGTGTGTTTCTCTGCATCAAAGGAGACAATCCTGAGATTATGAATATAATGTTTTTCTTTTTTTCATGGTGTAGGTACTTAATGGGTCTGTTATTTCTCTTTCAACTGAGGGAAAATTATGATTTTCAGATGCAAATGTTGATGTTAATCTCATCCCTGAGGAGAAGTATCTACCCCTCCTTTCTTCCTCTTTGAGGAATGCATATCTTCTTCTGGCTTGAAGACAATCACCTCGTCAAAAGAGAAGAGTGTATGAACAATTTAAAGGAAAGAGACAAGTACAATATTTGCTGGAAAATTAAGTTAGTAATCATCATTTATTTCTAATTTATATTGGGTCAAATAGTTCCAGAGTACAGTAAAATTAAGGGGAAAAAACAACACAGATATTGAAGATGGCAGTAATAAATGGAAGCAAAAGTTGGTTTTGTTTGAGTCAGAGAAAAACTACCAAATAAAAATTAAAGGTAAGGCTTTATTTGATTATATAATTACTTAGAACACAAGACTGGTATTATCAGAGAATATCAATGGTCTAAATCTAATGACTTCAGAAAAAATATTTTCAAAGTTAATTTCTAAACATTTTGGGAAATCAAACCATTTTGGGATATGTACACTGTACATAATTTTCCATAAATACTAATGATGAAGTAATCCAGTAAAGATTATGTCTGGATTAGATATTTCCAATCTACCTTCATGGATGTAGGTAAGTAAATATATTTCTTCTGTTTGGGTCTCTTCATAGCATTTACAAAAGCAGCGTTTCATATTTTTAAAATTTGAACAAATCTACTCTAGTATTTTTTTCTATCATTTCATGAAATCTTTATTGACACTTGTTTACAATTTCCTTATAAAACAATTTACCTCCTGAGTCACCAGCCATTCTGGTCTTCTCTTGAAAGACATGATTTAAAGATTTTTCTTTCTGTTCTCTAGACATAGCAGAATGCACCACCAAGCAAAATTTTTTCTTTCTTTAGTATGCTGCTCTGTCCTGCAACAGAAATATACACATATGCCCAGATGTGAGCTACTTCTTCCACTGCTCTGAAAACTGCAGTTTGATTTATGCTGAGGGCTGTTCCAGGTCAAAGTACCATTTTTGCCATTTTCACACATCAGAATATCATGTGTAAATTCAAAGCCCTGTGCAGATTCCTACAGATGAGTAAGAAAAAGAAAAGTATTTAAGAACAGTAAATAATTGTGACTACCTTTCCTACACAGTAGCTGCTTACTGTGGAGGATAAACAGAAGCAACTCTTTCCCACAGGGTATCCTAACCTACAAGGCATGGACCTTGCAGTCAAGGTGACTGATTCATCAGACTGAAGAGAGGTTATCTGAATATCATGGGAGAGAGAACTAAACTCAGCTTTTGAAGAGAAGACACTGAAATAAATTGACTCAGACATTTTTTTAGCAGCAAACTCTAGCAGATGCACAAAGGGCAACTGGAGAAGGCTCTCACAAGTTAGGTTCACACAGAGACTGAAGTATACCTTTAGTGCAAACTCTCACCATCCACAGTAAAAATAAGCTGAATAAGTGTCATGCTTGTCCTTGTTTTTGTCCACAGCAGGTGGGATCCCTGATCTTACTGGTCTGTTTACATGTGATCACTGGATATTGTATGTATATCCTATCTAGGAAACAGTCTTTTTACAAGGGTATGCTTAAGTAAAATGAGTCCTGCATTCTTAACTGCTAGATAACAAGTTGTTGTTTTATTATATGTGTACAAGCAGCAAAAACTTCAGATTAATTAATGTGAAGATCCTTCTACATTCCCTACAGAATACACTAAACTATGTACTTTTGTCATTCTAGAAAGCTGTTACAAATTTTTCCTTGCAGATAGTTTTTGGTACCTTCAAAAAGACTTTAATCCATTCAAAGTGTATCTTTTCCAAAAAGAACTTTGTGTTGTATGCCATTATTATTGTTGTACTAAGAGAGTTTTTAAAAATGTATGCATTCAGAATTCTTTTCTGAACTATGGTCTTTCTGAGAATAATCTGAGGACAAAAAAGATAATAGCCATCTTAACTTAATTACCTTCTTTCAAAAAGTGAAACATATTTCAAATTTAAGTAAAGCTGATGGGACAATAAGTAATTAAATTGCCTGAGGACAGTTTTCTAGAAATTATGCCTTTTTCAGATAAACACTTAAAGTCTTTCTTCTTCTTAGAAAGGGAGTCAACATGAATTGGGAATCAGATTAATTAATCAGATTCCAGCCTTTTAAAAGAAAACATAACCAGTAGTGTAATATCTTCTTTTTTTTTTTTCAGTATATGCAGGCTTATACAGCTTACATTCTCAGTGGTTGCAAGGCATTTAATATCCATTAATTTCAGTAAGAGTTATCTTCCTAAATATTTATTGAGGCTCCAAACAACATCTAATCAGATTTCTGTCTCCAACTGTTTTTCAATGGGTCTTTAAGTGATAAATCACATAAAACTTCTGTTCTGAAAAAGTCAAGATGCTATACACAATCAACCTTTAATTTGATTCTAAAAAGCGTGGCCCTAGAAAGATGGCCATATAGTCTTCTGTAAAATCTAAATCTGGCTTTGTCATTGTACATAAATTATTCATGGCAACTGTTGATTTATTTCAGTATTCCTGTTTCTGTCATCTATTACATTTTAGGGCGAAAAAAGCACAAAGATTTTTTTTAAAGAAAATTCTGAAAAATTTTACACCTTATTTATTTTTTCCTAAGATAAATACTTCACCCTAGGCTACATTTTCTTTAATTTCAGAATAATGTTTAAGGACAGTTACCATCCACAAAAGGAATTTATTCTCTTACGCTAATTATACAGGAAGCCTGGGGTGATTAAAACTAACTGTAAACACCTAAAGCTGGGCTGTGTGTGAACACTGTTTATTTCTGTGAAAGATTCTAACTTTGATCTATCACAAACATCCAAATAAGCAAGACTGCCAAACCCAAATCCAGACCAAGTCTGAGGACTTGTAAAGCATTGGCAAATTGATATGCAATCTTGCTGGTCCAATATGGTAGTCCTTAGCAATTAATATCTTCTGAGAAAACAATCTCAGATTATTTTCTCATACTGGACTGTACATAGCAGTCCTTAATGTATCATTACTCACTGTTAGTTTTAATATTACATTACCAAGAATAAGTTTTAATGTCTGAGTGATCTGGTCATCAGTTAATCAGCATCCTACAACGGGAAGAACATTTGTGATTTTAGCGTTGAAGTTTGAAGTTATAAGTCATCAGGGTGACAATGTAGTAGTTCTATGAAAAAAAAGAGGAATAATTTTAAATTATTTTCAATTTATCAGTTTAAAATTATGCCTATAACCATCAGGACTGATGTGTTTAATTTTCAAGTTTTAAATGATTTAAAATTAAGTTCAAATTGACGTGTAATTCAGCCATGCCCTTGTGGATCTTGGTAGTATCAGGTTTGTCAAATGTGCCATCCAGAGTTTTTCTAACAAATCTATGTTTTGAGTTTATTCCAAAATCAGCTAGCATTATTAAAATTACACCTGGGAGTAGGAATGTGTGATATGCACACCATATATGCATAGACTTTACCCTAGTTGTACATTTGCATGTTTCTTTCTGCAAAGATTTAAAAAACAAAATTAGAAAAGATCACTTCCAAAGCAACAATTCCCCCAGTATATCCTTTCTTACTCTGTCTTGCCTCCCTTACTTCCACTGCCTGGTACTGAGTCTATCAAGGTCCCTTTAGTATCTGTAAGTTGCAGTTTGATTGCATAGAAGCAGTTGCTCCTTTTCAGTGTTGAATCAGGTCAACTGCACAACAGCAGCAGAGTGATTTTGTGATTGGCAAGTCTGCCTTTGGGATAGCAGCAGACATGAAAGTACATTGGTAGCAGAGGCTTCAATTAATTTGATAGACAAACAGCACAAGAACTGATGAGCTACACAATTTTTTTTACATGAATCTTAAGAAATAACTAGATAAATACGTTCAATCTCAGAAGCAATCTTTGGAAATCAGTCTTACGCAAATTATCTGTAAGAAATTTTGATCAAGAAAGGATTTTGCTTCAAGCTCACTCCACCAGCATTTATCCCTGGTGGTTCATTTGTGATGGTCTTAAAGAAAATGCTCAGATAAGGTTAAAACACTGACTGGAGTTACAGAGAAGTTGAAGCCATTTAGGCACTTAGAGAACAAATTTGTTATTTACTTTGATAGGCGAGAAAGGGCCAAATCGCATTAAACCAATCCCTACTGCATTATATAAACATTTCCATTTATAATCTGAGTCATCTACTAGCTCAAAAATTCTAATATCAAGGATGTGGTATGCTTAAAAGTAGGTCTACAGTACTGAGTGGTAGCAAAGACAAGCACATGCTAATTTTAATTTGTGCACCAAATTGTAGACTAGTCAGACATACTCAATAGAGTACATGTCTTAGTGATGAAGGTCAATATTAGTTTAAATTCAACATGCAATTATGATTTTATTTTTTACCTGAATTCCATTCCAAGTTCTGGTTGGAGCCTTTTTTATTTGTGCCATTTGCCTCCATGTTTCAAAGTGGTCTGAGAATCGTTTTTACCTATGATGCATTTGTTAGTACATAAAAAATGTCTTCGTTAGGTGAACCTCATGCTTGAGTGTTTTCAGTTTATTAACTTGGAAATAATAAACTTAACTTATTCAAAAACTTTGTACAATCTTAGTGATTTCTTTACAGCACTGGTTTTTTTTTGTCCTATGCCATTGGGAGTGAAGTCTGCTGAAGGCAGACTGAATGAAAATTGTTTTGACACCTTTGCTGAAAGAACCTTAAGATCCTTTTTGTCAGCTGCAATTATACTGTTGGGTAAGGAATCCAAAACCAATGGTCTCATTAGTAAGTGTTTCAGTAAAAACTGCCATCCATTGTGACAAGATATATTAGATATTATAAATTCTCTTGCAGTCAATGATAGCTTTTGTATATATAAAAATACATTTTCTCCATGCATGCCAGAAAAATCTCACATTTTAGCTTAGATCATCACAAATTAAATTAGCAATTAGTTTAATTCTCAGAGATAATCTTTTTCATATGATTGCATTGACAATGTGATTTCTGTAGGGTGGAATAAACTCTTTGACATGAATACCAAGTACAGCCATTCACGGATTTCATATCTATGCAGAAAAAGTACACCAAATGCAAAACAATTTCTTTTGTCTTCATCTTATCCCAATTACTTTTACATCTCCACTTTTGGCAGTATGAGTTGGCTTGTGCTGACCCTTCATACTTCTGATATCTGATCCACCTAGCCTCACAATCTCCCAAGAGTGATTTGGTTGAAATCATTTGATCTTATGTGGATGATGTCTCTTTGTAAACTAATTGCAAGAAACAATAAAGAATTTTTTAACAGGATATGGAATAAACATAGAGAGATTTCGACCCTTCTTTAATGCTACTTCCAGGAACAACAAGCATGTGTCAGAAAAAAAAGTGCAGTAATCTGCATTTTTAGGTCCCCACCATAGAAAATATGGAAAATGCTGAACACTGTGAACCAAGAAGAACACTTGGGGTTTCTTTAAAAATATGAGTATTTAGCATGCTACCAAAAAATCACTTAACACCTGGTGAGGCTGGCTCTTATGAGCTATTAAATGAATAGCATTCTCCAAACTTGCTCATCTTAAATCTGCGTGTGATTCAAAGCAAATGATATATTGCTGTACTTAGTCCTATTACAGTATGATTACTTGGAAATCTGCATTTGGAAACATTTGCCAGTAGAAAATACAAGATTGCAAATAGCATGAAATATACTAATTTGCCTTGAATACACTGCAAATACCTCCTCATAGATTGCACTAAGTGCAGCAGTCTGTGATAATCTGCACATTGTATGCACATACACCTTATTACTCAAATGCACATTTTGTTAGCTGGATGAATGTACATTCCAGAGAGAAGCTGTGATGCCCATGACTGTCCCAAAGTGAATGCACAGCAAAATATGATTAAAGCAGTATCCTGCTCCCTGAAGGGTCCCAATGATGCCCATGTTCACTGATAGTCACGGATAAAAAGAATTTGTAATCCTATCCCCTTTTATATAAAGATGAATTCCTAAAGGCTCTAGCACGCAACATGCGGCTGCCTAGTGGTTTAATCTATTGCTGATCATTGCTAGTGCTTCAGGAGCAAATGAATTTCAGCAGTTGCAGGTGACATCCCCATAAAAGCCTCATGGGCCACATTTTACCTGGCCTTGCCTGCTGCCCTCTGTCAGCTGGTCAGCCTGTGTTGTGCCAGAACTTCCACGACCCAGATACATTGTCGGTGTAAATCACCCATAGACAGCCTGGATAGGGACTGCATGGGCACTTCATGCAATCATTCCCAAAGTGTCTTGCTAATTCTGAACTGACTCCCAGAGGCTGAAGAAAGCATGACTCCGAAGAAGCAACAGATAGGAAATATTAGCAAGGGATGTGTTCATACCATGCAGAAGTTTTCTTAAGAAAATTGCAAAGGTAATAGTCCATACTTGTGTCTTTAGCACTGAGTTTAAGCCTAATTTCTTAGAAGTATTCTTCTACCCATCTGGCTGGATGCTTCTAACCAGTGGCAGCTGAAGTGACATCATGACAAAGACTGAGGAAGATCTATAAAGAGGCTAAGATAGCAAAGACTGTCAGACAAACCATAGACAGAATATATCGTTCTGATGACAAAAACTGGGAGCAGGGGCAATAGGTAGAATGTTATTGTGACATGTAGGAAAAGTTACATCAGTGTTGAGCTCATATAAATTTTTTCTAATGAAAGCCATTAGTGTAGTTAAAGACAGTGTTTGTAGTCTTGAAGGGTCTGGATGAATATGCATAGAGACATGTTGGGTATGGATCTATCCACCACAACCAAGAGTTATGGGTCGTTAATGTAACCACTCTTCCATGATGAATAGAATATGTCAATGCATATTTGAAAGCCCAGTGTGAATTGGCTTAAGGAAAGGGAGTAGCCCATGGCCTTTATATTTAAAGCAACGCAAACACAATTCCTGTTCCAGTCTGTTTGTAATCTGCACAGCATCTGATATTGCTTGTTAAAAACTTCACAGAGTGTGCTTTGGTTGTCAATCCTTTCCCTGCCTATGACAGCATCTCAGTTCTGAAACTGGTATGTACTGAACCTTGATGAAAAGAGTTAAGACGACAATACTTTTTCCACGAGGGGCACTTTATTGCACATTTAATTTGAAAATATTTCCTTCTCAAATCTGCTTAGATATGTTACTTTGCTTTCAATTTCCTCTTTAGTTCTAGGAGATACATTACAAGCTTATATGTCAATACATGGCCTGGATACATAATAAGTTTCCCTTTGCAACATTAATTATATGTATTTTGCTTCCACAGTCAGCCTACAAATTACAAATTATGCTGCTTTTGGTGAAGTCTTTCAACTGCTGAATTCCTTCCACCTTCTTGTTCTCATTTGGAGTTTGTTGATCCTAAGTGCTATAAGAATATGTCTGCTGAATGTGAATAAGACTGTTACTCTGATTCTGGATCAGGAGCCTCATAGTCTTCCAGTATATGTTTTCCAGCTCATTTGTGATATGTAATAAATTACTTTAGGCAACCTTGTCATCCACCAATTTCTCTGCTGACTGCAATGAGGAATCCATCTTCATTGCAGTGTTTTAACTGACATATCTACACCTCCTTGATTCTATCCATGAAGATATCATTATTTCTTTTTTTTGCGTTTTTGGATTCAAGATCTTGCATTTCAGTTTCACCCTCTCTTGAAGACTTAGAATACAGTTGTACTGGCTGAGTCAATGTAGTCTTTTTTTTTTTTAAATGCAGTCAGCATGCAGTAGTAGAACTAATGTTAGTGAATCTTTAATATTTCACTCTTGTTCTGATTTTATACAATATGTAGTAGAACTGGAACATGGCTAGATCAGGGGAGGTCCCAGAAGGACATTACAGAAAACCCACATCCCTTGAAAATCCTGTTCTTGGAAAAGAAGTATTCTCCAGACAAAAGAACTCTTCTTCTTGCCAGGAAAGAAGAGAGCTTTGTTCTTTGCCAGGAGAATAGGCTGCCCTTGATAAACTTCCTCTTACATTACCTATGCATAAATAATAACCTGCTTTGATTTTGAATTTATTTCTTTTGTCAGACAGCCTGTGGGATTTGTTTGTGAAAATCTGGTAATAATTAATATCTTCAATACTGATGTGTCATTTTGATTCATTTCCTTTCTCCTGTACACGAGGTCTAACTTAATGCTTTCAGTATAGCAAATGTCTTTTCCTTCCCACCTTCTGTCCTCATGTAGCTTGTAGGAACTGTATAGGTTTACAGTTGTTACATCATGTTTGCTATTTCCAGAATCGAGATGTGTTTTCATTTCCTGGCAGGCCATTTTATGGGAATTTTCATAATTCAAAATCTAATGGATCACTTTTTTCCTCTACCACCACACAACAAAGCAAAATGATCTATCTTTTAATAAGTCTATTTCCCCATTTCCTCTTGAAATTCTAGAATGATAATGAATTTTCCTGTTTCAATATTTAAGTTTTTTTTCTCTTGAGCAAATCCCAATGGCTTTTCATATGATCAAAGCTATGAAATTCATCCTTGTGATTCAGCTTAGAACTCTTGATTCACCTTAGAAGTGTTATCAGCCTTAGATCCATTTCTTCCTGTCTTGTCTATTCAAATGTTTTAAAAATACTGGATATTTTATTAAACTTATGATATATCAGACATTTCATGAGAAGAACCATCTTGGAAAATTTGAGAATAAGTATTGAGAAATAAACAGCAATATTTCCAGAACACCTCTGCTATCTTAATTTATATCTCTTCCTTACAATGTGGACAAATGTCTGAAATGTAATCTTCGGACAATATATTCCTCTGGAAGGTCACAAACTATCAAGGTTTAAGTGACTAGCCAGTCACTGAATCACTCGGTCACTTCCCCTGCCCCCATCTGAATGGGAGAGAGAATCAGAAGTGTAAAAGTAAGAAAATTGTAGGTTGAAATAAAGACAGTTTAATGGGACAGAAAAAGAAGAAAATAACAACAACAAAAAAAAGAAAAAAAATTAGAATATACAAACAAGTGATCAAATGAAAACATTTGCTCACCACTCCCAGCCTGTTGCCAAGCAGTGGCTGCCCAGGCAGCTTCCCTCCCATTTCATATCCTGAGAAAGACACCATACATTATGGAATATCCCTTTGGCCAGTGTGGGTTATCTGGTCCTGGCTGTGTCTCCTTTCAACCTTTTATGTCCCTCCAGCCTTCTTGTTTAGTTTAAATATAACTTAGCAATCACTAAAACATCAGTGTATTATCAGCATAATTTTCATACCAGATCAGGAACACAAGACTGTACAAGACCTAGAAGAAAAACCAATTCTATCCCAGCTGAAACCACGACACAGACTAACACTGTGAAGTTTGTTTTTTGTACTGTCACACATTCTGAATTAGATCTTGCATTAACTGGGCTAGTAAATAAATAAATTTCTTCAGTTTAGAGAAATGGTTGTTAAATGTAAAGCCAGGAGATTCTAAAATACAAATACTACCATTAGACTGTCAATTTCTTTAGTGGATTTGTTAAGAAATTTTAATTTCATCCTCTTTCATAGATTAAAACAACATGTTGCTGGAAATTAGGCATGTGCTTAGCTTTATGTAAATACTGTTTGATTAAGTATCCTTCATGAAGTAGCATGTTTCAGTGACACCCTCATCTTTTGGTCATTAGCACACGGTAAGATTCAACTCTTATTACTCATGTACGTCCTTTTTTGTTTGCAACCATTATACATGTGAAAAAGCCTAAATCATATATTAAAACCAGATCAAGTAGTGGTTTCCACCTTTTTTCTGCAGCTTTGTGCATTTTATCTTTAAAAAAAAAAAAAGGAAAATTTTACAAAGTATATGTTTCCTCCTTTTACATTAAGGCTATAGTTTTTAAGGGATAATGTATTTAAGCTGAAAACTCCTAATAACACAGACTTATAATGAAAAGCTTGTCAAGTGTTTAATAGTGATACTAAGCGATTATTATGACACTGCAAAATGTGATCAAAGCCAATCACAGATACTTTTCCTAGGTTATATATTGCCAAACTACTAAATTCTTAAATTGCTAGCCATTAAACTCAATCTCATTCCTGTTTCTTTGCACAGAGATAAAAATGGAGCATTTCAATGAACTCAATATCAGAAACACCATCAAAGTTCACCTGCACCAGCAATCTGCTTTTCTAGGGGCACCTTTTGGTTTTAAACAGCAGTTATGATGACAGTAATGATTCCAGTGTACTTCTGATTCGAAGATTACAAAAAGACTTGTGTTAAATGTAGTTAACCTGTACTTACTATTTGCTTCACATTCCCTGTTAAATATTATGAGTAGACATATTCAGCCAGAAGCACAGTAAGAGAAAACTCTGTTAGTCCTTGCAGAGGACCAGGCTGGGGTAAGCATGCCTTAAAATCTCTGGATACTGTTTTTTCTGTGTAGCTAGATCCTCAGCAGCTGCTGAAGTCAGGGGGCAATGAAGGATCGAAGGAAGAAAAGGAAAGCCCTTGCACTTGAAGATAGTACTCCTAGGGCTGGAATTAACGTAGAATGGGGAATGGATGATGTTTAGCATACACTCAGATTGCTGAAGATCTCACTTTAGCATTTGTGATCTACAAATAGGAGCTGTCTGTGATTAAAACTTATTGTTTATAAGGGGGAAAACACGATTTTTGGAAGCGAATATGAGAGGTCTGGTGGAGTGAGGATTTAGAACCTGGTCTGAAAAGAATTACATTTTTGACCAGGGTAACTGTAGAAATTGATGCTTTAAAATCTACCTGTTTTCACAGTTCAGTTAGTATTAGCGAAGAAAATGTAGTTAATACACCAGCACTTGATTCTTTTTGAAGATCAAGCACCTTCTAAAGCCCCTTAGAGAAGCAAAGAATTTCTTCTACCTGTTCTATGGAGTTTAGGGTGGAGCCACCCCACTTACTGACTTGAATCGTTACTGTTGGGTTCCAGCCACCAAAGAAGCATTAAAATGTACAATGGAGCATCACAGTGCCAGAACCTGAGAATTCCATAAATCGGTGTCATAACAGAGGACACAGGACTGAAGGGAATTCACTGTGCTTTTTTATGCAGATTTAGGCTGCAGTGCATAAGAATGATTTGAGTAGAATGAGTCCTTATCAAAAAGGAGATCTAACATTCTAGTATGGAAATTCTGGGGCCTTCGTATGGGGCTACAGGTTTCTTAGGACCAGTACTTATGTAGATAGAGATAGATACCTGTAATAGGTTGGAGCTGAGTCGATTGACAGGCTTTTGGGCCAATCGAGCTTTTGCAATTTTGCACATGAAAAGGCCGTGCAAGTGCGGGAGATTTCTCTTTGTTTCTTGCCTCGAGGGCGGAGGGGTGTCTGAAGGCGGAGGGCCCCAGGCCCCCTCGCCCCTCAGCGCGGCGGCGGCGCGGGGCTGGTCCTGCCCCTCAGAGAGCTGTCCCGGCCCCGCAGGCTGCGTGTAACCCAGACCGCACGGCCCAGGTGGTCTGAAGCTGCTGAGACCTCGCATGTGGGAAACGTAAGAAAAGGTAGAAAGACTCTTAAGGGTGAGAAATAAAAACAAGTTTCAGAAATAAAGCAGAAGAGTTTAGGATTAGCTTTGGCTGTGAAAACTTGAAGAAGATACAATTATACATCAAGCAAAGACATTAAAGCAATGGTTAGAGTTTCCAGGTTTGGCTGAGATAGCTTTTAGAGTTGCAAAAATATGTTTAACAAGATAAATAAGGTTAAGCTTAATAATGGAGTACTGTGCATTGTTATATAAGGTATAAACAAGCAAGTATTGTGTATAACAGGTGTACGTGAGCTAGTGAAGATTGGTTAAGACAGTTGTCTGTAACTTTTAAAAGTATGCTATTCGCTGAAAAGCTTTTAAGAATGCTCTGTAACCAGGAAGTCTCTGGATGCCTGCGACAGAGCGAGCCTGTATCATCTCCTGTGTCTCAGCTCTGTGAGACTGATAAAATAATAAAAAAGCTCCTGGAGCGTCTGTCCTGGCTCCCTGTCCTGTTAGGATTCACCAACATCACACGGATCTGGCGGGGCACCCTTGCATCCAGCACAGCTTTTGCCAAAATCAAAGAAACACCACACACTGCAGCTGACAAAAACACCCTTTCTTTCAAGTCAGGAAGGAAGAGAAAAGTAAAGTCACAGGGGACAAGGCTGAGCATGGCGACCCCAAGGTCAGGAACAGAAGGGAAGGGTGAGGCCACATGGGAAGGCAGCTAGATGGCGACGGGAAAAGAGGGCTGTCGCATCTTGGGCGTGGAGCTTAAAAACGCTTCTTGCAAAGCCGTAGAAAGTACTTTAATCCATTTGGAAAAACTTGGGGGATGGGAAATTTTTGTGCAGCCTGTGACTTTAAAGAAAGGCCCACGCCAGGCCACATAGAAGTTGTGAGAAGCTGTTAGAGATTCAAAGCAGAGAACCTTTGTTTTCAGGCTAGGATAATTCATCCTTAAAAGACTAAAACCCCATTTTCTCCTGTGGCCCGTGGCTTGGCAGTGTGGGAAGACTGCGAAAGATTCATGGGAGAGATACCTTTTTCACTTCAAAAAATTTTTCTCCGGGCAGACTGAACTGTTGGTTTGTGAAAATTCTGTGGCACAGTAGAAGAACCTCTTTTCCTTAAGCATAAAAAGACCCTTTAAAAAAGGGCAGCTCTGACCAAAATGCCATGTTTTTGTTTTGTTTTCACTTGTGAAAGGTTTGTGGTAAAGGAGGAGGCATTGGGAAAGAAAGGTGTTTAAAGGTTTGCTTTGGTTTCTTATCAGTTATTTTTTTCCACTTTGCATTCTGTTGGTAATAAACTTTTCTGTATATTGCAACTGTTTAGGTGTGAATGTTGTTTTGCCTTAAAGTTTCTTTACGTTTTCCTTAATAAATCCATATTCCCCTTATGCATATAATTGGATTTCGTGTGTTTGGTGTTTAAACCAGTGTCAAACCATGACAATATCCTATCTACATCATATATATTTCTTTATATATATATGCGCACACAGGCATGCACATACACGTGCATCAATAGCAGCAAAGAAATCTGATAATGATATACATATAATGTAAGTATAGACACATACACATTTTATACTATGAGAAATGACTGTATTGGCTAAAATGCATCTTTGGAGGTATGTTTTATGCAATGGCTATGTTGCCACATAAAACTTTGACTAGGATAATTATAATGTATTTCAATATCAAGGCGAGGCATAAATCAACACACTTTACAGTTTTGCTTTTAAAAAATCCTCTGAAAATCCTCATATGTTCAGCTGGCTTTTAAGATATATGAATGTGTTTAAAAAGCTGTGTTTCATTATTGAAAATGTTGTTGGTAATTCATGGGCCTTAGCAGAGCACACATGCTCGTCCTGGCAAACTTAAGTGTTCTCACTATTTTTTGTCACCTAAGAAAGAATATAAATTAAACAAAATGTACAGGTGACAAAACACGAGCATGGGGGACTCTGAATATTTTTTTATATTTCATGAATGTTTCAGTGTTTCTTCAACCTCAGGATAAGTTAAGTGTCAAAATTAAATTACACCACTGAGTTACACTGAAAAAACAGTTGAGAAAAAAGGTGTGACACATCTGATCTTATCACATTTATTTGGGGAATGCCCAGATTCTCCATTTTGAACATCCAGGTGAGGGTTGGGGGAGTGGAGTACCTCCAGCTGTAAGTGAAGGGCAGATTTGGGATCCCTTGATGAAACTGAATTGCCACAAGTCTATGGGTGCTGATGAGATGCATCCCAGGGTTCTGAGGGTGATGGCTGATGTTGCCCTGACACTCTCCATTGTATTTGAAAAGTCATGTCAGTCAGGGGAAGTCCCCAGTGACTGGAAAAAGGGAAACATGACTGATTTTTAAAAATGAAAGAAAGGAATCCCCAGGGAACTACAGACCAGTGAGCCTCACCTCCATGTCTGGGAAAATCATGGAGCAGATCTTCATGGAGACACCATTAAGGCACATGCAAGACAAGGAGGTGATCCTTGACAGCCAGCATGGCTTTACCAAGGGCAAATCATGTGCTGCCAATCTGGTGGCCTTCTATGACAGAGTGATTGTCATGGTCAACAAGAGATGATTGACTGATGTAATCTACTTAGACTTGTGTATGGCCTATAACACAGTCCCAAAAATCATCCTTATCTCGACTGGAGAGACCTGGATTTGAAGGGTGGACTATTCAGTGGTTAAGGAATTGGATGGATGGATGGGTGGATGGATGGATACAGACAGAGAGTTGTGGTCAATGACTCTAGGTCCAGGTGGAGGTCAGTGATGAGTGATATCCCTCAGGGCTCTGTCCTGGAACAGGTGCTCTTCAATATCTTCATCAGTGACACTGAGTGTGATCAATTGCTCCCTCAGCAAGTTTGCAGACGGCACCAGGCTGAGCTTTGCATTTGACACAGCAGAATGGGATGCCATGCAGGGTGACCTCGACAAGCTTGAGAAGTGGGCCCCATGAGAACCTAATGAGGTTCAAAAAGTCCAAGTTCAGATTGCCCATGTCTGGGCAATCCCAGACATGAGTACAGACTAGGAGGCTGAGTCATTGAGCCTTGAGAGCATTGAGACCTCTGCAGAGAAAGACTTGGGGGTTCTCGTGGATGAAACACTGTATATGAGCCAACAGTGTGGCTCACAGTCTAGAAAGCTAACTGCATCCTGGGCTGCATCAAAAGAGGTGTAGCCAGCAGGTCAATGGACTAATGATCCATTTCAGGTCAAATCCTCAGGTAGTATAAAATGAAATAGCTTTACTGAAAAAAACACTGTGTCTATAAGTGTTTTCATTAACATGAATGAATGTTTTGTTAATCATAAACGGCTCCATAATCTTGATTACAGGAAAAAGTATACATTTATATAGGTTAACAAGATTTAGCTATGTCTCACACATATTTCTGAAAGTATTGAATTATTGTTGTGAATTAAGTTTTCAGAGCAAATTTTAGCTGACTTGTTGAAGAAAACCTTTCATTTTTCTTTAAAACTAGGCTTTTAATCCCCCAAATACTATCTAAGATAATTCTGGCAAAACACCTTTTTTTAATCTCTCAAGCAGCTTGCCTACTTATCCCAGCATCAGACGAAAAGGACATGTCAGATTTCAGATAATCAAAAACTCACAGAATGATTGAGATTGGAAGATCACCTTGTCCAAGCTCCCTGTTCAATCAGGAACATCCAGATCAGCTTCCCTGGACTATGCGCAGAAGACTTTCTTGCGCCTTGGAATATCTCCAAGGATGGAGGCTTGTCCTGGGTACAGAGGAAAAAGAGGGGTGGAATATCTAGCACAGTTTAATTCCATACCTCTTTTTGTGTATTTTGTATTAATATTGTTGCTCTTACTGTTAATTTTTTTTCTTTCATTGCTGGGGGGTTTTTTATCAAGTAAACAGTTTTTATGTCAGGTGGGAATCTCTGGTTTTGGTCTCCCTCTCACTGGGAGAAGGGTGGGAAGAGAGCAGCTCAAGTATGGTGTAATTTTCCAGCTGGGTTTTAAACCAGCACAAGACTGCACAAAGCCTCTGGGCAACCTGCACACAGAGAATTGTTTTCTGCGGTTCAGGAGGAACCTTCTGTGTTTCAGTTTATACCAGTTGTCTCTGGCCCTGTCACTGGGCAACACGAAAAAGAGCCTGGTTCCATCATTTTTGCGTCCTCTCTTCAGGTATTTATAGACATTGATAAGATACCCGAGTCTTCTCATCTGCTGGCTGAGTAGCCCCAGCTCTCAGCCTTTCCTCACAGGAAAGATGCTTCAGTCTCTTCATCATCTTTGTGGTCCTTCACTGGACTCTAGGATGTCCAAGTTTCCCTGGTACTGGGGAGCCCAGAACCAGACCCAGCAGTAAATTTCAGCCACATCAGTGCCGAGTAGAGGGGAAGGATCACCTCGCTTGACCTACTGGAAATACTTTGTCCTGTGAAGCCCAGGAGACCATTGACCTTTGGCATAAAGGCACATTGTTAGCTCATGTAAAGATACATCTGGACTTGTCCTGGAGCGTGCTAAGATACAGACATACATAGACAGGTAGTCCAACTTGAAATATCATTACAATATTTGCAAATTTATCAGCACAGATATTTGAGAAAGTCTCTTACAGGAGGTTTTAGTTCTAAATATTAGTTATTAAATGCCTGCTGATTGAAAATGAATTTTGAAATACCATTCCACTGATACTACTTCCCATTTCTTTGATGTCTGAAGGTATACAAGAATGGTGTAAGAGGACAGAGAATGTCTTTATGTGAAGATAATAGGAAAATTAGTAGAGAAAACATAGTCTGCAGAGATATGTTTATCTGAATTGTTTGTAAAGATATCTGATTTAAGTTTTTAAAATTATGTACAATTTTTTATAATAAACTAAATTTAGTCATTTAATATAACATAAAATTAGCTGGAAATAGAGGACTGCTTCTGTGACATTATGCACTTGTTTTTTCTTACACATAGAGCTGAGCTTTCGGAAAGTGTTGAGATTAATCTAGGAGGCCAGATATGGCTGAACTGGTAATTGCTTCTAGGATCCATACTTAGAGCAGTCAAAAGTAGTCGGGAGCTTGATTTGACCCATGTTGTGTGAAAACTGAGACAAAGCCTGCCTCAGAGAGCTGCAATCTAAATGAAAATGACAGACAGCAAGCTGCAAGCACATAGTAAGCATTGAAATACCTTTGTGTCAGGGTCAGAATTACAGTTCAAAGTCCAATCCAGTTATCAGTTATTGTTTGTAGCCACTTTCCAAGCAGGCAGTACAGAAAATTAATTTATACTTCATTCTTTACAACTATTTATGGATCTACCTCTTACTAAACACAAAGCTGTTTTCAGGTTATCTCTTTCATTATTTTTTAAACTTGTGAATGGGGATATTTATATGTAACATGCAATTAGATGTCAAATGGCATTTACAATCAGAGTTGGTTGAACAGATTGCACTTAGAATTTTATGAAGATGGTACCATGATTTAAACTTCATATTAGACCTACTTATTGCTTTAACCTGCAGAATATTTGAAAGATAATTAGGATAATAGAAATAATTTTGATAGGAGTTTGAACATTTTTTTTTTTTACAATCTATAGACATAACCTAGTTAAACCAGAACTAGGAAAGAAGCCTCACAAAAGTTTATGTAATTAGGGATCCCTGATCACTTTAAAGAATGACTTACAATAATTGTTTGCAGAATATAGTAAATACATAAATTAGGTGAATATGAAAGAACAGTTAGCTGTAGCTGAAATCTTCTTCTACTTTAGTGAGTTTTCTTACAAACAGGTTCTTCCAAAGGAACTGTGTTAGGAAAAGGCCAAGAATTCTTTAAAAATTTAAAGTCTCAAAAATTATTGTGATTTCAAGTAAATTTTAATACAAAGTAAATTTCCCTCCATTTGGTTAAACATTGTTTGTAATTGTAATAATTTTTGTTCTGTGAAACATTACAGAAGTCATCTCCACTTGGTGGTATTATGCCTTCAGCCTAGAATAGCTATAAAGAGATGTCCAAAAGATTAAATGCAAGACTGACTTTTCTTCCACTAAACTGATGATTATGACTTAGATGAATTGTTTAGATAAAGTGATTCTAGTCACTACACTAAATAATTTATAAGAACTGAAGTAGTTTCGAAGATAATTAACAAGAGAATTTTGGTTTTCTTTAATAGTGATTTTAATATTCAGGGAAAATAAAGGGTTTTGAGTTACAGATATCGCACATAACTGATTTGTGGTTGACAGTTTAGAGAAAAATACTATTTTTCTGTTAGTAGGAAGGCTTAAAAAAATGTAAGATCCATACAAAGCATAAGGTATCTAGCACCATCCCCATTGAATTAGGACATCCTGTGAAGGTAGAGGATGAACAGAAACACTCATACAGTCCATGAGGGTAGCATATGAAATCCTGAGTGTCGCTTCGTGCTGTTCCTAAAGCTATTTCTCTTAAGAACAAGTAAAATTGTAAAGCAAGTTTCTCAAGATACTTTCTTAGAGCTTTTAAAATCTATGCTCAGAATTTCAAGAAGGAATCAATGTTTGGTGTATTTTTCTGTGATATCTTCTATTTTAATTTTGACCAATCAAAGAATATGCTATAGGAAAGCAAAAGAATCTGACAGTCAGGAATGTATGATATTTTAGCATTACACTTCTTACCAAACCGTCTTAAACATAATCTTCACTTATTTTAAGAAGTCCTAGAGATGTAAAGAGAAAACAAGACTCCACAATCTTGATCAATCCAGGCTGTCTGGAAATGGTTCTGAATATTAAGTACACATATTGAAAACATTAAAGTTTCTCAATTCAAAACATGAGCTGAAAGCAAAATATTTTTCATTTTTTAGCAGAATCTGGAGGCAATAAGACAAAATTTCAGAGAAATTGATATGGTTTTGTTTTTATCAAACTAATGAGCTGAAGCTTTCCGCCTCCAGATGTACTCTTCAAGGGCAAGAAAAATATTATGATGTCAATTCTAGTAATTTAACAATTTGGTAGTTTGGAGACATAACACCTGAGAAAAATACCTCTGTCTGGCTTCAGTCCAATTTTTGCAGTGTCATTGCAATAATCCCTGGTAAATTAGTAGTGGCAAGTGTTGGTGGCTGCAGGAAACTGTATGGAGGGACAGAGTTCCTTGTAGACCTGTAGGATGGCCTTGTTCTTCATCCTTTTGCTCTTCAATACAGAATCACAAGATAAATTTCCTTACATTCTTTGATGTATTTATGATCTTTAAATCATCCTGATGAAAAACTGTTCTAACACTAACCCATTTTTTGAGACAGAACATCAGAATAATTCTAAAATCTCACTATCTACATTAATAAGGTAATTTTGACAGCATCACTCAAACCAAAAGGAATTAAAGACCTGATGATCAAGCTCTATTTTTAATAGACAATCATAAAAAACCCCAAACAAAAATGAACAAGAAAACATAAAACAAAACTCCCACATATGTGTTCTATAATGTGATTCTTTGATTTCTAGTTTGAAACACAATCCTTTATATATGATCTACTTTTCACTTACCATTTATATTTCTGGATTTCATTTTTCATACAGTGCATTTGGAAATGCTATTAGCAACTGATGATAAAGGCTAAATATAGAGGATAAAGAATAATTGACAATGTTTAAAGTAAACAGATACATCCCTTTCCTCTGAGGAATCCGCTGCTGCAGTGAATACTGATACATCTTTTGACATTGAAAGTGATGAGTTAGGTGTAATTTCAGATCAAGACAGCAGATTACAAGGTCAAAAGCTATCCACTTGAGATAAATCTTATGTCACCATACAGAACTTAAACCCCTTGATATAGAAATTCAGTAACAGAATAAGCAGAGTACCACTGCTCTTTTTCTTTTTAAATTTAAATCTGAGAGAGGTGATAGTTATGATTTAACTTGAGACAAAAGGTAGTAGAATAAAATAGGAAAGCCAAGCTGGAGCTCTTGTAATGCCTTTACATCCCAATCCATTCAAATGAGACTTTCTGAGTAAACGCACATGCTAAAAGCAAATGTTCCATAAAGCATTCCCAGTGGACCTGAACATGGTCACAGCCTCAGCCACAAGGATCAGACTGATTTACTGTCAGATTAGGCACCTCTGCTGTTCCTTGCCATGGAGAAAGAAAGGTTTGATAGCTTGTTCTGAGGGCAGAAAAAAAGAAACCACAAAGAGAATACTCTTAGCAGCTCCAAAAGGAATGATCAATCCCACTCACACTGTAACAACTGTCTGTGAAAGTCTCCATGTATCTACCAGCTTGTGTTGTATCTGCTTCTGCAGGATTCTGAACTCTATTTTCTTGGTCAGCATTTTTTAAAAGAAAAAGTCAGAAAAAACCTGATTTTTAAAAATGTATCTATGAAAACAACTAGACTCCAAAATGTCTGTGACAATACGTGCTATATATTTCTTTCTGAAAATAATAAACATCAGATCCTCGCTGTCCTTTTTGTAACCAAGGGGCTCAGATGCATTGTGCTCCCATTATGGAGAAATCAGATTTCACACCAATAAGTGTAGACAGAGAAGGAACTGCTAGACCAAAAATTGTATCTGTTACTATGGAACTATTGAAGAATTTCTCACAGAGATGGTGAAATATAGTTCCCAGGTAAGAAATGGATATTTTTTTCTCTACAAGTAAATCTCAAAAAGCAGGCCAGAAAAACCATAGTTAAAAAACAAACACAAATAGGTCATAAAACCTTAACACATAATAACTGCATGTCAGTGCATTGCTACATTCAATAACATCCAAAGAATTTCTAGCAAAGTCTGTACAAGTGCTTCAGTAATCCAGTAACATAGCCAGAAAGAGAGGGGAAAAAACCACAGCACTCACATTTCACTAGGGCCTCAAATTCAGATTCTGAAGCCAGAATCACCAGTAATGAACCACATTTGCATGTCACCATCTACATTATACTCAGTCCTGACAGGAAATGAAGATGATTGAAATATGTTTAAAATATTTGTCCTTAAATTATTGTGAAAGCACAAGTGAGGAATATAGCAAAGCCATTGTGGTATTAAACATGTGAAAATCCATCTTTGGAGCAGTCTCACAGAACAGATAACATAAAAGATTTTTTATTAAAAATTATCTTCTCAATAAGAAAATAAAAATTAGAATTAATACAATGCTAAATAATTAAGATTTAAACCCAGTTAAATCAGTGAAATCCACCAAGTCTGGCAGCAAATTCTTCTAGATGCTGAGGCACAGATTTGGTTGCAAATTGGAAACACATGAAGAAGGAATAGTTGTATAATTGTTATACAATTTAAATGTATATTTAAAATGGCCACAGAGACCAGCATACTTTATTTAGCTCAGATCTAGAATCATTGACGTGCTTGCTGAGTCTGCTAGTCAGAGTACTAGCTGACACCAACCACAGTTTTAACAATTAAATTAACCTTACTAGTTTTCTCCTCCTTGTTAGTTGTATTCCCCTTACTACTCACATCTGCATTAAGAAACATCTTTAGGTTTTAGGCTTTACATCTTTGATCTATTTGGATTTACAGTTGTTTGCAACTGCCCTGATAATGCCTTCTGTCTTTTGTAGCCTCCAGTGGAGACAATCCAGTAGAGTTTGCCTTAGGCCAGGTAGTTTCATTTTTGTCACAGAATACAAGCAGGCTTCCTGGGTGGTTTCTGAGGGTGGAGAGAGTTACAAACAAGAGACTGAAATAAAAATTTTTCCAACGGCTAGGAAAATCAGAATGTATTATAGGAGTACTCTTTTTTTGTTGGATTTCTACTTTCCTATATGTGGTTTGCCATTAAACAACAAAAACCAGAGGTTTTAAATGTTTCTTAGTAAGCAGGACTGTGACAGGCTTTTTCAGCACCAAGAGTCTCAAGGTACGATGGAGTATTAGATGACAATGAGGACTGTTTGATCTCCTGTTCATGTCCAACCCCAAACCAAAACCAGACTATTGTAGTAATACAGGTACAGCCAACACCAACCACCTACAGTAAAACAAACTTCTTCCAGCAGTAACAGATACAGAAATTTACATGCTATGGGTAGAAGGAGTAGATCAGATGTTATTATGATGTTGTTTCTAACTGTCGGTTGTAACCTTAGATTTCTAATTCCCATTAGAGTATCAATTTGCTAATTTCTACTGCTTCTCTAATGACAAGTTTCCTCTGCTCCTCACAGATTTATGCACTATATTCAATAGTACCATCTGTTGGCAAAAACAAACCATAGATTTACCAAACAAATAAACATTAATATCTAAAATAATTTAGTGACTTGGAAAATGTGTTACAACCCAGAAACTTTTATGGTTTTTTAGGTTTTGTTTTCTGTGATATTCTCTCTGCTTCCATGGCTTGTGTAGACAGAACTCATCTAAAACTCTTTGATGGTAGAATCTAAACCCAATACATGGGAAAGCAGCTGGTGGATTGATCTAGTTCTCTTGATGAGCCTGAGAAGACTTAATTTTCTCTCTGAGATTAGGTAAGATGACATGCCTAAATGCCATCAGAACTTGAGTTTTCCTGTACACTTTGACATCAAACTATTTCTCATAGTTTATATAAGAAAATAAATCTTAATATGAAAGTGCTGTAATTCTGACATCAGAAATTTCTAAGCTTTTTTTTCTTAGTTTGAAGGAGGGAGGGAGGAGAGGAAGGGAGGGAGGNTTCTCTGACCTTCATCTGCAGATTTATGTTTCAGGAAAATAAAAAATAATCTTCTGTCACTGAGCTCCACTATATATGTTTGTATGACAGAGACAAATTTTCCAGAGGTTAGGAAAGAGCAATATTTCCCTCCATTTTGTTTTTAATTATTATCTTATCTTTCTGACTTGAGTAAGGACAGTCAGGAGAAACCTGTTAGTGATAAAATCTTTGAATCAAACTCAGACTGAACCTTTTTGAAAGTAAGGTGTTTCCTTTGGTTTGCACAAATGAGCCATTCTTGCAGTGGTTTCTCTGAGCTCAAGCTTGGCATCCATTTATTTGCATTTTGGCTACTGAACAACTTATTTTCCACCACAGCACTACATTACACTCTGCACACAGAAAAAACCCAGCAACTTAAGAACATAACAAAAATCCCAACCCAGCTGACTTGCAGAGATTTCTTCCACCATACAATGACACTCTTCTGTTTTAAAGATCATTTATGATAATGAACCTCTAGTCTTTCTTCAGTAAGATTGACTAAGGTCTAGAAGACTTCAATGTAATATTAGTAATTTCCTTAATGTTGTATATTTTGAATCAAAAAATTAGCTGCTAATGTGATAGAAATATTAGCAAGTTACAGCTTGCATCTTCAGACTTATCATTACTGTACCATATTATAATACCTTTTCTCAGAAAGTCATTATTTTTCTTCTCTCCACTGATATTTCAGGACATTCACAAGATTAAAAAAAACAAGCCACAAAACAGTCTGTACTTATTCAGAAAATATATCCTCGCCTTCTATTAAACTGAAGGCTATTTTAGTGGCCTTAATTTCTCTGTCTCCACTACCATTTAGTGGTCTATTATTTAACATATTACTTGCATTATAAAACTATTAAATGTGTAGGTATAGTTCATGAACATATTTTTTGTACATTTATTCTTTTGTGAGTTTTCTTATGCAGATGCCAGTCCTGCAGATAGAACACACCCTCCTGCATATGCAATTTTGATTTATTTGATTACTTTTGCTAGCCTCCAGCTATTCATATTCCAAGTACCTATTAGCTTTCCTTCACTGAGGATATTAAGAAACAAATATGTTTGTATATGATTAGTCTTTCAAAACATAGAATCCATCATAAAACAATATAAAAAGGGCTTCTATGATGGAAGAGAGGCTGATTCTGTTCAAAGATTTTAGAATGGAAATTCTTTTCAATTAAAATAGAAGCCAGAAGAAATAATTCAACTAGTCCTCATCTTTTTGCTTAGCCCTTAATGTATTCCTCCTGTATTTGTATGATAAAGACCATTTATTGAGCATCAGTACCCAAATTATACCAGTTTTGATGTTGGATCCTAAGACTGTCATCTAGTAAGTAACAAACAAAGAGTATCTGTGAGCAGCTGACCAATAAATTGGACTTCATCACAAATTCAATACCATCCAACAAAGCATTGGGATATTGCTGGCTTCAGTTTATGGAAAAGGATTTTCAGAGACAGTGTGCTGATCATCCAAAAGGATGGTTGAAAATAACTGTTGGATTGACATATTAATGATCACAGGAGACCAATGTAAATGTCATGAACTATTGGGAAAGAATAAACTGAGCACTACTACGAGTCCTCATGTGTTCCCAGAGTGCACAGATAAAAATTTTATCACAACAAACAGCATGGTAGTTTGCATGAATTATTAAATCATATGCATACAAGAGGGTTTGTAATTAAACAGAAAGACTTACTGAGGATTATCGTAACTGACAATGTCTAGAGCCTGCAAAGTCCAGCTATAAGTCAAGAGACTAGCATGTATGATTGCTTTTAATTTGTACGACAATTTGTGAGTTATTAATTTATAACACTTTTAGATGTTGCCAAAGAGGAGAAGAAAGTACAATTAGTCTTTCAGTATGCATATGTCAAACATTAATAACAAATATTAAGCATATAGCATTATTTATATGCAATCACTTTTATCTGTCATAATAATAACTCCATTATAATAAGCTATTTAATGCAGAAATTTAGTTTAAATTGACTATGTTGTCCTTTATGCATTATTATGTATGAGCCCTTCTAATATGCCTTCTGTTTTACATTTTTAGCAATAGAATCACATGCTTGAAACTCTCAAGGGCTTATTTTGTATTTCAGTGATGAACAATTCAGCCTTAAGGTACTTAATTCAGATTATAAGGCCTGTGACATTTAGAATAATAATGGAGGTTCCTTTTCATCCCATTATGTACACAAAGTCTTGCAGTGTGCTAATGTGTGCAGAAGGTCAGTAGCTCTCCTTTCTTATTGCCTTCCACCCATAAGGAAAATAAAGAATGTAGTTTGTAGAAACAAGTAAAAGTTTTAAATGATGTTTTATTTTCATAATCTGAAGTACAGAGAGACATCAAATAGCTTTAGATTATCTCTCTTCTTCCCATCTTATTTTACCTCCTATAACTGATTAAGTTCATTATTCTTCTCACCTGGTTTGGGGCAATTCTGAAGATGTTAAATAGCTGACTGTTATTACTTCACTGAAAAAAAAGAAGTACACCGTCTCTGGGGTACAAACACTAAAGAACCTAGTGCTGAGATTCTCAGCAGGAAACTCCCAAAGGGAAGAAAGTTTTTCATCCCTTTCTGAAATGCCTAAATCCCAGTGCCTATACTATGAAGTACAGTTTCAGCATTCTAGTTTGAGGATAGTCCAAGGTAGTCAGCTCTGTCAGGACTGGAGAATTTCTGCAGCATATGTGGCATAACCATGTACATGACGAATTTCGTCTTTATAGTTTGAGGTAGATATAAGGCAAGCACATAAGAAGATTTCAGCAAGTTCTCCACTTTCAGCAAGTTCTCTATATAAAAACTCCAGGTTTTTTTTTTCCTTGAAAAGTACCGACTACTCTGTTTTATACATTTTCTGCATTAAATTGGTCTGAGAGGTTCTTGGACAATTACTCATTTAATATATCACAAAAAATTAATTACTTGCATTATATGTTCTTTTTAATGTTGGTACACAAACTTACATTTCATTTTTAAAGCAGTTTTTTAAACTTTGCAAAGTGCTTTCTCACCCTAGTCGTGCAAGTCACTAGGCCAGTATAGTATTAGAATTCTAATGTCACTTGCATGATCCTAAAAAATTCAGAATCAAGCTTAACAGGACAACACAAGCTTTACAATAGATGATTAAGTTTGTATCTGATACCGGATAGCATTTAGACGTAATCTAACTGCACCTTGTCAGAGACTGAAATATTACTGTTTATGACTTAAACATTTTCATGAAGGACTTTTAAAACTGTGTTACAAAAGCTGCAGAGAAGACTACCACACCCTGAGTGGGGCTCTGAGAAACCCTGGACCGCTCCTTGATGAAGATAAAACAGAATAACAACTCAGGGCTGGGGACATTCACAAAGCCTAAGCTTAACACCTCCAGGGTGGAGACCACAGCCCCAGTGCTATCAGCTGCCAGGCTGGCACAGACCCTTGAACCAAAGGGTGGGGAGAGAGGCTTTGGGTGTGTGCTGGAAAAGCCTCTGGTGAGAGGCAGTGACCGCCCATCCTCCCCTGTGCAGAGGAGCCCAGCTGAGGGGCCCTGCACCCGGGGAAAAGCTTATCCACAGCAGAGGGGGTGACATGGCCCATCAAAGGCCCCCCCTCAAAGGGGTCCCCAGATCCTGCACCAGAGCACCGGAGATGATGCAACAAACCCTCAGTGTTGCAAGGGACGGGGTCAAACTGGCCCCTGCAAGGGAGGCACGTGGGTGTTCCCACCTGGCCCAAAGTATATTAATCCATGGGATTCTTCACTCTTTGGCATGTGGTAGTGTGTGGCAGCGTGTGGCCGTGTGGCCATGGCAGCGACAGGGGACCCTCACCACCAGAAGACCGGATGGAGGGCAACAACGAGATGTTGTTGGGACCCTCAGATGGGTGATATGCTCCTGCCTAACCCCTGTCACCTCTCCCTGTCCCCACACCCCCCACGCACACTTCTTTCTCTACTTCTTTCTTTCTTTCTTTTCTCTTTCCTTCTCTTTGCCTATTGTTTTATTAAATAAAACACATCAATTTTTTGGCACCAACATCTAACCTCGTTTGGTTTTAGTCTCGTTTTTGGGTACATTTGGAACCTTCTCAAAGTTCTTTCCAGTTTATGCACAGAGACTTAGTTTTCTTTGCTCTTCTGGGTTTTAACTGGATTGTAACACACCTAAACTGAGGTTACCCCTATAAATATACAGAAATGAATCAAAAGTAAAATTCCTCCAAGTTTCTTTTAGGGTTTTGTTTCTGTACCAATTACAGACAAGTAGTGGCCATGATCATAGAATCATAGAATCAATCATACAATCATTCGATGACTTGGGGTGGAAGGGATCTTAAGGGTCAACCCGTTCCAATCTCCTTGCAATGGACAGGGACACCTTGCACTAGACCAGGTTGATCCAAGGTCCCCATCTAACTTGGCCCTGAATATTTCCAGGGATGGGGTATCCACGTTTTCTATGGACAACCTGTTGCATTGCATCACCACCCACAGAGTGAAGACTTTCTTCCTAGTACTAATCTAAACATACCCTCTGCCAATTTAAAGCTGTTACTCCTTTCCCTGGCGTTATGTGCCCTTGTAAAAAGTCCCTCTCTGCATTACTTCTAGTCCAACTTTAGGCAGTGGAAGGCTGCTATAAAGGTCTCCCCAGAGTCTTCTCTTTTCCAGGCTGAACAACCCCAATGCTCTCAGGCTGTCTTCATAGCAGAGATGCTCCAGCCCTCTGATTATCTTCATGGCCCTCCTCTGGACCTGCTCCAACATGTCCTGGCCCTCCTTATGTTGGAGGCCCCAGGACTCCAGGTGGGGTCTCACAAAAGTGGAGTAGAGGGACAGAATCATCTCTGTTGACCTGAGGACCAAATTTGACAGGCATGATTTGTAGTTAGTGGAGATATGTTGCCTCATGTCATCATTTTCAATGTGCCTTAGCATAGACCCCAGGAAGATATGCTCCATGATCTTCCCTGGCACCAGGTCTTCCTTTTTTCCCTTTTTGAAAATGGGAATTATATTTCCCCTTTTCCAGTCTCTGGGAATTTTACTAGCCACAATTTCTCAGTATATGATAGTGGCTTAGTCATGTCATTCTCCAGTTCCATCAGGATCTGCTGATGCATCTCATCAAGTCCCATGACTTGTGCACCTTCAGCCTCCTTAGATGGTCTCAGCCTTATCTTCTCCTGCAGTGGATGGTTTTCCATTCCTCTGTCCACACCTTTGCCTTCTGCAACACAGGCAGTGTGTCTGGGGCACTTGCCAGTGAAGACAGAGGAAAAAAGTTATTGAGCACCTCACTCTTCTCCATTTCTCAGGTAACCAGCTCTCCTGTTTCTTTCTAGAGAGGGCCCATGTTTCCCTCAGTCTTCCTTTTACCACCAATGTACCTACACAAGCTTTTTCTCTGTTGCCCTTGACATCCTTTTCTAGATTTAATTCTATCAGAATTTTTCTAACCTGATCCGTGTCTGCCTGGACAAATTCTCTGTATTCCCCCCAGGCTACCTGTCTTTTCTTCTACCCCATGTAAGCTTCCTTTTTGTGTTTGAGTTTGTCCAGGAGCTCCTTGTTCTTCCATGCAAACCTCCTGGCATCTTTTTTCTGACTTCCTCTTTGATGGGATGCATCATTCCTGAGATTGAAGGAGGTTATCCTTGAGTATTAACTGGCTTTCTTGGGCCTCTCTTCCCTCCAGGGCTTTATTCCATGGTAGTCTACCAAGCAGATCCCTGAATAGGCCAAAGTCTGTTTTCCTGAAGTCCAGGGCAGGGAGCTTGCTGTGCTCTCTTCTCATGTCGCTAAGGGTCGCTAAGAATCATGAAGTCTGCTGCTTCATGGTCACTACAGCCAAGCCTAACCTTCTGCTTCACATTCCTCACCAGCCCCTTCTTGCTGGTGAGAACTAGATCCACACAGCACCTCTCCTCATTGGCTCCTTTATCACTTGAAGAAGGAAGTTATCATCAACACATTCCAGGAAGCTCCTGGATTGCTTATGCCCTCGTCTTGTGCCTATAACAAATATCAGGTGGTTGAAGTTCCCCATAAGGACCTGAGCTTGTTAAACCAAGGCCTCTCCAGTCTGTCTGTAGAGAGCCTCATCCATTCAGTCTTCCTGATCTGGTGTATTGTGGCAGACTTCTGCTATAACGTCACCTGTCCCTGCCATCCCTGTGATCCTGATCCATAAACTCTCAGTTCATACCTTACCCATCCCCAGGCAGAGGTCCATGATTCCGTTTGGTCATTGACAGAGAGCAACAGTCCCTCCTTGTCTCCCCTGATTGTCTTAATGAAATTTTACCTCTAGCTCTGCTGCTTACAGATGCTGTGATGAAATTACATTTTGTCTGTACACTAATTTCTCTTTTTTCTCCTGCTCTGTGATATCTGTTTAGCTCAGATTTAACTCTGAACTGCCTTTTGTTATTAGATTGTGAGGAGCTTAACATAAGAGAGCCTTAGCTTTTTGGGCTTTTGAAGTGCATTGGAGTTCAATAACAGCACATTTCCTCTCCTCTTCACAACCCCAAAACTTGGACATGATGCTTTACTTAAAAGATAATATGAATAGTTTCAAATAATTTGTCTATTTGACAAAAAAGCCTCACATGCAATTAGCAAAGGTGATTACTTTTCATTTTTCAGTATTGCTTTGAACTATTTTTATTTTTTTATATTTTAATTTTCTTTTGTATATTTATGCCACAAAACATAACTAGAGGCTATACCTGAAGTCAAGAACAATTCTTTATTTTTGTAATAATTTATTTAAGTACAGAAGCTTTTAAACTGTAATACTATTTCCTTCGGAGGAATAAAACAACACCCTTTTATATTTTCCTTTGAAAACAGAGGTACTTCAGACCCATGTGTTTTGCAATGTTATGGGGTTAATTGTGCTAGTGCAATCAAATCAAGTATAATTGAACAACTGAAGAAGAAATCATTATCTGCCTGGGTTTATAGGAATTTTTAAAGCAAACAGTTTATGCTCTTGAATAAAATACCTTTCTCACACAGGCAAGAAAAAAATCTATATGAAAGTCAAAAGATAAATGTTAGATATGTAAGGAAAAAAATGCTTAGTTATACAGGCCAACATTTAAAAATATTATTGTGCACTTTCTTATGTATTTTAATTAAACATTTAATTTAAACATATGTAAACATTTTCCCATAATTCTAATTTTATAGGAAAATCAACTTTGTTTTCATTGTTTAGCCACTTATTTGGAATCTGACACTAGTGTAACTCAGCAAAAAGTTTTTTGGTTAGTATCCTTATATTTCTCTAAGCAACATCCACTAATATCCAAGATGGATACCTGCTAAAATGGAAATTAATATCCTGTAACTTTAAATGGAGATTACTTCATGCAAATTTTCAAATATAATATAGTTTTTAAAGAAAATATTTTCATAGAAATCTTGCACAATAAGTACTCACTTGTTTGTTGGGCATTTGTTCCTCATTACTTTACAGTGCAAATATTTCTGTGGTCGTTTCCATGCTTCAGCACCCATGTATGTGTTAACGTAGGAGAGTGAATATCTGTGACACTTCAGTGAGTCCTGGAACTTGCGTACTGAGTGTCTTTTCTTTAAATGAGTGGAACAAAATTCTTCTTCAATGTGAAACACTCAAACCATCCAACTAATTCTGACTGCAAGTTGGATTATGTAGCTAAGTAGCTAGAGAACAGGTATTTCGGATTTTTCATTGCAGTGCCTCTCACAGGATGTATCGCTTCATGTTGCACTTCATGCCTCTAGGTCTTCATCTCAAATGATGGACTCCCTTTTAACCTCCTCGGATACTTAACCACATCAGATTTGCAGAACATTTTCATGGCATTCTCTCACAGTAACCTCTACATTTTCCCTCCAGCTCAGTCCTACATTTAACAATTTTGGTCTGCTTTTTCTGGGCACACAAGTACTCTCCCTGCTTCTGACATCACTGATAAAAGACAAGTCTAGGTGTGTAGTGGAATTTCTAAGAAAAGGCAGTACCAGCCTCATGGTTTAAACCTCACCATTCTCTTGTGTCCTAGATATATATCAGAGAATATAGTCCCTCTCTGTTCTGAGTCTGGAATGTCAGTGATCATCAGAGGGGAATTTTTGTTTGGTGTTGTCCATCATTATCAGCAGGTCAGTGTCTCACAAATGACATTCATTAAGCTTGGAACGTGTTGGTGGTGTAAGAAGGAGTTATGAAGCTGCATTCAGAGAGATACAAATGTAGTGTATTTCTTACCTTCTGTGAGATAAGAATTAGGAGGAATGCAAAGCAGGCTCTAAGCTTTAAAGAATATAAAGCAGTTTATTAACAGAACTAAAAGAAAAAGGAATAACAAGGGTGAGAATAAACCTTCAGAACACTTCTCTTCCCCCCATCCTCCTCCCTCCTCCCACTTACAAACATAAAGACACAAACTTGGGATTATTTCAGTCAGTTTACCACCTCTATAATAGTCTTTCATCAGTTCACTTAGGGAGAGGAGTCTCTTTTGCCCTCACTATGGGGCTTCCCCACAAGAAAGAGTCTTCTTGTGGCTTCCAGTGTCACAGCACAACAGCCACCTGGGGTGGTTTTCTGTTGGCATGTGAAAAAGTCCCTTCCCTGGACTTACAGCTTTCCCCACAACTGTTTTTGAGGTTCCATCTTAGCTGATGGGGTATTATTTTAAGGATGAGCTGTTCAAGAGCAAAGGTTCTCTTCATTTACCTCTGGGATCATCTTCATCTCTAGGAACAGAGGTCTTCTTCTTCCCTGGGAGCAAGGGTCTTCACTCCATCACTATCTCTCTCTGTTCAGGCTCTCATTGGATCACAGCTACTTCAACATTTACTTATTTCAGCACAGGCATCTTTGCTCATGGCTGCAGTTTGAATGCTCCACCCCCCATGCTTTCATGAAATTACAAGGGGTTCTCTGATGTATCATAGTCCATCACCATAGCTTTACTAAAGAATTTCAGCTTTTAGATTTTGAACCATCTCCTCTATCTCCTCTCTCTGGGCTTTAGCTCTTTCTTCTTCACTGACTTTGGTGTTACTATCATGGTGTCTTTTCACAGGCCTTTGCCTTTCCCTTTCCTCTGACCTGGGAGAGGATTGATGTCTGCAGGTGTCATCTCTTCTGGGGAACATATAGCGCTGAAGGGGTTAATCGTACCTGGGCTTTGCAGCTGGAATTTATCTGTCTCTGGTGATCACATGATCTCTTCGGGGCAGTGGCTGGAGCTGGTCTCGGTGTAAAGTTCATTTTGGCGGCCGCACCGGAGACGGGGGTGGGGCATCCCGGTCCACATGGAGCCGTGGGCCGAGATGGAGCAGGAGTGGCTGAGATGTTCAGCTGAGCGGCCACGATCTTGCCAAGCCATGCTGGGGAGGGGGGAGGGTGTCGGCCCGCAGAGAGCCGCGGGCCATAGCCCAGGCACAGCGGGCAGCCCAGTTACCTGTCCAAGGGCCGGAAGCAAGAGAGAGATTCCCGGGCTTGTTCGTCTTTAAATGTGTTTTTTACAGAGGTGTGTCCAGCTTCTTAAGTGGCTTAACAGAGTTGTCAATATTCAAATTAGCCAGTTGATTAGTTCTATCAGGTCTGGAGGAAGTTACAACAGCCCCTTGCAAAAAACATCACTTCCGTGGCTGGTGGAATCTTTTTTTCTTAACTAAAACTCCAAACTGTTCTAACCCGTGACAACAAAAATATATAATACAAGGAAATCGGCTAAAGGACAAGAAGCCACAGGCAAAACCCCACTCCTACATCTTCCTTCTTTCAAAGCACTCTCTGAGAAATGGATGGACTGCAAGTGCCACACCTAAAAGCTTTTCTCAACAAATTCAGTACCAAGACATTTTTAAAAAAACCTCGCAATGAATGCATATCCTGGTTTTATTTCAATACCTCATGAACTAAAGTAATCACAAAGGATGATTATTTTAAGGAAAGCAAAAAAACCAGTGACCTTTCCTCCTTCCATTATCTTGGCCACTAACTAGGCATTTATCAGCATGAACTTTGACATTCATAATTGTGTTATGTCCTGAAAGAAAATTTTTAATCAATACTAATAGATTTCTATGCTGAAGCAGAACTTTTTCAGGTAGGAGTTCATACTTGTTTCTATTTTGGAGATAAGATTTTTTTTTCTTGTTTTTCTCAGTTTTTTCTCTCCTACAAGCAGTTGGCATGCCACAGATCTCAACCTAATGAACAGGAAAACATGGACAGGGATACCCAATTAGCAAGTGTGTTTATTGCACTTCATTGTACTAAACTGAGTTCAGAAATACAAGTCTTAATTTCTCATTCTGACCAAGAGATGTATTTAATAGTGAGATAAGGAGGTAGAAAGATGTTCTTTCCAGTTTAGAATCCATATTCACACTTCTACTGTGGACGCTAAGTTCTGAGGCAGATTCTGTGTGACTGCACAACTTTAACCATACTTTCAATCATCCTTGGCCTCCAATCAGGTCAGTTTCTTTCTTTGATGAATCCCAAAGTATGGAATATATTACAGGCTAATTCACTCCCTCCTGACCTTCACTTCCTAGGCAGAGCACTGATAATTTGACAAAAGGCTGATTCATCACATCTCCATGATAGCAATGTGAAGAAGTCAGGAAGCAGAAGTACAGGAGCAAGTAAAAAGAAGAGAAAAAATGCCAAACAAACAAACAAAAAAACCTCAAACCCAAAAAGCCCCAAACCTACAACCCATCAAAAAGAAAAAGTGAAGGTAACCATATCCAGAGATCCATACCTGCCACCCACCTGTGAGATAACAGGCTTCTAGCAGATTTTCAGCTCATGTAAAAAGCTAGGAGACTTGACCTAACTAAGCAGCTTAGGTAAACTGGGCTGAATCTCCATGTTTCTGACACAATCATTATGTCTATAGTGAATAATATTTCTATATAAAAGGAAAGAAAAAGACAACATCGCAGAGAGAGCTAGGGAAGTTTTCTAGGGCATCTGCAGAAACAGCAAGACCAACCACTTTGTGTGACCAACTACTATCTCCTGGTCAGGTCACAATGCAAGGCTGCAAAAATACAGTTTTGGACCCAGCTGTCTTCAGAAGTAAACGAAATGGTAGAAAACTACTGACTGTTACAAGACTTCGAAAAGATGGAGAAATATTCTGAGCAACAGCTTTCAGAGAAGTTGTGCATGAAATCAAGAGAGAAGTCAGACCCACAGACCTACAGACCCCTAGGACCATGGTGTTTTCCCACCTAAATGATTCTATGATTCTGTAGTGCAGAAAACAACAACCATACAAGAGGGAAAGATCATAACATTGTGAATGTGTGCATGAAGCTTTTCAAAATGTTGTTGATGAAGAGAGAACAGGCTCACACTACAAAATGAGTTTCTTGCAGCTTTTCCTCACTTTCTTGCATTGAGTCACCACAGGGGCTGGGGAGAAGCTGTCTTTCCCATCAATCCATTACAAGATACCCTGAGGCAGCTTTCTTAGGTCAAATAAAATCAGGATTCCTCTTTTTCAAACATCTACAGTTCAATCCTGTGTCCCATACACTTTTAAAATGTAATATTTTATTTGTCAGATGAAAGAAACATGATCATCTCTCTTCTTCCTATCTCTTGATTTCCTTTAATTCAAAAGGCAAGATTTCAGTGTCACGAAAGGTATTCATCCTTTGACACAGCTTGGAAAGTCTCCTGTGTGCACTGACTGCAGGCTAAACTCAACTCAAGTAAATGGATTTCTTCATAGCCTAAACCAAAAAAGGTAGAAGATGGGAGAAGGTGATACACTTAGCTTGTAGTGATTAAATCCTACTTATTTGTGTGGGAGATAAATTATAGAGCTCAAAATAACTTTTTGTCTAGAAAACTGCATAACTGCCAGGATGCAGATCCTATGTGAATTTTGGAGATGAGGTAATTATATCTTGGGATGTAGTTTTCCCATGTTTCACATGCAGATGCTTTAGGAAAACATTGCCATTAACTGTAGGTAAAATAACCAAATGATGATGTCATCATGGGAGAAGAGAAGGGGTCGGCAGTGCTCAAACAGGAGAGTTAACAGCAGTCTGGAGTCTGACTGTAAGGAATTTGGATGATAAGAAGCCAGTCTGTGTTTATACAGATTCCTGTGCACTTTTTATGGGGTGTACTGAGTGTCTCCCTTTTTGGGAACAAAACCAAGAGGAGGTAAATAGGGTACTGGTATGGCAAAATGTGAAGTGGGGAGAAATCCTGAAAATTACAAGATCCATAGCAGTATCAGTTGGATGGCAAACAGCCCAGCAGAAAGGGGACCACCCAGCCAAACTCTTAAATAACCAAATAGACCCCTTCACTCTGTTGGCTGTCTTAGCAGAGGAAAAAGTAGAACAAGAAGAAGAGAAATTATCTCTTGGAATGGCTGCATGTGAAACATGGCCACTCTGGGATGAGAGACTTGTTAAGAGTGGGGGTAAGTAGAGGATGGCCGGTCACTGAGGGGCATATGAAACATTTATCTCTGCTTGCAGCCAGTTCCACACCAGACTGGAGAAACATCCCCTGCAAGATCCCCCTCTGCACCTAACGACAGGGAAAGAGTTATGGGAAACTTGTCAGGTTGACTACACTGGTCCTTTTGACCAATCACAAGGAAAATAATATGTGTAGGAGTTGAAATATTCTCAGTCTGGCTGAAGCAGTAGCATGGGTCAGAGGGGCAAGTACTGTGAAAGGCTTATGGTTCAGTTTCTTGCCTAAAGCAAAATCAGTACTGTCAGATAATGGCAGTCACTTCACAGCAGGAATAGTCCAAGAATGGGCAAAAACTGGAGGAATGCTGTGGGTGTTCCACACCCTCCACTATCCACAAGTCAGCTGGATAGTATAAAGGACAAATGGTAACCTAAACCAGTTTTTGAGACCTCAGGATCCAAAGTGGCCTGACCAACTTTGGGAGATTATGACCAAAGTCATTGACCAAAGGGGAGTAAATGGATGTCCATGTCTTTTGTCATTTTGACCTAAGTCACCTAACACCTCTTCTGGCAACAAATGGACTGACAATCTCCAGAACTCTCTACTTTTTCCAGGTCAGCCAGTATTGGTAAACTTGCCAACTACTGGGGAAGTCCTGCTGGTCTCTTAAAGACTCCCCTGAAAAATGTACGTATGGGTAGCCAAAGATGCCCATAACAGGAAATATAAAATTAATACCAGAGTGATAGTTTCTTCTTTTAAAAGCTGGTTCAAGTAGGATTGAGTTTCCCTTTCTTTCTTCTCTTACAGGTATTCCACAAGAAGGCGATGTAGCCATGAGAAGATGAGGTGGCAACAGGACTGAAGAGTTACACTGTTCTTTGTTGCAATATGTATATTTGATTGCATGTGTTTTGCTTCAGCAGTTTTTCAGTGTGTGTATAGGTTTGTTGTAAGCATTGTTTTGGGCCATTTGTGACTCCTCTCAGGCTGCCAGAGTCTGTGGAAAAGATTACTCCCCAAATTTAGCTTGGGAGCACATACAGGGTTTTGTATGAATGTGGAATCAGACAGACGAAGGTATTTGGTCTGATAATCCTTCCTACCTCCTCAGAGCATAACACTCCCTAATGGAACAGCAGTTGGGTCAAAAAAAACTTTCTGTGGCTATGGTCTAGAGAAAGCCCCCAGCTAAAACCTCTAAAGCGCACTGACATTCCCTCTTATCCCAGGCATTTGCATCTCTTGCATTTTATTAGGATAATTGACTGTAATATGGGTCCGGGGGTCCCCTGAAACCTGTTTGGTTGAAGGGATAAGGATGTTAATCTGGGGCATTATAGACATGAAATGAGCTTGATGATACTGTAGTAATCACAATAACACTCTCTGCATTCATTGCTCTACTTCATTTTATGAATATACTTCAGGAATTACATTTTAAATTTTGAGTATTATTTTCTCTTTACAGATAGCTAAATAAAAATAAGGAAAAAATTCAGCGTAAGTGATCTGTAACTGAAACTGTTTTCAAAGAATATTTCATAATTCACAGATTTTAAGGCTTATCTAGAGCTGGTATTTAACATACTGGCTGTTTATCTCTGACTGTATTTTTGGAAACCAGTCTTCAATTTTGTGATACAATAAAATCAAAGAAAATATGCCCATTAGACCAATGTTTACAAGGGAATACCTTCAAATACCACCTAAAACTGAATGAAAATTCTAGTTGATGTAGGTAACCTGTGGGTGAAACACATTTTACTTTCAGAATTTAAAATTCTAATTTCATATAACACCACATAAAAGCAAAAAGAAATACCAAGCTGAAAGTGTTATCTATCTATGTCTTGTCTGCTTGAGATACATAAGATAAATGTTAAATTTTTCTTTATAATGTACACAGTCAGAAGTATCTGTCAAAGAAAGGTTTTGTGCTCACTTAAATGAAGGGTTTAATTTGGTTTAAAATGACCAGTTGTGACATATAAAAAAGCCACATGTAAAGCCACATGTAACAAAGGCAATAAGAAGCGTTAGACAACCCCAAACAGCCAGAAAATTCTCCTCCCAAGAGATAAATTGGAAACTCCTATGGACACCTTGGCAAAATTTTTTAATGATTACCTGGAAGAATACATTTAAACATAAAGCAAGCATCTATCATTCCTCTCATCCATGTAACACCTAACCTGTGAATAAGAAGAAACATGAGCAACATTTAGATCCTTTGAAGTGTTCTTTATCAATTATTTTAAAAAAAGAACCTGTGGAAGGGTTTCCTTAGAGGAGTTTCCTCCTTTTAGCTCAGCAACTCTCCTAAGAGCATGAATTTCATATCATACCTCAGTACCAGTGAACTAAATTTTTGTATAACACACTGAAGTTTTCAAAGAAAAGTCCACTGAACCTATTTTTTTTCCTTGATAAAACTGCAGTTGAGTACTTTCTGACAGGAGAAATAAATCTCTCTTTTTGAGTCAGGATGTTATTTCTTTACACATTTGTTAAGTATTTGGGGAAAGAGGCATGTAACATGCTATTTTATTTTCATTTTTTAAAGGCTATCATCTTGTATTTCCAAGGGTCAAATTGTTCTAATTGCCTCATCTTCCGTATTTTGTTGTTGGGATTTTTATTGTTATTATTATTATTTTTTATTTTAAATTAAATAAAACCCCGTTTCATTTTTGTCAGTTTTTAATCTCCAAAATTTCTTTCTAATTCACATAGAAAGATAAGTCATAATACAGACCTACTTTCTCACTATTCCACAGCAAAGGAATTTTTAGTAACTTCTGTTGCTTTTAGATTGGTATTTTGTGCTGTTTCATATAAAATAAAATATATGAAAAAAGATGTTGTGACCACCTTCTAGAATGCTTAAATAGGCACCATTCAACACTATTTTTCATTCAAATTAAAATGGAAGATTCTTTTCAGTTTGAAAAAAACCAATCAAACAAAAACCAAACCAGTAGGAGAATGTTACTAAGCCTAATTTCTCTTTTAAAATCTAGTCCATACTTGCATCTCATTAAAAGGTACAATACATTTAATGTACAGCAGATCATTATATATATCTGCACAACCCTGAAAAACCAGAATTCAGAATGGCTCCAGTATAGAAGTGCAATATGAGTATATGCCCTCATTGTTTTAAGAAGAGTAGACAATTCTCATTTTCTGAAGATTCGTCCTCAAAATATAAATCACTTTCCTTGCTGGACTGCTATCATTGAGACAGTAGGTGGTGGCTTTTATCTTCTTGATTTTTTTAAACACATGCTAAACAAAGCTGTGCTGGCATGCATCCTGGCAGCTGTTTTAATGGTCAGTTTAACCTTTGCTGTCAGAAAGACAAAGTACTGCTTCTTTCATTTATAATGCTCATAATATAGCTAGAACTTAAAAATCAGCCGAGCATTCCGAAGAAATCACTTTCTTCTTATTTATTTGCTCAGTTTGCATTGTAATTAGCTATCTTAAATTGCAGTCTTATCATTTAAATAATTCCAATTTAAGCACTTCTTGCCTTAAAAAAGAGAGGGAAAGAAGAGGATTTAATTAAATCACATTGGAAATTAAATTAAACATAAGAAGGAATAACTTAATTCGTGATCAATTCAAAGTTCTTGGCTGAATATAATAGTCATATCATTGTAAATTCTAATAACTAATACTCTGACATGTAAAAGAACACTAATTTCTATCTTTTTAATCCTGCTTATTGCAGTGTTTGATGTGATCAATACTACAAATACGTCATTTGCCACCTTATATTAGCAGTTAATGTAACTGCTAATATTACTTTGGTACCATTCATGGATAGACCTAAAACCAAAATAAAAATTTAATTTGATAGTTTTTAATCTTTTTCTAAATAATTGTAGATTTTTTTTTCAGTGTTATTTGTGATGTAAAGACTTCCATCTGGACTTCATGCTCTGTCTTTTACATGCATCATTTATTGGTTTACAGTTTTTACAGAGGTGAAAATCTGAATAATATTATTCTTAATTTTGAAAGTAATCTCTGTCAGAACAAGTTTTGCTTTTATTAGCCCAATGGAACACACAGAAACAGAGAAAGGGAGAAAGAGAGAAAGGGAGAAAGAGAGAAAGGGAGAAAGAAAGAAGGAAAGAGAAGAAAGAAAGAAGGAAAAGAAAGAAAGAAAGAAAGAAAGAAAGAAAGAAAGAAAGAAAAGAAAGAAAGAGGAATTAATTAGAGTTACATACTGTTAGTGGCTAGTAATAGACCTGTGAGGTAATGCTTCAAAATCTTCTGAACCTCCTCATAGCTAAGATTATTGTTATTGACATTATTAATATTGGTAGCAAGTGAAATGCTCCTTAGTCATTTGATGTCTGATTGTAAAAGCTTTTTGCCATTATGGTTATTGCTGTCATCATGTGCTACTTCAGACTGAACAAGTCATATCTCTGTCATCGCTAATGGTCCATTATTAATACATGTCCTCAATCATTGATAAATTTAATTGAATAATTGTCGTGCTCTACCTCAGATTTTTCTGCAGTCTCTGGGATTATTATAGTATGCCAATGCTTATTCAGGCTTGCGTCAATATAAAGAACTTTTCAATATCGGCCTGAAGCACACTAGCATGTTAATCATAGTGTCTATATTTGCAATGCCTTGATATGTAGTCCAAAGAATCATTCAGTTTCTCTAGGAGACATGACTCAGAGTGGCTCTTGTCAATTTGCTTAATAAATAAACCTTGTATAAAACTGCACTGCATTACTCTACATAGCATTTTGAATCTTTCTCACTTTGCCATGTGACTGTCCAGCACATAATGTCTATCACTTAACTGCTACAGGCACATCACATGATCAGACTGGCAGCTTCAAGCTGCACATAAAAGTGAAGTTGCTTCTGCTTTTAATAGTGATACTGCTTAGAAGGCATTAACATGATCTAGGGCAAATAGATGCCCTATTGCCATGCCTGACCCATCATCTAACCTGAGCCAGAAAAAAATAATTTCTAATCAGAGAAATCTCACAATTCTGCAGAAACTTGTCATCTGAAAAAAACCCCCAAAAAAAGTCAAGAGGTGTCTTGGCTGCTGGTAGCTCCTCTTGCCTGGGTTGAATGTTCCAAGCCTCCATCTTCTTGACTCAACATGTTAGAACCTGTGATGTGATATCAGAACACAGGATAAGACTCAACACACCTCAGGAAAATGTTTTCCCACATTTTTATATGTCCCTTCAACCCAGGGGAGAAAATCAGCACCAAGGAGCTCTTTAGTGATTATTTAATAACAAGCTGAAATTGGAAGCCTAATTATGTATGCACACTACCTCTCCTATCCAACTATTAAGGTTGCATTTTTAGTGACTTATAATTAATCACTTGTGATTTATCTTCATTCCCTTAGGACACTTGTATCATCTTGTGTCTGCACTTTTCAGGTTCCCTGCAGCAGTCCCAATATAAATGGTACTGACAACTAATGCTTTATTGGCAAAAATTACTCACACCTACATCCTTGTACTAGAGTCACTGAATAGGTCAATGTACAAAAAAGCTTTAACAGCCTAGTTAGAGGATAGATATATGTTCATATTACATAGATAAAGTATTTTGTTAACTTTTCATTATTGTCATCAATTAGTTACAGAAATATCACTGGTATGTCATCAAAACTGCATTACAATATTGCTCTCCATACAGATCAGACCTGAAATATCCTGAAAACACTAACCCCTCACAGCAAAACCAGCCTGGCCCTTCTCTGCATATTTGCTCTTTCTTATGCCTGTTATTCAGCTACTTTCTTCAATCAGTGCCAAAAGCAAGCTGGAGGTGCGTACATCGAGTGCCTCACGTTCATAGTCAAAAGAGCTGGGAAAGCCATCTTGTGCATAACTCCTTTCGGGAAAGTGCTCTGAAGATACTGTCTGCAAAGGCATGGAGTCTTACCTGCACTACCAACTCCACCTTCACCCTGATGAGTGCTGCTGCTACACAACTGTTTTGAGATGTTAATAGGATAAATGACAAGCATGTATTTTATTTCATGTATTCAACCACCAGTGGCAACTGAAGTTAGGAAGTCTGGTAAGATTTCATCCCGGAAAAGAAATATAATATTAAAAGAAAACTTGGTAACAATGAGAGCCCTGATAAGGATTGCTTTCTGGGAAGGACTCTGTCCATGTGATAAAACAGCACTTTGAAGGCCAGAAAAGGATGTCACTTTCTTCAGCACATACATGAAAAACCTGTAGCCCAGGAGGTCAAGCAAAGCAGAGATAAAGCTTTTTTGGGAACGACTTGAGTCATCTGCAGAGTTATGCAGTTAAAATGATGATTCCGGTTTTGGTACTTATTTTGTAGCTTCTAAGAGCACCTTGCATAGTTTGGTGCACTTGAAAAATAAATTTTTTGAGAATACTTCAACAAAAAGAAAAAAAAATCACAAAAAACCCCAAGTAGAAAAAAAGCACATATATAATTTCATATGCTTTCCAAACAGGCAGCAAGGAAGATTACCAGAATTCATATCTCCATATTTATCCCTGTAAAAGGGCTGACATCTGGCAAACCACACAATGGTGACTTTGCAGTGTTTTGTATCACTTATTGTGTTTCTTTTATTTTCTTTTCCTTTTCTCTTCACTGGACTTTCTTATGATTTTGCTAACCCAGAAGATAACTGCACCACTAAATGGAACAAATTTTATTTGCCAGATGATCCAATTGAGCAAAAGTCCTGCAAGAATGTAGATGAAGCTACAGAACAAGAGCTCTTTTTTCCCTGACCAGATTCTGCTTGAGAGGTTTCATCTTTTTTTATTAATACACAGGAGCTTCTATTTTTTTTTTTGAAGTTTCTTTTATAAATCAATTCGGGGATGATTGATTTTTCATTAGTTACATCTTGCCTAGGCAAGAAAAACTTATTTTATTTTATTCTAAGAAATAACTGTGGGAGTTCATTTAACTGCTTGATGATGAGCTTCACAACAAAATAAAGTTTGCAAGATGTTGTTGCAAGAGTCTACCTCATTATTTAAAACTGCCTTTTTTAATGTTTGTGCAAAGTATTCTGCTAATCTATTTTGAATTGGGTACCAAATATCTGATCTAGTGCATTTTCTCACTTTTTTTTCTTCAGGAAAACTGGGAATTCTGCAGGAAAAAAAAGAAAATTCTTTATCTAAAACAATCTCTCCAGGCAAGCCATATGGGACAAAGCAAAATCACAATATGCCTCAATAGTTTTAACAGAAGTGATTAGCATTTGTGCCACTTCTGGCATCCTACAATAAACACAATTTATAATTATGTACATGTATTTATTTTTCTCTGCTAAACAAGATGCAGCATTTCTACTGAGGCTTACTGCCATTTTCATCAAAAGGATGAAGTGGTTTGAGTGACAATGTTTGTATTGATTTCCTCTTTCAATACCAGTTCAAAGGCTTTTACCATCAAGAATAACTTCTCTGTGGTTTTATTTATTTATTCATTTATTTATATTTTTATTATGTGATCACTGCAGGATGCTAGAATACAAGTTACATTTTGTGGCTTGGAAAATGAACATTAACTGAGTTGCAAAGTACATACAGTAACTATACACAGAAATCCTTGTTCATCTATACACTGAGAACACACAAAACCGGCATGTTTTCTTTCAGCTAGTACAATTTTTCACTTTTGTAATTCTCCTAATTAACATTTTCACAAGTCATTAAAAGCTGGAGAAACTATTAAGAAAGATATGCAACCAGAATTTTACTTTTAAACACAGGATTAAAGATTAGTTTTATCACTGGATCAGCAACATAGTATACCATACTCTACTGGTTCATATTGTCTTCAAATAATTCTGGTTAGTTAGGGAATGACCATTTGCATCCGTATAAATACTCAGAATGCAGAAAGTTACATATGGAAGTAATTTGGTAATTAACTTCACTTTATGTTTATATATAATGTCTTTGATTTTTATTACTATGACGCTAAAGATTTTGTGTTTTCTTTTTTGGTTTTTTTTCTGTACAACCTCTCTTTGGAAATGTGGGCAGTTCATTGCTCTATGGGTTTATTATTTATTATATTGGGTTTATATGTCAAGGTGCAGGTATCAGGGGGCTGCAGGGATGACCTCTGTGACAGACACCAAAGTCAAAGAGAAGGGAAGAGGTGCTCTAGGTCCCTGCAGCCCCTGGAGAAGACTATGGTGAGGCAGGTTGTCCCTTTGCAGCCCATGGTGAAACAATTTGGAGCAGATTTCCTCCTGCAGCCTGTGGAGAACCCACACCAGAGCAAATGGATATGTCCTGAAGGAAGCCGTGGCCCATGGAGAAGTGCCCATGCAGGAGCAGATTTTCTGGCAGGAGCTGTGCCTTATGGGAGACCCACACTAGAGAAATTTGTTCCTGAAGGACTACACCCAGTGGAGAAGATCCCTTCTGGAGTAGTTTGTGAAGGACTGTACGTTGTGCGTGGGATCCCACGCTGGAGTAAGGAAGCAGTGTGAGGAAGAAGGAATAGCAGAGAGGAACTGTTGTGGACTCATGACAACCCCCATTCCCATCCCTCTGCAGCATTCAGGGAGTGGACGAGGTAAAGGACACTGAGCCTGGGAAGAAGGCTAGGTGGGACAGATCTGCTTTTAGGGGGTTTTTTGTTCGTTTGTGTCTCACTATTCTCCTTTATTTTTAATTGGAAACAAATTAAATTAATCTTCCCCAAGCTGAGTTTGTTTTGCTATGGTGGTAATTGGAAAGTAAGTGATATTTCTGAGTGTATCCTGATATTTAAATTTGCCATCTTATTTTGTCCCCTGTCCTGTTGAAGAGGGGGAGTGAGCCAACAATTGGGTTGAGAAGCCAGCCAAGGTCAAAGCATCACAATCACTTGTCTTAATTTTCATTTTCACACTTACAGATTGATTTATTTGCTTTAACCTCACACGACTATTAGGGGTTAGCTTATTCTGTAGTGGAAATAGGATGGACAAATCATGTTTGATACTATCTTGATACAAATCGGTTCAGAATTTGTCATGATTTTTTTCAGTTTTTAGACTAATTCCATATCCAGGACCTCTAGTTGCCATCTGTTCTAAGGAGCTAACTACTCTGCCTCCATATAGTTATTTTTCATCTACCATTTACAGTACTCTCTGTGGTAGAAAAATCCCTCTTTGCTGGGTTACATGGTAACATCATTGACAAGAAAATTTGGGAAGTAAAATATATTTAAAAAATAGTATACCTCTTAAGGCAGACTTACTGGCCAAGAAAAAATAACCAAGATTTAGAAGTCTGTCCTGACCTAACCAGTTCTTACCAAAGTAGGAATTCTGAACTTTTCTTCTAGTCACGTAAACAAAAGTCAAACTTGCAGGGACTTGAGTTGAAGTAACCCCTATCACGTCTCAAATTTATATCAGTCAATTCCATGTATACACCCAAAAAGGTAAATTCTGTTTTCCATACAGTGGTATCTATGGGAAAATGTGCCTCAGCCTCTCCAAAAAAATGTTCTTAAGGGCACAATGCCTCTTATAACATCCCTTCCCTGACAAGAAGGTCAAATGTACAAGAGGCACTGGGTCAGGCAAGACACACAATGTCAAGCATATTTCCTGGAGCTAAGAACACCTCCACATCCCAGGTGGTGGTTCCTACACTCACCTTTCACAGCACAGAGGAAAGAGATTTGCAGTGTATTGTAAAATGTGAAATTCGGTGAGGAACAAGGTGGCATATAAGAAGGGAGGGAATGAATCAGCAGAAGTGCCATCCATCTCAGGGCATCAGGTGACACACTCCATTGCATCTCCTCTGAGCTCTGCTTTCAGGACCTGTGAGCTCACAATCACACACGCACGTGAAGGATTGAGGGCACTGGGGAAGCTGGGAGCACTGCCAGAATCTGGCATCTGTATTCCCAAGAACAAGAGGAATGGCCAGCATTGCTCAGCCATGTGTTTGCTATGCATTTGCGCTTTCTGCAGTGCTTATCATCCTAGAACTTACACAAGAGAGGAAGCAGTAAGAGCATCTTATCCTTCAGGATGGCTGTCAGTCTTATGAGATGAAAGACATTACTGTACTAAAGCTCACTTGCTTTAGTACACAGAAAATTGTTCAGCACCATCAGTTGTGGATTTCTTCATAACCATGCTGCAAAGTCCTTCTGTGTAAACACAGCAACCCCACATGCTTACACATTATGGCACTCCAATGGGAGGGCTACACTCTTGATAGTGATGGTGGTCACGAGAAAGGAGCAGGCACAGGTGCACACTGTTATCACTACCATCAGCTCCAAAAACTTCTCTTCCTAAAGCTGAGGCATGAAAACACCTGGTAATGAAGCTGGGAAAAACTTTTTGTGAGGTTCCCCCACACCTCTGCATCACGGAGAGATAATTCCTGTAAGACCACATGGCTGCTGCTTGTGTTCTAACAGTAACTTCCTTCCTATGAAGGAAGTACTCTCATTTTCTAAATGGGTCACTGAAGAAGCCTGAAGGCAGGTGAATTTGGTGAGACAAAGCAGCAGAAGGGACAGGCTCAGTCCCTACCAAGCCAATCCTTGAGCTGTCCATGATGTGCGCAACTGCCAGACCACTTTAACAGTTGAGGGAGGATTGGTACTGAGGCTTCATAGCCTGGTAAGGGCAAATACTGTCTTCAGTGCCCTCGAGATGTACTTTACAGTTGCCAAAGGGCCTCATGAGACAGCTGCATCTGCCTCTCCAGGGCAGCAACAGAGTGTGTCATGGCACTGTCATCCCTGCCTGTCCCACCCTGGCCTCAGCTTGTCCCCAAGAAGGTGCCCAATGCTCAGGTCTGGGGCTGAGCTGGTGCTTCCACTGCCCTGCTCCTGGCTGGGACTGTGGGACAGACTTGGCTGCCAGACCCTGCCATCCCCTGCTCCTGGGTGCTGTTGGCCCCCATGGAGGTCTGAAAGGGTATTGTAAAATATGGAGTTAACTTCAAAGCATTACAAATGACAAGGCAGAGCTACTGCAATAAGCGAAGACCCAGAAAGTGCCTGTTCCAGCTGGCAGCACTGAAAACAGCACCAGCTGGACCCTATACCCCAACCAGCCCTCTCTCTCTAGGCATGGCCATGTCACAGATGTGGGGCTCTGGGCTGCTGAGCAGCAGTAGAGATCCAACCAACCCAGGACGTACCTGTGTGGGCACTGTGAACATGTAATAAAATTTAACATTACAATTCTTATGTATTTTAACATGTCCCCTGATACACATTATCAAACACCTCTGACCACATTCAGCTCTCTTCTTCCCCATTAGTATGGATGTTCAACATGCTGCACAGTGTTCTTTCTGGGGAAAGTGACCTTGCCAAGCTTTCTGTGCTCTGTCTACTCAAGCCAGACTGAAGAGTGTGAAGCTTTTGGAGACTGTAGAAAGGGACCACAGGGATTTGGGTTGCTTGAAGGTGAATAGAAGAAAAACATTAGGGCTTAAATTTAACTTTGAGTCTGCATCTCTGGGGAGTACTTTGGGAGAAAGGGACATTGATGGATGACAACACTAGGACATACCTATGCCACTACTATGCCTAAAAGGCCCAGGAACACTAGTTAAGCATGTTAAGCAGTTCAGCATGAGACTAATACAGAACCAGACATCAGTGCTATGCAAATATATCCCTTTCTAGGAATGAAATTCATTTGGCTGAAAGTAGATCTTTATGAGAATAATTCCTCTCTTTTGGGGGTTCTAGTGCAGTTTGTGTTAGTGCTTGAGGTCAACTTATCTTGTTTATGAAACCTCTGATACCCATCACCATCCATATAGCTATTCTCTCAGCCAGGGCTTCCAAGACCACTTTGCATTCTCTTCCTAAGGAGAATATGTAAAGATTTCTTTTAAAATGGGCACAAACTGTCCAAGATACTGAAATAGATGGTCTACTGTTGAGAGCACTGCTTGAAGACATCAGACAGATACACTCACCCAAAAAATCTAGAAGTGAATTCCTCCTGAAAGTCTTGGAGTACATACCTGATTACAGTCTGAAAGGTGTAGTGAGATGGAACTAAACCACAATCTTAAAAATATTAGGGCACAAAAGAGGTGAATATTCTAATATGTTCTTGGCCTCTCTGAATTTAGCAAGCTGGCCCAATCTTTCCAACTCCACACACAAGTTACCAACGAGGCCATGTAGACACACATCAAGTATTTGTATAAGGAGTGTCATCATTTTTAAGTCTATGAGCAAAACCCAGAGATGTATCCCTCCACTTCTTGCATTCTTGCTTCTTGCATGTCCACAGAAGGAAGACACAGCTGGTGAAAGGTCTACAACACAAATCTAAAGCACAGCCTAGAATGGCTGAGGGAGCTGGTGTTGGTTAACCTGGAGAAAAGGAGGCTCAGGGGAGAACTTACAATTTACTAGTCTCTATAACTACCTGAAAGGAGGCTGTACCAGACTCTTCTTCCTAGTACAAGGATAGGCTGAGAGGAAATGGTCTCAAGTTGTACCAGGAGACATTTAGACTGGACATTAAGTAAGATTTCTCAGCCAAAAGGGTTATGAAGCATTGGAACAGATTGTCTGGGGAAGTTGTGGAGTCACCAGGCCCAGAGGAAATTAAAAGATTAGTTGATGTGTTGCATAGGGACATGGTTTATTGGTGGGCTTGGCAGTATTAGGTTAATGTTCAGACTCAGTGATCTTAGAAGTCTATTCCAAATTAATCATTCTATGATTTCATGATTTTATTCTTTAATTCAACCATCTTCTTTAATAAAAAGCACTGTCATCACATATGCTTTTGTGCCAGACACACATCACCTTCTTCACTTTGATGCTGTAGTCCAGGTATGCTGCTGACATGTCTCTAAGGAGTTTGAACTGATATGCTGAAGTGTGTGCCTAGTGCTCTTTGAGTAAGTGCCACAAGCTGTGACTGAGCCAGGGGGAGGTGATGTGTCCTTGTAAATACCTAATACTGTCAGTCTTAATTTGAGGTGAATCAGTTTTATTCTTTCTGTTCTCCTCCCTTCTAGAGTGCAGAAAGCAGGTGCAGAAAGACCTTCCTTCAGCTCCACACATTCTCTGGTTCAGGGACAGAAGGAAGAATGCCTCATTATGTAGTGCATATTTTGGGGGCTTGGAGTCCAATGTTAGACAACATATGCAATATTATTTTATTTCTCCCATGCCTTTGGTGAAGCAGAGACTTTTATTGTTGGACATAACAGACAGGACACCTTTGACAGGCTCTTCCATGAGATGAAAAGATATTCACCTGTGCCTTATATATGCAACTTATTCCTACCTATACAGGCTGGAACTATTACAGAAGATTAATGTACACTCCTGTTTACAGGAAGGGTTTTCTTCTCAGGGAGAGTACACACATAATGTAAGGAGGAATTGAGGGTGCACTGAAAGGGATCAGAAGTGTAGCTTTCTTTGACTGTGGCTTGTGCTATAACCTTGTTGAAAACATGACTGATTTGAAATGCTATTGTCATGAAGGTATATATCTACAGAACCTGCAGTGAATACAGGAGTAAATAAGTTATTGAGCATTTGAGATGATGGACCTTATGACCAATGATAGCTAAATCAGGAAACGCAGTCAGGCTAAAGATAAACACATATTTAATAATGAATCTCACTCCTATAGTCTGTGTGGAAATAATAAAAAAAGTAAGGCTAAGGAAGTTAGTGGCAGAAATATATTAATGTAAGTTGCAGTCCAATATTTGTTTGATTCTTCATTCAAAAAGTGTAACTAAAAACTACAGGCAGTGCCTTCTCCAAAAATATGCCTCTCCTTACTATAGCAAACTGGAGTCTAGACTCATTGAAGGACCTCCAAGAAGTACCTCACTCTTCATGCCCCAAGCCCTTGCTCCCCCACACTAATACCCAAATGTAAGTTACAAAAACAATTTTTATACACTTTTTATGTGCTCAGTGATATTGCTGAGGGACACTTTTTACAGGTTGAAGTGGTTTTCTTACAAACTCATTTCAGTCATGACTGCACATAGGAAGTATAAAAGCCTACTTGTTCTAATATGTACTTTTAGTACTATACCCATATCTTAAACCCCATGAAATTAGATGTTATATAAAAAGTTAAATTTATGTGGGTTTAGATGTAACATAAAATAAAAAAAAATATAGTATTACCACAAATAATTTCTGAATAAATATGCTTAAATACTCAAGGTAACATGGCTGAATGCATTATGAGGAAAGCTGAGCAAGAATAGATTTCTGACCCCACATTATTTTGACCTTTGTCAATGGCCTAGAAGAAATAAGGTTACAGTCAATAATTTAAAGATGACAAAGATTCTGTAATTGGTTAAATAATGAACTGTACAAATCATTGCCACAAGAAGATATGGTTCACTTGGTAAACTAGGACAAAAAAAAATATTCCTTTCAAAACTAAACAATGCAAGTTGTGCATACAGAAAGACTATTTTAGGGAGAACTATACTAGACTGCAAAGACTCCAGAAGACTGAGCAGATAATTAAACAGGAGTTTGCAATAGTCTCCAATGGCATAACTATAACAGATAATTAATGAACTAGGAAAGATGAGTAAAGAGGTGCCTGTTACAGAGATCCACATCTCGAGAAGGGTCTTAAAACACTGGAGAGATTTTAAAACAGAAATAAAGCCATAGAATCATAGAATCATGGAATATGCTGGGCTGGAAGGGATGTATCAGGATCCCATAGTCCAACACTTGGCACTCCAAAGGACCCCAAGAATCCCACCATGTGCCTGAGAGCATTGTCCAAACACTTCTTGAACACTGTCAGGCTTGGTGCGGTGACCACTTCCCTGGGGAGCGTGTTCCAGTGCCCAACCACCCTCTGGGTGATAAACTTTTCCTGACATTTAACATAAACCTCTTCTGACTCAGCTTCATACTGTTTCCTTGAGCCCTGTAACTGGTCATAAGAGTGAAGAGATCAGTGCCTGTCCCTCGTCTTCCCCTCATGAGGATGTTGAAGACTGCAATGAAGTCTTCCCTAAGTCTCCCCTTCTCCAGACTGAACAGACCAAGTGACCTCAACCCTCTCTTGCCTGGCTGGCGATGCTGTGCCTGATGCACCCCAGGACACAGTTGGCCCTCCTGGCTGCCAAGGCACTGCTGGCTCATATTCAACTTGCCATTGACCAGGACCCCCAGGTTCCTTTCCACAGCGCTGCTCTGCAGCCTCTTGTTCCCCAGTCTATACACATAACTAGGGTTGACTTGGCCCAGGTGCAGAATCTGGTGCTTGCCCTTGTAAAACTTGGGTTAGTGATTGCCCATCTCTCTTAATTTGTCTGTCTCTCTACTGCAGGGCCTCTCTGCCCTCAAAGGAGTCAACAACTCCTCCCAAACCAGTGTTGTCGGCAGACTTAGTATTCCTTTGAGTCTTGCATTCAGATGGTTAATGAAGATGTTGAAGAGAACTGGGCTGGGGGTGGAGCCCTGTGGAGCCCCACTAGTGACAGGTCCTCAGTCTGATGTCACCCCATTCTCTGTAACCATTTGTGCTTGACCCATGAGCCAGTTGTTCACCCATCTTGTAACACAGTTATCCAGCTGTGTGCTGGACATTTTGTCCTGAAGGATCCTGTGAGAGACAGTATCAAAAGCTTTGCTGAAGTTCAAGAAGATTCCATCTACTGTCTTTCCTAGATCAACTAAGTGAGTTACCCTGTTGTAGAAGGAAACCGGGTTTGACAAGCAGGACTCTCCCCCCATGAACCCATGCTGTCTGTGACCTGGCTCTAAAATAATAATTCCTGTAGTTGAAAAAAATATATACAAACTCTCAAAAAAATCCTTAGTGTTTTTAACTTGAGGGAACTTGAAAGAGTCACTTGCTCATACCCTTTAAGTATTTGCATGGCTGTACTTATAGCTTAGGTGTACTTGAATGCCTTTGTAGGGATTTTTGTGTCACAATTCACTAGACAGTTGGCTGGATGTGTTAACTTTAATTATATTATGAAATTACTTTTCAGAGTAATAGGAACTCTCTTTGTGGTGTGCTTCATGAAGGTGATGCTCTGGTATTTGATTAACAGGATCAAGCTTTTGAAAAGGACATTGAGAATGTGTAGAGGCCTGAATCTACTGCTGGCCATCCCATAAGACTACACTGTTAGTACCAGCTTACCAACTGGTTTTGAAGGTGTAGAGCCTCTTTTCCACACTGAAGAAGGAGAGGAGGGAAATTGCAGCTTGGATGAAGATCATGGTTGTCTACTTTTGTGATTATGACAGTGGCTGGTTCAGAGAAACAAATCAAGCCAAGATGATGCCCAGAGTTCCAAAGATCATACAGAATTTGTAGTGAGCAACAGTTCTGCAGGTCCTAAGTCAGGAAGAGGTCAGTTGCCATTTGATCTGAATAAGACATAGACAAAAACATGAGTAACTGGACCATGATGAAAACTTAAAATTTGTATTTGAGGCAAGAAAACTATCAGACTTTGAGATCATGAAGAAAATCTAGTTCATCCCAAGTCTAGCATAACTGAAAACAATTAACATTACTTTTTAATGCATTATAATTTAAAATTACCTTTTTAATGGAGAAAATTGTCAATATTTGTATTTAAACATCTCACTGTATCTTTCAGGAAATAATATTTAATTTTAAAATGTTTGGAATCATTTTCAATCTCTTCCCTATTGACTGAAGTACTTCTTAAGTAAATGTTTGCATATGTAATTAGAAAACTGTATGCCTGAATATGTGCAGCAATCATATTTGCAGCACTGTACATTTTTGGACATTTATACCATTGAAATTAGTTGCCTCAAACATTTACACTTATTATTTTGTTTTAAAATGTTATCAGAGACACTTCAGTTATAACAGAAATCTATGCTGTCTGTGTTATTAGTTCATACACATATAATATTATCTTTCTTTTTTTTTATCTATGTGCTTTTTTCTTCATTTTACTCTGAAGTCAAGGCAATTAAAAATTTCAAAATATTTCCTTCTATAATAGATTTTTTGCATGTGTGTGGGATGATGAGAAAAGACTTCATTGCTTTGACTGACATACCTTTTATTTCTGTTTCAAAAAACACTCTACTTTCATGTTCAAAGACTAATCTGAATTCCCAGAATGTTTTAGCTTCAACATATGCACAACTGTCTTCCATGTCATGACTAACTATTATGTTAATAGAGAAGTATATTGATACATAACTTGGACAACATTTGTGAGTTTCTCAATCTAACCAAAGAATGTCTTTTATCTTCTAAAATTCTATGGAATTCTCATGTGTTTCTTAATTAATTATTACAACTTTGAAATATATTGTTTTGGAAGAATAGGCTTGGGTGTAATGTTAAGATAGTTTTGGTGTCTTTCAAATTTATGTATCTAATGAACTGAAAGATTTCTTTGATGAAGTAATGATTTCTGCATTGATCCCCTATTCATTAAAAATGAAATATAGATTTCTTCATGCTGAAAAGTTTTTTGTTTTACTGGCTGAAGTACCTTTGGTTGTCTAGTGGGGCTCATGGGGCACATTTTCTGTTTGCACTTTGACCACTCAAGCTTCAAACTCAGTTGCTAAAATTTATAACAGATACCAAATCAATGACAAATGTTACATTTTCCACTAACTGATTGCACACAAATACTTTTAAAGTTTTATTTTTAATATGCCGTTTATTGACTTAACCAGTTATTAGCTTTTCTCTAGTAATAGGAAAGTGGTTCTAAAATCTGTATTTCGACAGCATGGTTCTTTGCCAAATATGGCTATAACTGAGAATTAAGACAAAACTCAGCATTACTTAGGTGGTGACTCAATATGGGTGAAATGTTAAAGGAACACAAGGTCAATGCCTCTTCACTTTGATAAGTGCTTTGATGAAAAACTCAGACAAGAATACGTGTGGATGTATTTGTGCTTTCAAAGAAAATGAATTGAACAGAGTGAAAAAAGAAAATTTTCTTCCCAAGGAAAAAAGGCTGTCTGTATGTCTGCGGTTTGAGATTAGAGGTAGTACAAGGACAATAGTGCTTTCATTGGTGGTGCTCTTCCCCCATTATAGCTTGGCCCCACAATGCTACATTTATCAGGAATGTATTACGTGAGACAGTTTAAAAATATCCAAGTGATAGATATTCTTTTCCTGTTGTGTTTAGAATAAATGGCTTACTGTAATACTGGAATTGCAGAAGAATTTAGTTCAGAACTTCTGGGAAAATTAACTTAATAAGCCCTTAAATCATTCATCTATTTCTAAGTCTTTTCAATGTTTTTGTTAGAAAACTAAGCCTATTTCAAATATCATTGTCCATATTTTTCTAACATTTTTGAGGTATGAGTGACAAATGCACATTTTCCTCACTGCTAGTCCATTTTCCAGACCTTTGTATGTATCACAATTCTCATTTCTGGAACAGGAAGTCTATAGTTTTATCTTCTGAGCACAAGTATTTGCAGACTGAGTCTCATGAATTATACACCCTGATAAAAAATTAGTTTTACAAATTACTTGTGATTAATTGATGGGTAAATGATCCTGCATGCACTTTCCGTCTTGAAAATGGAAGATAAGAAATTCTTCTTTGAAAGAGAAAGGCAGGAGAGTTCACATCCTCCACAAGCAATTTTATTGTTCTAATCATGCTGACTTTCTGTCACTGCAACCTAAGGAACATACTAGATACAATGACAAAGGCCAGGTAAAATTAAAGATGTGTAAGAGCCAAGCTGTCAATTTCTTGCCCATTTCCAGCAACACACATCTACAGCAGGAAATTACAAATGGGATAGTTCCTGTGTGGTTTATTAGTGTAGTTCTCCTTACCAAGTAAGTTCACTTAAGAGGCAGGTTTTGTAAACAGTGTCATATCCTCATAATACTTCATTTTTGGTCACCATTCATTTGGTAATTTGTTGAGCAAATACAAGAATCACTATTTTTCCTACACAGTCTTCATGTTACCAGCTTCACAGAAAAACGGAAACATAGGACTTGCATCAACCATGAATGGAAAGTAGAAAATACAGTATGCAGGTGTGAGCCCAAGCATGGTGTTATTCCTGCATAGATTCCTCAGTGTACATCCATGTAAATGATTTCCTTATCTATTTTATAGGCTTAAGGCCTCACAGAAATAAGATTTTGACAGGACTTCAGTAAAACTCATAAAAATTTGAATTTCCCAATCAGTAGACTGTTGCACTCCTCATAGGTCTTTTCACTCCTAGCTTTAAGCATTCAGGAGTTTAGTAAGATATAATATCCCTAATACATTAGGGAAAATTAATGCCATATGAATGGAAAGAGTTCTGAATCTTACAAGACAACCATATTCATATTTCCCAAATAAGCAGAGCAGACTACTTTATTCCACAAATACTTCTGCATCTGTTCCAAATAACAGTCAGTGGTACCTTCTAAACATGAAATCATGGGGATTTTTTTCCAGTGGTATCACACAAATTAGACACTTAATCCCATTTGTTTATATGTTCAGGCAATTATTACTGCCTTCCTTGACCTCTGACAGAAGTCTTCTGTACAAATTAATCAAAAGAGCTTCTCTGCTTCTGCTTCTGGACATTTTTGTACTATGAGATGATACTGAGCTAGAAAGAGTCACAAAATTCCATGGATACTGACCTGGGATTCAAGATCTATTTATGTGGCCTTGAAGAGATATCATGCCATAGCTAGTAATGGTAGTTAGGAGAGGTCCTGAGGGTTATGATACAATAGCAATTTGCCAGCAGAGACTTTGACTAAAATTTTCCATATCTCTTTATAGAAACACAGACTGAAGAATATTCAGTGGAAAAATAATTTGCATTATTTTAAAATTCCTATTTCTATAGGCCTAAAGTACCTAAAGTGTTGACATTTATCAACCTTTATAAAAGAAGTTATTCTAGTGTTGCTTATTTCAAAACAAAAAAACCCTGTTCTATCTTAGAGTTCTCAGGTAATACAAAAGTAATTCAGCTATTTGATCCCATACAAGTAAAAAAAGGGCAAAACCCACCTTGAACATAGCTGTGTGTTCACCCATTTATTCTGTCTAGATAGATATGTTATGGCACCCTTCTAAGTGAATACAAGGTGAAGCATTCAGCACTATGAAAGTGTCTGAATTACCTGTGTTGTATTAACTTACTGAACAGAAATTAATTTTATAAATTTCATGTATTTTAATACAGAGTAACTGAAACCTTTACCTGACTATCAGTAGTAAGGAATTAATTACTATATTTCCTATGATTTATCATATAATTGTTTGCCAAAGTTATGTTAGAACATTTCCAGAAAAGAGGTTTCTTAAGTGTCTTATAAATAAATATTTTCAGCTTATACTGTAAATTTTGTTCATATGCATGTGTATTTACTCCTTAAACTAAAAAAAAAATTGCATCATTTAAACTATTAAATGTCACTTCAGCACAGTATTCTGTCTGCACTGTAGTATGTCAATCAAAACCATAATTCCCCAGCTACATTTCTGCCTAAGAGCTGAAAACATAATGATCAGATAATGATATTTACAATACTGTGAAGGAGTCAGTTCTAAATAGAGCCTTACTGTAAAATAAAGGTTCTGCCCTTTTTTGTTCCCCTCTCTTGTCCCCATTCATCCACAGTCTTAGAGAAGGGTTCTTCCTGCCTATTCTTTGCCAGCTGGTGAAGAGGCTGATGACTAGCTCTTCCTACAGTCTGCAACCTTATCAAAGAGTGGATATTATTTGAGTGTCACTCTTATAATCTTCTTCAAGGAAAAAGACAGCATTTGACTTTATTTCTAAGAAGATATTTTGGCTGTGGGGATATGCTTTTCCTTTTCTTTCCTTCCTAATGGGCAGAACTGAATCTAGACCAGATGGAATTTAACTTTTGTCATGCTCTGTGAAGTTATCATTTGCATAAGAAAGAATAAAAATAATAATTCCATATAATCTTTGAAACTATTTGCTTACTTTTCTGTGGCACTGATATTTTGGAGAAAAGTATAAAACTATTTGTTTCTAGAGATAACAGTGTGCCAGAAAATATGTATGGAATGTTTGTATAAAAGAAGGAAATTCTGCAGCTTCAAGTATTCCTCTCGTTGAAATTTCTACTGTATTCCACTAATTTGTCACATCATGACATCTGAGTGATTAATGAATCTTTTAATAGCTGGAATTAAATAGAAAACTAGAGGTGTAGTCATCCTGCCCTTCGTCTTAGTAGGCCTTGTAGTCAACCTGTGCTGTTTCTTTAAAAGAACGTGAAATAATTAAGAATGTATCTGAGCAGGAAGGAGGCGAGAAAGAGAAAGCTACTTAGGGAAAGCTAGAAAGAAGGGCATGAAAATTTTTATCTCAACATAGTAACAATTTTGACAAATACATTTCATGTTTATATCTTATATTGCTAGTACCAAATAGCCAAACATAAGCAGAGCATCTGTACATGTATTTGAGTTAAAACCACTTATTGTTCTATTGACAAGTGGATTCATTTTACCCTGGAATTCTTGGGACTGTTATAAAAGTATCCAAGATATCAGCAGGTCTCCGTCTGAGAGCAAATAACATCTTTTCAGGCTCCATTCGAGTGACATTTTAAAACTCATTATGTTCAGTAGGATTCTGAATGAGAACATGTGTTTTTAACATATGATGTTCAATATCTGGCAAAGATAATATATACGTAGATTATATGCCTCTGTGGAAAAAGAGGGATTTACAGCTTTTTTCATGCTTTTATGACCTGATATTGTGCATGATTATAGTAAGGTTTTGCTTCTCTTCTTTTCTCTGCTGAAATTAAAAAGATAATATTCATCCCCTAGATAACTTCACGTGTTAGGGCAGATATATAACAATCAAGGCCTACAGAGAGAATTCCCTGTAGTATGACTTTGAAATTAGAGTAAACCCATCTGAATGATGATAAGTAAACAGAATTCTTAAGCATGTTTTGGGTTTTTTTTCACATGATGGCATATAGGAGCAAATCAATTGCCTCAGAGGCTGAAACCCATGGATGCTTGGGTTTGGTTTTGGTTTTTAACAGAAATAGAGGTTGATACTAAACACTACGTTGCCTATTTAGACGAGCTTCTTTTCTGAAAATATTAAAAAATATTTTTTATTCTAAAAACAAATATGGACTTATTGAAGTCTACTTAAATGTTTTAAATCAGATGATTTTGTTAAATGTTTTAAATAAGTGGAAAACAGCTTTGGCCTCAAAATGAAACATAAGAACAGCAGAGGCAGTAATGATAAGTTACAGTAGACTGCTACTTTCTAGCATCAGAAATATTTCCTATGTCATGATGCCACAGCTAGATTCTCTGCGCTCTTTTTCAAATGTAGAAGTGTGGCCTTTGCTATTGTGAAGCTCTTGGCCAAGTGACAAGGTTCTACTTTATTTTATTTTGTTTTACTTTATTTTATTGTATTTTATTTATTATTTTAACTATTTCCAGTGGGTACATTTATTTACCAATTTGATCATTGTCTATTCCCTCAAAAGCAATTGAAAATTAAGCTCTTGATGTCAGAGTAACTGGAGGATTAAGATCTATGTTCTGAAAACAAGTCAGAATAAATACTTCTACTTCTAAAAGAGCTACGCATCTATAGGTTTTGTGAACTTCTGAACTCTCCCCGAGTTCTAAAATATTAAGTTCCCTCTTTGAACATAGTGTCAAACTGTACCAAGAAAACAGAAAGAAATAGACATCTTCTTGAATCCCTCTTGACCTGTGGAATTTGTCCTTCAGGATACGTATGAAATTCTCAAAAGTCATTAGGGGACAGCAAAGGGAAAAAAAAAAAAAAAAAAAAGGAAAG